>JAJAGP010000092.1:483673-868959 GCA_025084515.1 Ancistrus triradiatus
TGTCTGCTGAGTGATTAAATGTCTGGGTCTTGCCACAAGGGGGGTAAAAGCTGAACCTGGAGTCATCGTTAAAGACGATCCCAGTCCATAGCACTCCAGGTTTCTTGATCACGACTCAGTTGCAAATGAAAGCGATGGTGGCTGGCTGTTGATGGCAGGACACATAATGAGCACTGTGACAACACATTTCCTTCTGCTAAGCAAATGGAAATGGTCTGGGCAGAGACAGGTGTGTAGGGAAGGTTCCACCTGTGTCTGGATGGTGAACAATGAAACTGTGCGAGTTGCTCATGCTTGTACAAAGAGGTACCCTACCCAAAAGTAGACTCTGAGAACCTTTTTATAGACTGTGGGGGAAGTGCTTTTACGCTGTCTTGTGGCAAGACCCAGTATCAGACTATATATAGTCTGATATATAGTATAAGTGTGTGTGTGTGTGTGTGTGTGTATATGTTTCGGAACATCAAACCAGTTTAAATATTAGTCAAGGACAACACAAGTAACACAAAATGCAGTTTTTAAATGAAGGTGTTTATTATTAAGGGAGAAAAATCCAAACCTGGCCCTGTGTGAAAAACTGAACCCCCTCAGAGTTCCAAGGCGAAAACCACTGCTGAGCAAAAAGAACATTAAAGCTCGTCTACATTTTTCCAGAACACATCTTGATTATCCCCAAGACTTCTGGGAAAACATTCTGTGGACTGACGAGACAAAAGTTGAACCCTTTGGAAGGTGTCCCCCCCCCATTACATCTGGTGTAAAAGTAACACAGCATTTCAGAAAAAGAACATTATACCAACAGTAAAATATGGTGGTGGTAGTGTGATGATCTGGGGCTGTTTTCTGCTTCAGGACCTGGAAGACTTGCTGTGATAAATGGAACTATGAATTCTGCTGTCTACCAAAAAATCCTGAAGGAGAATGTCCGGCCATCTGTTCGTGACCTCAAGTTGAAACGAATTTGGGTTCTGCAGTAGGACAATGATCCAAAACACACCAGCAAGCCCACCTCTGAATGGCTGAAGAAAAACAAAATGAAGACTTTGGAGAGGCCCAGTCAAAGTCCTGACCTGAATCCAATTTATATGCTGTGGTATGACCTTAAAAAGGCCATTCATGCTCGAAAACCCTACAATGTGGCTGAATTACAACAATTCTGCAAAGATGAGTGGCCAAAAGTCCTCCACAACGCTGTAAAAGACTCACTGAAAGTTATCACCAACACTTGGTTGCAGTTGTTGCTGCTAAGGGTGGCCCAACCAGTTACTAGGTTTAGGGGGCAATCACTTTTTCACACAGGGCTATGTAGGTTTCATTTTTTTTCTCCTTTATTAATAAACACCTTCATTTAAGAACTGCATTTTGAGTTTACTTGTGTTTCTTTGACTAATATTTAAATTGGTTTGATGTTCTGAAACACTTAAGTGTGACAAACATGCAAAAAAAAATAGGAAATCAGGAAGGGGCAAATATTTTTTCACACCACTGTCTGTTATATACAATATGGTGAATAGTGACTATGGCACCATTTGGGACACAGGCCATAACTACAGGTGGCTCGTATTGTCAGATATCGGAAATGAGATTAATGACATATAAAATCCCCACCATTAATAATAACCCTGATTGTTTCTATTGCAAGACTGTCAGTTGAAAGGTGCCAGTAGCTAGGCTGCTGCTACACACAAACCAGTCCTTTCTTAGCCATGAAGTGAGGTTATTACACAAAACTCACTGTTCATACACACTTAATCCATTTTAAGGTTGCGTATCAGTATGGGCCCTAACCAGCAGCCCATAGTGCAAGGCAGGAACAACCCCTGGCCAGGGCATCTGTCCAGCGCAGGGAGCACACACACGCGTTCACACTGGGACACTGCAGAGACAGCAGCTGACCTAACACATGTCTTTGGAATGTGGGAGGAAACCAAATTCCCCAGAGGAAACCCACACAGACATGGAGAGCACATGCACTCCACACAGTGTCAGTTTTTCATTTACATTTTACTAAAAGACAGTCTATATAGTATTCGCTTAAAACATTATTTCTTGGTGCTGATCAAAAGGCTAATCAGTTTATTTGTTTTGTTAGAAGTAATCCACCCACCCATCCACTTTATCCTGTGTTGCAATACAGTGGCCAGAATACACTGGCTTCCTTTCAATTGATTTTTACAGGAAGTTCAAAACAGTGTGATTCATAATGCTCGGCACTATTAGAAAGGTGGAAAAATTTTGCTTAAGGAAGAGAACAAAACCCTTGAGAGGACCTAGAGATACAGACATGTGCAAATGTTTGATCCCTGTTGTACGACAGTTGACAAAGTTCTGAATCATGTTAATGAATCATATATATGTGTGTATATAAACACGCACACACACACACACACACACACAACACCACACACACACACAGTGGGGCAAAAAGTATTTAGTCAGCACTGCTTGTGCAAGTTCTCCTACTTGAAGATTGAGAGAGGTCTGTAATTTTCATCATAGGTACACTTCAACTATGAGAGACAAAATGATAAAAAAAAATCCAGGAAATCGCATTGTAAAATTTTTAAAGAATTTAATTGTAAATTATGGTGGAAAATAAGTATTTGGTCAATAAATTTGGTTCAACTCAGTACTTTGTAACATAACCTTTGTTGGCAATGACAGGGGTAAAACGTTTCCTGTAAGTGTTCACCAGGTTCTCACACACTGTAGCTGGTATTTTGGCCCATTCCTTCATGCAGATCTCCTCTAGAGCAGTGATGGTTTGGGACAACACGGACTTTCAACTCCCTCCACACATTTTCTATGGGGCTGAGGTCTGGAGACTGGCTAGGCCACTCCAGGACCTTGAAATGCTTTTTACGGAGCCACTCCTTCGTTGCCCGAGCGGTGTGTTTGGGATCATTGTCATGCTGGAAGACCCAGCCACGTTCCATCTTCACTGCTCTCACTGATGGAAGGAGGTTTTGGCTTAAAATCTCATGATACATGGCCCTGTTTATTCTTCCCTTACCACGGATCAGTCGTCCTGTCCCCTTTGCCCAAAGCATGAGGTTTCCACCCCATGCTTCACAGTAAGTATGGTGTTTTTAGGATGCAACTCAACATTCTCTGACGCGGTCAAACGTGTGCCATTAATACAGGTAACGAGCGGAGGACAGAAGAGCTTCTTAAAGAAGAAGTTATAGGTCTGTGAGAGCCAGAAATCTTGCTTGTTTGTGGGTGACCAAATACTTATTTTTCACCATGATTTACAGTTAAATTCTACATCCTACATCCTATTCTAAATCCTACAACGTGATTTCCTGGATTTTTTTTTTTCCATTGTGTCTCTCATAGTTGAAGTGTACCTATGATTAAAATTACAGACCTCTCTCATCTTTCTAAGTAGGAGAACTTGCACAATCAGTGGCTAACTAAATACTTTTCTGCCCCACTGTGAGTGTGAGAGAGTGTGTGAGAGAGTGTGTGAGAGAGTGTGAGTGTGCGCGCACACACACACACACACACACACACACACACACACACACGTAGATTTAACTAAGCAAATGGGTGCGAGGCTCCCATTGGATAATTACTGCATTGGTGATTTGTTTCTGCCGGCAACAAGTTATTTAACCCTAACTGGTGCAGTGAGTAGCTTCTCATTTGTTAAGCAACCATGTCGAAAGACGCATGCTGTGGTCGTGGAAAAGAAGTTAATTTGTTTCAGAAGGGTGAAATTATTGGCATGCATCAAGCAGAGAAAACGTCTAAAATGAAATGAAATCACAGAAAAACAACAGTAGAACTAAGGGTTTGTTTAATAGTGAAAGTAAGAGCATTTCCACACGCACAATGTGAAGGGAACTCAAGGGATTGGGACTTAACAGCTGTGTAGCCATAAGAAAACCACTCGTCAGTGAGGCTAACAGGCAAAAACGATTTCAGTTTGCTGGTGAGCATAAAGATTGGACTCTGGAGCAATGGAAGAAGGTCATGTGTTCTGATGAGTCCATATTTACCCTGTTCCAGAGTGATGGGCGCATCAGGGTAAGAAGAGATGCAGCTGAAATGATGCACCCATCATGCCTAGTGCTTTCTGTACAACCCTGAGGGGGCAGTGCTATGATCTGGGGTTGCTGCAGTTGGTCAGGTCTGGGTTCAGTAATGTCATGTGCCCAAAGAATGAGGTCACCTGACAACCTGAATAATACTGAACGACCAGGTTATTCCATCAATGGATTTTTTTCTTCCCTGATGGCACGGGCATACTCCAAGATGACAATGCCAGGATTCATCAGGCTCAAATTATGAAAGAGTGGTTCAGGGAGCATGAGACATCATTTTCACACAGGGATTGGCCACCACAGAGTCCAGACCTGAACCCCATTGAGAAGCTTTTTTATGTGCTGGAGAAGACTGCGCAGTGGTCCTAATCTCCCATCATTAATACAAGATCTTGGGTAAAAATAAATGCAACTCTGGACAGAAATAAATGTTATGACATTGCAGAAGCTTGTGGAAACGATGCCACAGTGAATGTGTGCCGTAGTCAAATCTAAAAGCAATCCAACGAAATATTAGTGTGAGACCCCCTTTCTTTTGGCCAGGCAGTGTATATATAATATCATAACTTGTATAATTCAGAAATGTTATATATAACTACAGTTACCGATCACTTTATCAGATATTCCTACATGCTTCTATGCTCATTGTACATTTTATCAGTTCTACTTACCATATAGAAGCACTTTGTAGTTCTACAATTACAGACTGTAGTCCATCTGTTTCTCTGTACATACTTTGTTATTCCCCATTATTCTGTTCTCTAATGGTCAGGATCCCCACAGGACCAACACAGATCAGTTGCTGTTTTGGTGGTGTATCATTTTCAGCACTGCAGAGACACTGCTGTGGTGGTGGTGTGTTAGTGTGTGTTTTGCTGGTATTATTGGATATGACACAGCAGTACTGCTAGAGTTTTATAACACCTCAGTGTTGATGCTGGACTGAAAATAGTCCACCATCCAGCATCAAATGTCCAGGCACCAGCATCCTGTGAGCACTGATGAAGGATTAGAGGATGACTAACACAAATTGTGCAACCACAGATGAGCAACTGTCTCTGACTTTACATCTACAAGGTGGAGCAACATGGTAGATGTATCTAGTGCACAGTCAGTGAACAGTGTGGTGGTATTTAGTAGTAAGAGTAGTAAAAGTATTTATAGAGAAACTTCAGTCTGTAATTGTAGAATTACAAAGTGCTTCTACAGTGGTGCATGGAAGTTTGTGAACCCTTTAGAGTTTTCTATATTTTTGCATAAATATGACCTAAAACATCACCAGATTTTCACACAAGTCCTAAAAGTAGATAAAGAGAACCCAGTTAAACAAATGAGACAAAATATTATACTTGGTCATTGATTTATTGAGGAAAATGATCCAATATTACATATTAGTGAGTGGCAAAAGTATGCGAACCTTTACATTCAGTATCTGGTGTGACCCCCTGTGCAGCAAGAACTGCAACTAAACGTTTTCTGTAACTGTTGATCAGTCCTGCACACCGGCTTGGAGGAATTTTAGCCCATTCCTCCATACAGAACAGCTTCAACTCTGGGATGTTGGAGGGTTTCCTCAAATTAACTGCTCACTTCAGGTCCTTCCACAACATTTCGATTGAATTAAGGTCAGGACTTTGACTTTGACTTTAACTTTTTTCTTCTTTAACCATTCTATGGTAGAATGACTTGTGTGCTTAGGCTCGTTGTCTTGCATGACCCACCTTCTCTTGAGATTCAGTTCATGGACAGATGTCCTGACATTTTTCTTTAGAATTCTCTGATATAATTCAGAATTCATTGTTCCATCGATGATGGCAAGCCGTCCTGGTGCAGATGCAGCAAAACAGGCCCAAACCATGATACTACCACCACCATGTTTCACAGATGGGATAAGGTTCTTATGCTGGAATACAGTGTTTTCCTTTCTCCAAATATAACACTTTTCTTTTAAACCAAAAAGTTCTATTTTGGTCTCAGCCATCCACAAAACATTCTTCTAATAGCCTTCTGGCTTGTCCACGTGATCTTTAGCAAACTGCAGACGAGCAGCATATCTTTTTGGAGAGCAGTGGCTTTCTCCTGCAAACCTGCCATGCACCCCATTTGGTGTTCAGTGTTCTTTCTGATGGTGAACTCATAAACATTACATTAGCCAATGTGAGAGAGGTCTTCAGTTGCTTAGAAGTTACCCTGGGGTCCTTTGTGACCTCGCTAACTATTACACGCCTTACTCTTGGAGTGATCTTTGTTGGTCAACCACTCCTAGGGAGGAGTGCATAAATATGGGTAACAATGGTCTTGAAATTTCCTCTATTTGTACACAATCTGTCTGACTGTGGATTGATGGAAGTCCAAACTCTTTAGAGATGGTTTTGTAACCTTTTCTAGCTGATGAGCATCAACAAACTCTTTTTCTGAGGTCCTCAGAAAATCTCCTTTGCTCATGCCATGATACACTTCCACAAACGTGTTGTTGTGAAGAGTAGACTTTGGTAGATCCCTGTTCTTTAAATAAAACAGGGTGCCCACTCACACCTGATTGTCATCCCATTGATTGAAAACCACCTGACTCTAATTTCAACCTTCAAAAATGAACTGCTAAATCCTAGAGGTTCACATATTTTTGCCACTCACTGATGTGTATATTGGATCATTTTCTTCAATACATAAATAAACCAAGTATAATATTTTTTGTCTCATTTGTTTAAAACTGGGTTCTCTTTATTTACTTTTTAGGACTTCTTTAGGAATATCTATTGATGTTTTTTAGGTCATATTTATGCAGAAATATAGAAAATTATAAAAGGTTCACAAAAATTTCAACCACCACTGTATGGTAAATTTGTTACTGAGAAAATGGACATTGAGCATTGAAAGAAGGAAGTGTACCTAATCAAGTGATTGGTGAGTGTAATATATGTAAATTAAATTGAATGGCTTCCAAAGAAAAATCTTTTGCTATTTTAATACTTAATACAATCATAATCATTTAAACTTAGTTCAGGAAGTTAAAGGGAGGGATGAAATGCTCGTCTGAACTTGGTATTTAGTACAAGCCTAGCAGAATGACATAATATTTAGTTTGATGCATTCCATGTCCGTGAGAGTATTTGTCATTCAGGTCATTACAAGTTTGTGACGTTAAAGGTATGAATCACACACGGTGTTTCACAGTGTTTCAGAATGTTCCCACCATTGAAGACATTTAAAAATGTCTTCAGAATGATAATGCCTAGATACAGAATAATTACTTGTCAAGTGTGTATCCACGTGAGAGTAATAGCACTGTAACAGAGGTAATACTTTTTATATAACATATCATGAAAGTAGTCTCTGACTGCTCTCTCTTTTATGTTGCAGTGTTTTGGCAGTGACGGGAAACTTGTCCTACATTACTGCAAATCACAAGCCTGGGGGTGATCCTTCAAGATGTTAAGCACAAACATACACATACCAGTGTTGTTTTCTTTTTTTTTTTTTATGAATTGGTTATTTGTCATGTTTTTCTTGTAATAATTGTAAATAGACATATAAAGCCATATGACTCCTGTTTCATTTGTTGTGTGCTCTTATGCTGTTGATTCTGACAGTTCATAAAATACTTAAAAAGGTATCAAAAGCTTGGCAGTTATTTAAAAGGCATATTTGCAGTTGTGTGTGACTGGATGTTTGCACAACTCTTCTGGGACATGTTTTTTGAAAGGATAAGAGCAAAAACGACGAGAGAAAATGTTTGGAGAAAAACACTTAGAAGGTGTTTATTGATCGAATCACAAAGAATCTAAACAATGTGGATAAAAAAAGTGGATTTTATGTAATAAAAAAAAAAAAAGAAAAAAAAAGTATGGTCATACAGAATATAACCTAAGCCTTTTTTTTAGGATGTACAGCGCTGTGCATTAGTATTCATCTCGATTTAACGTTTTCACTTTAACTTTTTTTCTGTAGTATTACAGCTTAGAATTAAAATGGAATTCAAATCCCCCAATACTTTAGTACTTGACGTATTGGAGTGGTCACGGCACCTCTGTTGCATTTAGTGCTGGAAGTCTTTTAGGATATGTTTTGATCAGCTTTGCACATTTCTAATACTTCTGATTTTTTTTTAATTGCAGCAGACTACAGATTCTTTTTGTATATAGTTTTATTCAAGAAATTTACACACTATTTTGAATAGTTATTCTTCAAATTTAAAAAAGAAATGTTTTCACTTAGTTGTTTAATATAGGGCGTAGCTAGAGCATTTTATTTACAATTGTAAAGCATGGTGAAACAAATTGTATCATGAGCAGAGTCTTTACATTACATCATTACACCCTTGTGGTGAACAGTAATTTTCAAATCTTGAAGAGTCTCATTGATTGTAGTCTGGTCTTTTGACTTGACCACTCTATTACATTGAACTTTTACTCTATTTCGCTCTATTACATTGAGCTTTTGAATCATTCCTGTAGCTTTGGCAATATGCTTAGGGACATTAACTTTTTTTAAGGTGAACCTTGGTTCTGATCTGTCTGTTGAAGACTGAAACAGCTTTTTTGTGCATTGTCCTGTATATGGCTCCATCCGTCTTGCCTTCAACCAGCTTCCTCGTTCCTGGAGTTAAAAAAAATCCTCACAGGGTAAAGCTTCTACCTCCTCGTTTCACTGTCAGCAGCGTCAATGACTTTTGTCATATAGTTTTCGTCAACGACCCTTTCTTTCCAACGAAGACGAGGCGGTGCCTAAATCAAACTGAATGAAAATCGACAAACATTAGGACAAAAGGAATTGACACTTTTGGTAATGAATAACAACGAAACGATCAAGCCAATATTTCCGCTAATAAAGTAGGGATTCAAATATGTTTCCAGATGTATTTTGATAATTGGATAATTAAGTGGATAATTATGAATAAATGCATAGAGCGCATGCACATATATCTGATCTTCTGACTTGTATGTGTAATAAAGCTCACAATATGTAATTTATTCTGACTTGATTCTATTGTACAATATCTCATTAGTGTCCACACCGAGCTTGAAGCAGATTGGTGGGAATTATGAGTTTTGGTGACCACTTTACCGTATACTGTTGTTGTCAATGCATGCATATAGACCTAAGCTAATACCCTAAAGAGATCTTCTAATATATCGTTCATTCCAGCTTGATTCTATTCTAGAATATTTGCTGAATGTCCAAACCAAGTTTGACGCCATCTATGGTGGAAATTGAGTTATAACCACTTTAATGTATACTGCTATTACCAATGCATGCATGTAGATGTTTCATTTCATATATAGTGACTTAAATAATTAAAGGGAAATGTTAAAAAAGCATTTATATATAGCAACCTTTACATTTCATGTTTTAGTCAATTTAATCTACTGTAGATCTAGTCGACTATAATCTTATTAGAATTAGTCGACTAAAACAAAACAATTCAGATGACTAAATAATGACTAAAACTAAATCAAAATTTGCTGTCAAACTTACCACTGACTGTCAGGATGATAAGCAATGCTTGTTTGGTGACCATACATAGTGCTGTGCAACAAGGTCAAAACATTTTGGTCCCATCAGACTAATGTACGTTTCCCAGAACTGCCATTTGGCAAACTCCAAACGTAATATCAAATGTATTTTTTCCCCCTCAAGAAAGGCTTTCTTTTTACCATTCTTCAATAAAGCCCAGTTATCTGAACTGTCTGAATAATGGTTTTCCTGTTCACAGCTTTTCCCGTCTCAGATGCAGATACTTAAATCTTAATATAGAAGGCCTCTTGATTGTTTCTCTGATTACTGTCCATAATTAGTTGCTAGTTTTTGGCCTTGTTTAAGCAGAGTCACAGTTGTGCCATATTATTTCCAGTTCTTAATAATGGATGTAACGTTCCTTGGTAGAACATTTTAGGGGTATGATATTGTCCCAGACTTCTTTCCATAGATCCCTGGTCTTCATCATGTTTCTGTAGGTATACTCTCAAACTCTGGTACATTGCAGAACAAGCTGTTGTCGAGATCATTTTTAATTGCACCCAGATGGATCCTATTTAATAAATTAGGGAACCTCTGGATGCAGTTGGTTGCACCAGAACTACATGTAGTGTTTTCACAGCAATGGGTATAAATACCCAAGCTATCAGAACATATGTTTGTGTGAATAATTTTGAAAACTATATTGAGTTACCCACAATTTAAATTTTTGTGGAATAGTTCTAGTGGGTGAATTTTTCTGCAAGGCACTGTATGGCATCATGGAATTAATGTCCATCCCAGATGCTTCCAAAAAAAAAAGAGAAGTCAACTCTGCTTCTGGACATGGTTAATATAAGGCTTCTTTTTTGGGCAGTAGACATTTTAAGTGCCATTTGTGAATGTAACTCTGTATTGAAATATTTAAATCCCTTCCAATTCTCCTTTGATCACAATGCAGTGACAATGGCAACAACACCAACATTAATGGAAGAATGGTCTGCCAATCTACTTTCATAACACTTCATACTTCTACTTCATACTTGTTCTACAAAGGAAATTTGTTACTATTTTTACCCAAGGATTTTCAAAGGTGCCAATAACTATGGATTTGTTTGTATGTACAGGCAGCAACCAGAATATAGTCTGCTTTGCTGTGTCGCGTATACCATAGATATGGCAGGGAGGGAATGGTGTCTGTGCAAATGAAGAAATGTCGCAGAAACTAACTAGGATGAGAAGACCAACAGATGGAGGGATTATGTAAAATCAGGGGTTGGACTGTGACACCAATTCCCAAGGAGAGAAAGCAAAAAAGATGGGATTTGTGCAGCCATGTATGGAAAATAAGAGAAAACCTGGCATGACAAGTGTGAGAGGATAAGGAGAGAGGCTGCCTGTTTAGCTGCAGGGTCGAGGGCCATTTCTGTTCTATTCTGCAAATAGAAAACACAACAGAAGCCAACGTACACTGGCTGAATTCTTCACTGTGGACTTGTGAAGCAAGGTAAGAAAACCATTAAATGGGTTTATGTATTGGCAGTTGTTTGTTTAGTTTATTAGCATTTATCAGAACCATTTTGATGGTTCTGTTGTTTCTGTAAACTGTATTGCATTCTGGGCTACTGATTTTTTTTTACATATTAATTAACCCAGAATGCAATACTTTTGATACCCTTCAAAAGAGAATTCTAAAAATTATAATTAAATTGTAATCAGACTGTTGTCTTTACCTTGCAATATTAGCATGGGTTATAAAGTTCCTTAGACAGTCATTAGTTAGGCAGAAGTATAAAGGATTCATTTATTGAAAATAATACTTTCACAAACATTTATTGTTTTAAAGATTCAAGTCATTCAAAGATTTCATTTTTAGAGGTTTTCTTTGTGACTTAGTATGACCATATTTGGAGTAGAATGGATTGAAAGCCATATTCATACCACTATGTTTAAAATGTTATAAAATAATATATAATTGTATAATCTATTTTGTGATTTTCATACATTTTATGGCCAAAAGTATGTAGAGTACCCTTTTTTATTATTGTTCTCTGTTGTTTTAGCCATACTCTCTGCTAACATGTTCATAATACAGTATGAAGCACACAGGTATGGAATATCAATAGACAAACTGTGGCAGTATATTGACTGAACACATCTGTGACTCTGACTAAAACATTTACATCATTTAGCAGATGCCCTTATCCAGAGCGACTTACAATCTTACAATCGTGGATTAAGGTCTTGCTCAAGGACCCACCGGTGGCAGCTTAGCAGAGGTGGGATTTGAACCCTGGACCTTCTGGTCCATACCCTAGTACCTTAACCACTAGGCTACCACAGTCCCACTTTGTTTCCATCTTCCTAAGAGGTCACTTGCTGCTTAACTAAAACAAAGTCCATAAAGAAGTGGTGTTCCAAATTTGGTTGACCTTAACTTCACTGTGACCTGTGACCTTAACTTCACCATGCACCTTTGAGATTATTTAGAACACCAACAGTAAGCCATTTAATATTTGTGGATTATACCTTACAATCAAGTTCCAAAATCTAGTGAAAGTCTTCTCAGAAGTGTGAAGGCTGTTGTAGCAGCAAAGGGAACAAGCTCCCTACTGTTACCCATAGGTTTAATGTATGTTTGGGGTCTGCTCTAACTTTTGGCTATATAGTGTTAATTAATACTGGGTGACTTAGTCACAAGTGAAAATGTAGACAGCTTTTTTTCCCTCAAATATAATTTTAATTCATATTTTTTGTTATTGGATGGAGATTAAATCAAATGTGGGAGTTTCAATCTTATCAACACAAGTAACACAGATTAATAGAGATTACAAAGAAATGTAGGCGTAAAGCACGTGCTTAAGCGATAATGTCATCAGAAAGATAATCCTTAAATTCATTTGAACTAAATCTTTGCAAGCAGGTAGTGAAAGTAGGCGCAAAATCAAATGTGTAAAGATTATGTCTGCACACCATCACAACAGTAATGATCTTGCAGTTAGATGTGCCATAATGACTCCTAGAATATTAGATTATCCCTACTGCTCTGTGCAATTTTCTGAAAATTCTTTTCAGACGTAAATTGTTATGGTTCGCCATAATAAAAAGCAGGCGAACCATGAAAACAAAAGCAAAAAGGGGTTTAGGACCCAATTGCAGTTAGCTCCAGATGGAAATGGTGAACCAAAATATAAATAAATAAAAGAAAGTAAATAAAACAACAAAAGAAAAACAAAAGCAGTGGCTGAGGATCGAACCCAGGACACTAGCGTTGGTTAAACCGAATGTGCCACCCAACCACTGAGCAACGGAAGCAAAAAAAAAAACGAACAAAAAAGAAAACGGCGTAAGCGCTCCGCTCAGGCTAAGCAGCACTTATGATGTAGCTCTGTTATGCAAATGCCGTATCGAGTCTGCACATGCGCGGTGTGTCGATACCTGAGCGGAGCGACGCAAAGGTGGGTCATGGGGACTCCCACGGCTTACGGAGCGTGACACAGATGCGAAAGCAAAAGGACGAGGCTGCGGAAGGGAATCGTGCCCTACGCTATCAAACAATTAATGCTAAATAAGCGCTGGAGCATGCGCGATCGCCCCAAGTGTACCTAGGCTGAAATATAAGTCGACGCTGCCCTCTAGCGTCATAAGACGGGAATCAGCACGACTCCTAACATAAATAGTCTGATCTGGTATTCTTTGTCAAGTTATTCTTTTTCTGCATATTTTAGAACGATCATTGGTCTTTGCAAAAAATGACCTGAATAAATGCAATGATAACTAATTATTGCTAATAACCTAATACATTTAAATACATTTAAATATATACAAGTATGCGTCATTTAATGTCCGCAGTACGCTGACTGGACATACGTGTGTGTATGTGTGTGTATATATATATATATATATATATGTGTATATATATATATATATATATATATATATATATATATATATATATATATATATATATTATATATATATATATTTATCTATATATAGACACATACATAGATACACATATATATAGATAATATATCATACACTCACGTATGTCCCGTCCAGCGTACTGCTGACATAACTGACGCATACTTGTAATATATTTAATGTATTTAAATGTATTGGGGGGGGAGTTATTAGCATAATTATGTATCATTGCATGGTCTTCTCTTCTTCGTAGATAACATGTTGGAGCACATGTCTCGGCGCTCTCGCTCACTGCTCTGTCTCTCTCTGACCACCCTTGCACTGGCTCTCTCCATGCTGGCCTTCTGCACCTCCTACTGGTGTGAAGGAACACACAAGGTGGTCAAACCGCTCTGCTTATCACCTGTTAAAATGGAGAAATGCGGCCAGAACAACAGCCAGAATTCTACTACAGATACAGTGCCTTCAGGTAAATATTATTAACTCTATACTATAATACAAGTATAGGAATCTAGTGTAGTTCCAAAATTAACATATACGGTTTCGTTTAACCTCTTGAGACTTCATTACCCTCCTTGGAGCTCTGATTTTTTATGTATAAAAACTGAGCACCGTCTTTGAACAGGAGGTATTTTTGTTTTTGTGAAATGCTCAAGAATGTCTACAAATGAGGACTGAGTTAAGCAGGATGAAGTATGAACATCATGTCCTCATGTGGGGACTCAAGGTCTCAGGAGGTTAAATCTACATACTCTCCCCCAAAAAAGGGTGTACTTAACCGCTAATGGACAGTCCATTTCTCAAATGCTTTTCAGAAAACAACATTATTTATCTGCTTGCTATATGGAATTCAACAGTTCTGTTACCCTGCCAGTTTATTTGTATTTTATACAACATGCTAAGACCAATCACAGAGAATGAGGGCCTTCCCCAAATGTGTTTTTTCTATGCCATGCCTGTGTAAAACATTGTTCCAGAAAGACCGTGTGATTAAGAGTTACTGCATTGGTTAAGAATCCGAGCGGGCCCGTATACGGGCCCGCTAGGGGCGCTCCTGCAATTTGCATAAAATAGTCTTAATTTTTAACACCAATTCTTAAACACAATCTCAAAAAAGATTTAATACTGAATCATGACTACCTTCATCACCGATTTTCAACCCTACATGCAGCCATTCGCCCGAAATCACGTACCAAACACAGCTGTCCGCCATGTTCTTTGTGCAAAACATCCAACTATTTTGCCTTTTAAAATATACTTAGGATGTAAAATAACTTTTTATTTTATCATAGAAAATTCACTTACCGTCTAAACAAGTCCATGATACCATTACATTGCCGATAAAACGTCAGTAAAGCGCTTTTTTGCATGGTTATGTGGTTGCGTAAAATCCATTCGTTCCAACGCAAGCTCGTCTTTGGACCTTTCTCATTACCCAAAACAAAGTTTCCCTTTTCCAAGGGTGCATAAGATATCCCCTATGGGTGGACTCTGCAAGTACTAAGTTCATTAGTTATTCAAGAGCTCGTA
The DNA here is from genome assembly GCA_025084515.1 of Ancistrus triradiatus. Classification (NCBI taxonomy): domain Eukaryota; kingdom Metazoa; phylum Chordata; class Actinopteri; order Siluriformes; family Loricariidae; genus Ancistrus; species Ancistrus triradiatus. The sequence goes on from JAJAGP010000092.1 coordinate 498,631, forward strand.
AACTGTATTGGTGCAGCGGTTTTCTACACCTCCCCAATTCACACCTGCTGGCCTATGGCTAGACATATATGCAAATCCCTGGGTCTGTGTGAGCTCTGAGTGACAGAGCTGTGTTCCAATGGACAGCTAAGAGTCTACGGTTCCTATAGAGACGAACCGTGACACGATCTCACACACAGAGCGGAGGGAGGAGGGGCTGGAATCTCCATTCACAGCCTGGCAGATCAATGCAGGCCTCAATTCTGGTGGATTTATTCCAATAAAAAGCAAAATAACACTGAATTGTGACTAATATTTGTTTGTTCTATTACAGAAGACATAAAAAAAAACTTGCAACCACTTGATTTATAGTGACAGGCTTCTTTTTATTTGTATTTTTAGAGGTTGTGGCAAATTTTGAGACGAATGATGACCCTTGATTAAAAACCTGTGTAACTCTTGAACACTTTGTTGTATCTGTTCCAAATTTTGGATTTAGCTTCACAAGTCCCTGCTGAAACAGAAAATGTGCAGCATGGAAAATGTTCAATCACCAGCATCCACATACAAATTATAATCTCAAAAAATGAAAGGCGTTTTTTGATTTTCGACATTTTTTTTTGCATTTAATCTTCCCAAATGTAACCTAAATGATGAAAATAGAAGACTGGAGGTGAATAAATATGTTGGCCCAAGTGTTTACTTCAATTTGAGCCCTGAATGAATCATTTGTGCTATATGTAACACCACTATTAAATTTGATAGTGGTCGTTCATTACTGCAAGCAAAAAGGTAAAATGAAAGGGTTTTTACACTACGGTACTCCACTAGCTGTCAAAATATACAGTGGTTACCTTTAAATTATTCAGTTTGGACTTCAAAAATAATTCACACAAACAAATAGAATAAGATATATGTCTATATATGAGGATATTCCGAATATAGTCCCTGCTGTTGAAGTCCACTGAATATATGAAGAATATACACTACATGGGCTATGTGGGTAAAGGTCTTGCTCAATGGCTTGAACCCTGGGCCTTTGAATCCAGAGTCCAGAACCTTAACTGATTGTAACAAGATTTGGATTTTTCCAGGGCAGAACTACAAGGGGAGAAGATCTAAAGGCAATGGCAAAGACTTGTTGAAAAGATGGTGTCCAATGGGAGTGTGACCCTGAAATTAACTGAGTTGTTCAATTACTTATTCTAATGCCAGTGTTTGTCTACAGAGAGTCAAACGTTTAATGATTGATTTTGTGCAAATCTTAGCTATGGTTCAGACTGAAAAAAGCCAGTAATAAGAAGAAATGTCTACATACTGTATATTCATTCGTATTTTTTGAGGATATTGTTAAGAGAAATTTGTTCACTCTATACGTTTAACACTTTGTCACTCTGTCACGGCAGAGAGCCCTACCCCAGAGCCACCAGGTCCCTATAACACAAGTATATCACCAAAGAAGAAGGAGGAAGATGCTAAGCTTCAGCAGAGACAACTGGCCAATGCAGTGCAATACATTTGGGAAACAGGAGAGGACAAATACATGTTTCGTTACTTTCACACAGGATTCTGGGAGTCCTGTGAAAAACATGCTGATGGTAAGAGGAATGTATTAATAAAGAGATGATGACGCACAAAGCTAGACCAACAGGCTTAGGTGTTGAAGGTTATCAGCAATGATGCAGCAATGATGTAATGCTATCATACCAGTGAGGACCTAAATCTGTGAGGAATGTTTCAAGCACTTTGTTGAATCTATGCCACGATGAACTAAGGCAGTTCTTGAGTCAAAAGGGGGTCCAACCCAGTGCAAGCAAGGTGTACCTAATAAAGAGACCGGTGAATTTAGATCTAAAAGAAAACAGTTGAGAAAGATATTTTTTGTCTGTTTTTTAACTGCAGTGTGCGATGTCGCAGGTTCCTTGACTAAAAACCCTGGAATACAACAGATGGTGAGAATGCTGTGCGAATAACCATGTGCGATTGTGGCAATACAGTTGGTGCTTGAAAGTTTGTGACCTTAGAATTTTCTATATTTCTTTTTCTGCATAAATAGACCTAAAACATCATAAGATTTTCCCCTAACAGCAAAAACCAAAACGAGAACCCCACTACTACAAACGACCACAAACCTCAAAAAAACATGGCACACTAAGAGCCCTAAAACTAATCAAAAAAGCCTAAAAAAACGAATTCCCAAACACTACAACCACACAACACCCACACAACCACAAAAAAAACAAAACTAACAATCACACAAAACAATAATTTCAAATCGCATCCCACATACAGAGATACCATCAGCAACAACCAACACCACAGAACAGCACACTACACAACCAACCACAACATCCAAAAAATAACACGCCAAATCACATCACCATCGGACCTCCCACACCACACAGAAACTAACAAACCCCACACCCAACATTTCCTACACACGTGCACAAAGCCACAATACAGCACACCAAAAGGTCACGGATCCCAACTAACCACCATGTCGCGAAGTCTATCTCCTTCAAAACTGGCGTAACCTAATATAACCTACTCAAACAAACACCTACACCCATACCCAGAACCAAAAAAACTACACAAAACCCCCAAACCAAAATAAAAACCAAAAATCATAACACCATCTAAAACAACCCTGGGTAACGCGAATATCCCACAAATACATCAACCTATAAACACACTGTAAGTCCTAAAAGTAGATAAAGAGAACCCAGTTAAGCATATGAGACAGAAATATTATACTTGGTCATTTATTTATTGTGGAAAATGATCCAATATTACATATTAGTGAGTGGCAAAAGTATGTGAACCTCTAGGACTAGCAGTTACTTTGCAGGTGAAATTAGAGTCAGGTGTTTTCAATCAATGGGATGACAATCAGGTGTGAGTGGGCACCCTGTTTTATTTAAAGAACAGGGATCTATCAAAGTCTGCTCTTCACAACACATGTTTGTGGAAGTGTATCATGGCACAAACAAATGATATTTCTGATGACCTCAAAAACGAGTTGTTGTATGCCTCATCAACCTGTAAAGGTTACCAAACCATCTCTAAAGAGTTTGGACCTCACTAATCCACAGTCAGACAGATTGTGTTACACATGTAGGAAATCAACACCATTGTTACCCTCCCCAGAAGTGGCGAACCAACAAAGAAAGATCACTCCTAAGAGCAAGGCATCTATAGTTCGAGGTGAAAGCGTCTGGTCTCAATCATTATGTTTTGTATGATTGGAAAACACTTCATTCCAGCAACAAACTTATCCCTGTGAAACATGGTGATGGTATTATCATATGGTTTGGGCCTGTTTTGCTTGCATCTGGGCCAGGAACAACTTGCCATCATTTGATGGAACATAATTCTGAATTATATCAGAGAAATCTAAAGGAAAATATCAGGACATCTGTCATGAACTGAATCTCAAGAAGAGGTTGTGTGGTCATGCAACAAGACAATGAACCTAAGCATACAAGTCGTTCTACCAAAGAATGGTTAAAGAAAAATAAAGTTAAAGTTTTGGAATGGCCAACTCAAAATCTTGACATTAATCCAATCGAAAGGTTGTAGAAGGACCTGAAGTGAGCAGTTAATGTGAGGAAACCCACCAACATCCCAGAGTTGAAGCTGTTCTGTATGGAGGAATGGGCTGAAATTGCTCCAAGCCGGTGTGCAGGACTGATCAACAGTTACAAGTAATGTTTAGTTGCAGTTATTGCTGCACAGGGGGGTCACACCAGATACTGAAAGCAAAGGTTCACATACTTTTGCCACTCACTAATATGTAATATGGGTTCTCTTTATCTATTTTTAGGACTGGTGTGAAAATCACATCATATTTTAGGTCATATTAATGCAGAAATTCTAAAGGGTTCACAAACTTTCAAGCACCACTGTATCTGCATATTCATGTACTGTATTGTATATCTAATCTTTCTCCTCTCTCATTATGGCACTGTGTTCAAGGAGTTTTGTGGTTGTCTGTGGTTTCCGAGTTCACATACATCAGCTTGTTGGGGATGGGGTTTCTGCTGATGTGGTTGGAGGTCCTTTGTTCTCATAAGGAGATGCATGCACTCAAACTCAATGCATTTGCTGCTTTATGCATAGTGCTGTCAGGTAAGATATAATCCAGTGCTTGTTTGTTGAACTAAACATTAAGCAATGAAATGAAAGATAAAAAGTTTGGAAATGTAGAACTGTGTTTTCTACATAATATTTGCAAATATTTTATCATATTCATTTTTTATTCTGAATCCATGCATTGTATTCTTCCTTTCTTCTCTCTGTCAGGGTTAGTTGGTATGGTGGCCCACATGATGTACACCACAGTGTTTCAGCTTACTGTAATTATGGGACCCAAAGACTGGAGACCTCAGAACTGGGACTATGGCTGGTCATTCATGTGATTTTTTTTTGTAACTTTATTTCTTATTTAATTACTTTTAATCACCACATCAATTAAATAAGATAGTAATATTATCTCCAAATACACCCAAGAACACAAGATGTACCCTGAAACAGGACAATTTGTGACCGTATGGAAAATGCAAATAAATGTATAAATGTTTCTTACTATTATGAGTCGTGCTGACCCCATCCCCTGACGCTAGAGGGCAGCATCAGCTCACGGTCCGGCCTGGGCATGCTTGGTGCGATCGTGCATGCGCCAGTGCTCATTTTGTGCTGATTACACCTGCAGACCAGAGTATTTAAGTGCATGCTCTAGGCTTGTCAGGTGTCGCGTCCTCACACATACATTTTGAAGGTACAGCTTCGGCCATTTGATGGTGACCGCTACGGTGTAATTTTTGATTAGTGTAGGGCAAGACCCAGCTTTTTGCTTCCCTTGCCATCCTCGCGGCCCCGGCTCACTCACTGCGATGACACTCGCTCCCCAGCAGCCCTTTGGGCTTTCAGTCACCCCAGAAAGGCGTGTCATGGGACTCCTGGGGCTTAGGGAGCGTGGCACGGACAAAGACGTTCTTTCGTTTCCGCATCCGTGTCATGCTCCCTAAGCCGCGGGAGTCCTGTGACACGCCTTTGCGGTGTTCCACTAGGGTACCGACACTCTGTGCAAGCGCGGACCCGTTACGCCGTTTGCGTAGCGTGGCTACACCATAAGTGCAGCTCAGCTTGGGTGTGCTGAGCACTTACAGAGTTCTCGTTTGTTTCATTTGTTTTCCTTATTTCTACAGAGTGGCTAAGTGGCACGTTTGGTTTCCACAGCCGTCATTGATACTTGCGCCCAGGGTTCGATCCTCAGCCAGTGCCTTTGTTTTCATTTTTGTTGTTTTATTGACTTGCCTTTGAGTTATTTATATTTGGTTCACCATTTCCATCTGGAGCTAACTGCATTTGGGTCCTATATCCCTTTAGTGTTATTCCTTTCACGGTTCACCAGTTTTTATTGTGGTTCGCCACTTTTTATATAGCCCTTGCATTTAACTTTACTTTGGCTTTACTTATTACTTTGACATTTATTTCATTGCAGCCGGTATGAACCCAATATCTTTCATCTTTTGTCTGGTCATCTTCATTTGTTCATAAACATCCATTCCTGCATCTCAGGCCTGCAACACATTCCAAAAAAAGTTGGGACGGTAAAGCATTTACCAGTTTGTAGTGCTGCCATTCCTTCTAACAACATTTAATAGACAGTTTGGTACCAATGATATCAACTAATGAGTTTCAGGTGTTATTTTGTCCCATTCTTTCTGCAAATACGTCTGAAGGTATATATCAGCATGGGATGTCATTGTTGCATTTTTCCTTTCAAAATTCTCCACAAATGGGTCAAGACTGCAGGTAGGCCAGTCCAGTACCAGTACCCTCTTCTTCCACAGCCATGCCTTTGCAATGTGTGCAGCATGTTGTTTTGCATTGTCTTGTTGAAAAATCCATGGACATCCTTGGAAAAGACGTCTTGAAGGTTATGTTGCTCTAAAATCTCAGTGTACTTTTCTACATTAATGCTGCCTTCACAGAAGTGTAAATGACCTTTGCCAAGGGCACTGAAACATTCCCATACCATGTCAGAGTCTGGCTTTTAGACCTGTTGCTCATAACAGTCTGGATGGTCCTGTTACGGAGCACACAGCGTCCTTTTCATCCAAGAAGATCTGGAATACTGATTCATCTGATCACAAAACATTTCCACTGTGTGATGGTCCATCCCAGATACCTCAGAGTCCAGATAAGTAACATTATGTGGCGTTTGCGAATGTATTGGCGTTAAATTGTCCCCGTCCCAACTTTTTTTGGAATGTGTTGCAGGCCTGAAATGCAGGAATGGATGTTTATTAACAAATGAAATGAAGCTGACCAGAAAAAAAAAAACATTAAATATCCTGGGTTCATATTTTAGGCAATGAAATAAAAGTCAAAGTCAATGCAAAGCGTGTGCATTTTTTTCCATACTGTTCCAGCTTTTTCTGAGTTGGGGTTGTAGTCTGGGTTTGAGTCACCCTTTTTAATAAAACTTATTATAATGGAATTGTGATGTTTGGTAGAACTTTGAAAAAGTTTTTATTTACCCAGAGGCAATTTCTGAGTTAAAAGGAAGATACATAAGAATCAATTACAATACCGTTTCTGTTTCACAATACTTGCTACACGACAAAACAAGTTGGGATATGCAGTGGTCTGATGTTTGTTAACTTCAGTGCAGAACTTTCTGGAAATTGTAGTAGTAATACGTTGTAGTTTCTGTAATAAAACATCCCAACAACTCTAAAAATACTCTGAAATGTGTTCATTTTTCTGTTTAGTGGGATTACTCTAGTGATAACTGGCCTTTTCTGCTTATTGTTTTTGCCTTCGATTTTCATTTTATAATTTCAGACATATTTACCCTTCAGGTTGGCATGGGTGTCGTTTAGTTGCTGTATGGGTGCAGCCGTCCTAGCTCTCAACTCCTACACCAAAACACTCATCGAGCTTCGCCGCAGGCAGAGGCTGCAGCTGGAGGATACTCATGCTGCTCCTTCCTATGAGGAAGTCCTTTCAGGAGATGGGGTCTACAGCATCAGTGGTCTAATCCGGTGTTCGGACAAGATGATTGTCAGCATGTGGGCAGACCACGAGAACATTGTAGTAAATAACGTAGACAATGAGCCCGCGCTGGTGCTGCTAAGGGGATGCGGCCCACAGCAGTGTGAGGACTGTGAAAGGGAGATGGATGAAATGGAAGAGGCCATGGAGAGAGAGAAAACGGACTCACCTTGTTAAACACAAGGTGTGAAACATTCTGTTAATTTGAGATGTCCTGGAAATTTAAGGAAGGAATTTATTTTTAAGTGTATGTATTATGAACTGATAACTATGTAGTAGTGGCATTGGTGCAGTATATAGCCAAATGTTTGTGGACATCCAAAAGCATGGGTATTGGTATGAAGTTTGTCCCCCTTTTGCTGCTTCAACAGCCTTCACTCATCTGAAAAGCTTTCCACTAAATTTTGGAGCATGACTGTGAGGTCACTGATTTTGTACAATAAGCCCTGGCTTGCAGTTAGCATTCCAGTTTATTGCCAAATGTATCTGATGGAGTTTCGATTAGAACTCTGTGTAAGCCAACCAAGGCCTAAATCAAACTTGACAAACCATTTCTTAATAGACTTTATTTTATTTTAGAAGGGAAGGGTGGAAAGCTGGTGAACTGACTTGCTGAATAGGTGGAAATGGGTCTTATTGAGAGTCACTGAGGCATTCAGTACAACCCATTCTTCTTGCTGTGTTTGTTTATGGAGGTTTTATGCCTGTATGCTTCATATTATGAACATGTTAGCATTGAGTGTGACTGTAATAACAGAAATCACGCATTAGAAGCAGGGTCCACATTCTTTTGGCCACATAATGTATGTTAAGCTGTATGAGGGAGGTGAGAGACACTGACACTGAAAGCTCCTGAATTCAGATCAGTTGAGTGGATTTTGAAGAGCTTTTTTTTTTTTCTTGATTGGATTACACTTGGATTAGATTATGCAGCTTTCACCACAGAGTACATTCATTGTAATTTGTATTAAACGGCTTTTGATCTATTTCAACCATTTCAATTTGTACATGGATTTTAAGCATTAATTTTAAGCAAATGGCTTCCTCACTGTTCACTATGCACATAGAATGTCCTGTCTTGTAGAACCACCTTATCATGATACGTCACATATACAGAACATATACAAGCTAGCAACACTGTCAAGAAATCCACTGAAAAAAAATCAAAACAGTTTAGTGTATGTATGCACTGTACTAATGTTTAGTTTGACCAGCAGGTTGGAGGTTTATTTATTGAAATATCTTCTGCAGTAGTACACTCGAATGGTTCTATGAGGCGACCAATCAGAACACGGTTATAAGAACTTCTAAATACGGCAAAAACGCTTGCTCGTTGTTTAGAATGCAAGCAGCAACATGTGAGCTGTGCTTATGTCCTTATTTATCAGCAAGCAGTGTTGCTTGCTTTCGAAGCAGTGAGCATTTTTTGCTGCAAAGTTATTATAACCACTCCCCCTCCGTGTTCTGACGTCACCTCACAGAACCAATCGTGTGTAATACTGCCCTCAGAAGATATTTTAATAAATAAAACAGTAACATGTTGTTGCCCAGGCATCCCCTTTTTGGGACCTAGAAAATGTGTCCAGCTGGATTCCTAAATTGCCTAAAATGTCCAGGATTTGGTTTTGCTTTCATGTCTATAGACATATTTTTCAAGTTTGCTAGTCACTGCGTGTGCACACTCTTTTGTCTTGAGTTCTACTGTCTCACAATTGGTGAATATGTATAGTACTGTACAAAAGTCTTAGGCATTCTATATTTTTCAATTTATATTCTGCTTATGCTTTATTTAAGTTTTACTGATCACTGCACTTTGTAGTTCTAAAATTACAGACTGTAGTCCATCTGTTTCTCTACATCCTTTATTTGTCCCCTTTACTCTGTCCTCTAATGGTCAGCACCATTTGGGTGGTGGATCATTCTCAGCACTGCAGTGACACCGACATGTGATGGTGTGTTAGTGTGTGTTGACCTGGCATAAACTGAATCAGACACAGCAGTTCTGCTGGAGTTTTTAAACACTGTACACTCACTATCCACTTTATTAGACACATTCACCTTATTGGTGAATGAATGAAAATGGTCTGTTACCCGCAGCTGTCCTAAACGTAAACACACTCAAAACATCTATTTTAATAACCTTTAATAAACAGTTTGTTCATGTAAATTTACACTCTAAGCTCTCAGAAGTGAAGTATGGCATGCCTCAGGGGTCTCTCCTTGGCCCGCTATTATTCTCTCTGTACATGCTGCCACTAGGCTCAGTTATTCGTAAACATGGCATTAGTTTCCAGTGCTATGCAGATGATACACAGCTATACATATCAGCAAAATTGAGGATTGTGTAAAGGAAATAAAAGATTGGATGTCATTTCATTTCCCCTGACTTAACACAGATAAAACTGAGGTTTTATTAGTGGGACTCAAGGCTGTGAGAAACAGGTTGGCTAGATTGTTTTTCATTATTTCCCAGGCCATCTGTGAAAAACTTAGGTTGATTCAGATCTCTCCTTTGATGCACACATTAGCAACATCACTCTAATTGCTTTCTTTCAATTACGTATTATTGCCAAACTTAGAAATATCCTCTTGTTTAATGATGCAGAGAAACTAGTTCATGCATTTATAACCTCAAGGTTTAATTACTATAACGCTTTACTTACTGGTTGCTCTAGTAAATCTATAAGTAAACTTAAATTAGTTCAGAATGCAACGGCTCGAGTGCTAACTCAAACTAAAAAATGTTATCATATCAGTCCTGTTCTATCATCACTACACTGGTTACCAGTTAAATTCCGCATTGACTACAAATTATCTGAGTGAACTCTTCGAGTCTTACAATCCAGCTTGTCTACTTTGTTTGCAGGATGCAGGACTTCTTTTAGTTCCTAGAATTAAAAAAGTCACAGCAGGGGAATAGGCTGTTTCATACATGCCCCATCATCATCCTTCATCAGTGCTCACAGGATGCTGCCTACAGGATGCTGGTGGGTGAACATTTTTGGCTGGAGGACTATTTTCAGTCCAGTAGTTACGCTGAGGTGTTTAAAACCTCCAGCAGCACTGCTGTGTCTGATACACTCGTATCAGTGCAACACACACTAACACACCACTGCAGTACCTGATCTGTGGTGGTCCCTTGACCATTAGAGAACAGAGTAAAGGGGACTAACAAAGTATGTAGAAAAACAGATGGACTACAGTATGTAATTGTAGAACTACAAAGTGCAGTGACCACTAAAACTTAAAGAATAAACAGAATCTAAACTGAAAAATATAGAATACCTAAGATGCTTGAACAGTACAGTACTGTACATGATCTGCACACAACCATTCTCAGTCATTACCCTTGTGTGTGTAAAGCGTAGCACCACAGCAACAGCCAGGAGGTGTCCGCATTGGTTTACTCAGGGTGCTCCGGTTTCCTCCCACACTACAAAGACATATGTTCGGTTAATTGATTATACCAAATTGACCCAGTCTGAGTGTGTATGACTAGTTTCAGTCTAACTTTGTGCTTGTCATGAGTAGCCATTGCTGCCAAAAGCAATGAAAAATAATAAACAAATAAACAAATATATGGCTGTGAAAAGTAAGTGTTCTCTAAAACATGGTAAAATATAGTATCATTTTATTTATTATTTAATTCATTTATTTATATGGAACTGAAAAAAGCCCAATGGAAAATAATACTATTACTTAGCCATGTATAAGATATGAAGGACTTGTATTGGTCCTGTTGTGTTCTTGCCCCTATTAGTCAATTTGGTATTTTCCTCTACCGTAACTATGGTTTCTGTCATCTGACTGACGTAAGGCTTTCAGATTTTGTCTAAACAGTGAATGTAAATACACAAAATTAATGAAAACTTTTTCATTGTTTCATTGACTCATTGTTCAAATTTGTACCATCTGTTTTGATCCAGTCAGATGTGACGAGCCACAGGAAATGAAGGAAGTAAAAGGAGGTGCAAATACTGAATACCCCCCCCCCCCAAAAAAATCGTCCCAACCTCTTACCATCCTATTGACCAAGGCCACCTGTCTGCCTTGTGCTGTGCTCCTACCTATAGTGTCCTGTCTTTGGTCTTTATAAAAAACTACAAACCTACATCCTATTGTAGTGCAGAAGTAGCAGCCTTGTTGGCCCAGTGGGTGAAACCAGCTGCTGTAAATGGCAGTGTAAGAGAGCGTGGCTTCAGTGGGTAGAGCCTGCAGCTGTACATGTCAGTGTAAGAGGGCCTGGTTTCAAGGGCTTTCAACATGAAGGTCGAGTGGTGCGATTATGCAAAAAAAAAAACAGCCACTAGGGGTGTGCTCCTCGTGCTGGTCCCAAGCCTGCATAAATGCTCTAAATGGGGAGGAACAGCCAAAAGGTCATCATCATTGTAGTGCACAAGTAGTGTACATTGATCGTTGACTTGATTATGGATTAGAGGGTAATAAAACAGTGAACTACACGTTGTTAAACTCGGACAGCTGCAAAGCCAAACAGTGCAATTGGAATGTATATCACGCAATGAATCTGCCTAGGGCGCCATCTGGTGAGCGGTGTCATGTTGCTATGTATCCAGTTATACCGGTGCTGCACTCGGGTAGAGTACTAAATATTCAGGTATTATACTTTTAAAAACACCTCAGCTTTATTAAATGCACACACATTCACGCAATGTGTGGTCATGAAGCCTGTGGTGTTATATAGGATCAGAATATTTAAAAATCTGAATATTGAATATTTAAATCTAACTTGGCTCCCTCAGTGCCAAATTGGAAACCTAAAGTCATTTCCATTTGCTGAGTGACAAATTAGTGGCTCCTTATGAAATACTTCTTTCTCCACGTAACACAAATAAAGATATTATTACAGCTTTAGGAAACTTCACACAATCTTGCATCACTCTTCACACTTTTTCCAAAAACGTTTATTTCATGTCAAGATAAATACCTTCTTCAATCAAAAACTATTACATACCTGAACACTGAAATCTAAAAAGCTACTAAACAGACGTCTAATCTGGATTTATCTGTACCTTGTGTACTACATGTAGGTGTGTAAATGTAAGCCTGATATACAAAGCTAATGCAGCACAACGCAATGCACGTTTTTAGCATACAAACGACCAGTTTAGGAGTGCCGTTGAAAAGCATGCAATAACATTAACAATGTGACCACATAGGTTCACCTCTGTGTTGTTGGATTATTTGTTGGGCTCGTATTGGATGAGGCGGAGGGCGTTGTCATTCTCCATAACACCCTGAACAAACTCCCCTTCAGCCAACCGCTCTGAGTGAGAGAGAGAGAGGGGTGATAAAACAGTCACTTTTTAAATAAACATTAAATCAAATAAAATCACTTTCATCATATGTATTTGCAGTTGTTCTTATGGTGATCAGCTCTGGAAATGTCAAGTATACCATTGTCTTTTTTGTTGAAATAAGCCCACAGTTTTTCTGCTCTCTTCTCTGGCGTGTTCTCATCTTCTGGAAGATTTTTTTGATCCTCTTTAGGAATCATCTTAAAGATGGCCTGATGGGTGGAGAGCAGAGAAACGGAAATAATGTCAGCTTTTCTATAAACTGCCATTCACAATGTTGTGTGCTCCACTGACTAGAAGCAGAACCTTTGCCTGAATGGCTTTTAGAGCAAACACTGGGATGCTGGAATACTGTGAAATCAACCTGCAAAAAAGTCTAGCTGATCCCACTGTGGCAGTCCATTTTGTTTTGAACCTTAAAACATATTGTAGCTACACTTAATTAATCGATTGTGTTTATCCTTGGGACAAAGCAGTTTGATGTTGTGTGATATTACTAATGAGAATAGACAAAATAATATACAGCAAAATTCCCAGTGCTATATTAGCACTGTGACATTCATTTTTTGCAGTAATGCCTTGTTGCAGCTGCACAAACTGCACATAATTTTTTTTGTTTTTGTATGATCAAAATATATTCTATGTCTTTCCATTATTAATCAGAAATTATTTCTCTCAGACTGTGATGTCTTACTGACAGTACTGGAGAGCTTATATAAGATCTATATATCTATACTGGATTAATCTTTATATCCCTCAGAGCAAATATCTTGTGTTCATATTCAGCCCGGGTGACTGTTCACTTGCACTGCATTTGCATTTTCATTTGAATGTTTTTAAATATACACGAGCCAGCAACTCAAACTGAAGTGTGCCTTACGTCATATCCAACTAAGACAAGTAGGCCACCTATGAGATTTGCCTTTCTGCTAGTTGATAATTAAGTTGAAAACCATTGCCTTTGAGACTAAGTATTATATAAGGGATTAAACACGAGGCTTAATCATATTACTCAGAAGATGGCTCAGCAGTTAGGCCTCTGACTTACTAATCAGAAGGTTATAAGTTGAAATCCTGCCACTGCTGACCCCTGTTGCTCAGCTCTATTGTAAGTCACTCTGAATAAGAATGTCTGCTAAATGCTGTAAATAATCCAACAGTTAAATCTACACAACATTATATTAATAGCTATATCTTATACAGCGCAAACAAGCAAGAAATTCATTTTAAAAGCAGATTTTGTGCAAATAATGAGATTCATTAGATTAAGATACGTTAGAACTTACACAGCAGATTTCAGATACTTCTGACTTGGTGATGTAGCCATTCTTGTCAACGTCAAAGAGTGAAAAAGCCCACTCCAGTTTTCTCTCTGTCTTCCCACACGACGTCATATGAAGGGCAACAATGTACTCCTTGAAGTCCAGCGTCCCATCGTCATTTGTGTCGAACGATCGAAATACGTGCTTGGCATATGTAGAGGCATCGCTTTCCACAAAGAAGCGGCTGTATATCTTCTCAAACTCTTCCGGTGAAATGCGCCCACTTGGGCACTGCTTCTGAAAGTTTTCGTACCACTGGCTGAGCTCATTCTCTGAGAACTTCGTGTTGAGCTTCAGGTCCTCTAAGATCTCCTTGGACATGGCACTACTTTTTGAATTCCCCATCGTTGACTGATGGATGCAAGACCAGAGCTTAGGTTTCACGGCAGATGAGGCTATTTATTTTTCCACCAAAAGCATGGATGGGGCTGACAGTCTGTATGAAGGATGGACTTCAAACTGTCTTCTGTTTAGCAGGGAGAAGGAGGGAGAACAGACAATAGATCAGCTGGTGGGAGGAGAGAGACTTAGGCTTTTACCTTTGACAGCAGGGTTAATTCTGCTAAAAGTGGATTTCGCTTGCCTAAGCCTTTAAGTCTTTATCTGAACCTTCTGCTTGATCTTTGTCTCCTTTTCTATAAGTAACTGAAGTTCAACACTATTTAGAGAGCCAACCCACATAGCATTCACAATTAAGTATTTTTCTTTATGTGTGACACCAGATCATCACTGTATCTTTAAAGACATTTTTGTTCATCATAACATTGTGAATACTGCAGAATTTGCAATGATTAGTTCCTGTTTTGATGCCTCTTATGATACTTATGAGATCCAAAGGGGGGTCTGTAGCCTATCCTGGAATTCACTGGGCGCAGGCAAAAGTGCTCACTGAATGGGAGGCCACTCAATTGCAGGACCAGTAACCACACTACCTGACATTCACATTGCAACTCAGCCCAGGGTTCAAACCCAGATACTCAGGAACTGTTGTTTACAGGTTCTGGGACCTACCTCCAAGCCCTAATTTGTGAAGATTAGACATACGTAAACATGAAACTGGTAAAACCACACATTCAACAGCAACACTGCACTATAAATACATTTATTGTATGTTACATTAAATTACTTGATGACAACTTCCAGTAAAATGCTTTTACCATACAGCAATACATTGTACAGTTAAATAACAGTGGTGACCAGTGGGCCTGGATCTCAGAAACAATAGGAACAAGACAGAAATACATCCTGGAAATTGTGCTAGTCCATCAGAGGGAATCACACACTTAATCCTTCATACACACTTAATCCTAGGGCTAGTTTGTAGTATCTAACTCAATGGAAACAGGATTACTAAACTGGAAACATATAAGCATGAGAAGAACATGCTCAAGTCCACACTGAAGCAGTAACCACACAGAAATGATCAAACCTATGGAACTAGAACTATGTGATACCAGCAATGTCTGTTGTGTTACTGTGGCACCTATTGAAAGCCAAGGATGTTAGCTAATGAGTCTGGAAGCTAATGTCTAGTGTAATCTTTGTCAGATTCACTTAACAATTAGCACAATAACAATTAGCACAAACCAGTGTGACTAGGTGAGTCTCAGCATCATTGCCCAATTATTTATTTGTAAAATGAATTGTCGAGTAGATGATGTCTTTGCAGTCCCCACTTTGGAGCCTTCACTAATTTAGAAACCTTTCTACTAATTTTTATGAACATGACTGTGAAGTCATGAGCTGATGTTGGACAACAAGCTTTGGCTCATGGTTAGCATTACAATTAATCTTAATGGTTTCTGATTGAATTAAATGTTCTGTGTAAGCCAGACAAGCTCTGTCGGCAAACCATTTCTTTCTGGACCTATTTTTTAAAAGGGCAGGCCAGAAAGTTGACAAACTGACCTGTTGGAGGAGGAAACCTAAGAAAGTGGTATATTGAGAGTGGCTGGTGTGTTCAATAAACACAATATACTGCCACTGTTTGTCTATGCAGAGTCAATGTCCATATGCTTCATATTAGGAACCTTGTTAGCAGTCAGTGTGGCTGAAATATTATATTCCGAGATCACTAATTAGAAGGGGTGTCTGGATCATTTTGGCTATATAGTGTACATGATGGATTGTATTTTCCAGGATTTTGCTTGAAACACACTCTGTATTTGATATTTATCCACAATGCACTTCTACGTAACAGTAAATATGACAGCCCTTAGTACATGTATGCCATCCCAATTAGCTACTGGCTGTACATATTCATTTATGTCAAATTGGAATTGCTTTTCTGTTAATAAATGTTAAACTTTACACACTTTTCATAGAGTATGAATTATAGCTGACATGAGTAAAACTAATATGCTGAATATGAGGTGTCGGTGTGAACAAGTAAATAAGTTATGCGGTAGTGCTAAGTATCTCACAGCTAAGATAGATCTATAGCTATACTTACCAACCTATACTCATGTTTATATACAGTGCATCCGGAAAGTATTCACAGCGCTTCACTTTTTCCACATTTTGTTACATTACAGCCTTATTCCAAATTGTATTAAATCAATCTCTTTCCTCAAAATTCTACACAAAATACCCCATTATGACCATGTGAAAAAAGTTTTCTTGAGAGTTCTGAAAATGTATTAAAAATAAAAAACTAAGAAATCACATTTACGTAAGTATTCACAGCCTTCGCCATGAAGCTCAAAATTGAGCTCAGGTGCATCCTGTTTCCACTGATCATCCTTGAGATGTTTCTACAGCTTAAATGGAATCCACCTGTGGTAAATCCAGTTGATTGTAAATTATTTGGATAGGCACACACCTGTCTATATAAGGTCCCACAGTTGACTGCATGTCAGAGCGCAAACACCAAGCATGAAGTCAAAGGAATTGTCTGTAGACCTCCGAGACAAAATTGTCTTGAGGCACAAATCTGGGGAAGGATACAGAAAGTTAGGATAGAGGATACAGATACAGAATTTCTGCTGCTTTGAAGGTCCCAATGAGCACAGTGGCCTCCATTATTCGTAAATGGAAGAAGTTTGGAACCACCAGGACTCTTCCTAGAGCTGGCCGGCCGTCTAAGTTGAGCGATCGGGGGAGAAGGGCCTTGGTCAGGGAGGTGACCAAGAACCCGATGGTCACTCTGTCAGAGCTCCAGCGTTCCTCCGTGGAGAGAGGGGAACCTTGCAGAAGGACTACCATCTCTGCAGAAATCCACCAATCAGGCCTGTATGGCAGAGTGGCCAGGCGAAAGCCACTCCTTAGTAAAAGGCACAAGGCAGCCCATCTGGAATTTGCCAAAAGGCACCTGAAGGACTATCAGACCATGAGAAACAAAATTCTCTGGTCTGATGAGACAAAGATTGAACTCTTTGGTGTGAATGCCGGGCGTCATGTTTGGAGAAATCCAGGCACTGCTCATCACGAGGCCAATACCATCCCTACAGTCAAGCATGGTGGTGGCTGCATCATGCTATGGGGATGTTTTTCAGCAGCTGGAACTGGCAGACTAGTCAGGATAGAGGGAAAGATGAATGCAGCAATGTACAGAGACATCCTGGATGAAAACCTGCTCCAGAGCGCTCTTGACCTCAGACTGGGGCGACGGTTCATTTTTCAGCAGGACAACGACCCGAAGCACACAGCCAAGATCTCAAAGAAGTGGCTTCAGGACCACTCTGTGAATGTCCTGGAGTGGCCCAGCCAGAGCCCAGACTTGAATCCGATTGAACATCTCTGGAGAGATCTGAAAATGGCTGTGCACAGACGTCTCCCATCCAACCTGATGGAGCTTCAGATGTACTGCAAAGAAGAATGGGCAAAACTGCCTAAAGATAGGTGTGCCAAGCTTGTGGCATCATATTCAAAAAGACTTGAGGCTGTAGTTGCTGCCAAAGGTGGTTCTACAAAGTATTAAGCAAAGGCTGTGAATACTTATGTAAATATGATTTCTTTGTTTTTTAATTTTAATAAATTTTCAAAACTCTCAAGAAAACTTTTTTCACATGGTCATAATGGGGCATTTTGTGTAGAATTTTGAGGAAAGAGATTAATTTAATACAATTTGGAATAAGGTAACGTATCAAAATGTGGAAAAATTGAAGCGCTGTGAATACTTTCCGGATGCACTGTACAGTAAAGTCAGATGTCAAGATAGTCACATACAGTAAAGCATGCTCTGATGATTAGGAGCTCTTTAGCAATGTTGACATAAAAACTCCAGCTGAGTGAGTGAAAACTAACATACAGTCAGAGGAGTTGGTGTAGCTTTCAGCACTGGTTAAGGAAGCTTTAAGGAAATCACTCTTTGTTTGAGGAGGATAAATGTGGTAGATATTAGAGAGGTCCTTAAGCCTTACCATCTGTTCTGCTGTTCTTTTCGTGGAAGCTTGATGCCTTTTTGTTGATGAGCCCTTCCTCAGCCCATGCTTCCTTTTCTCCTAATACTATTGTTTGTTTTAGGGTCAGTGTGCAGGTCAACTGTTAACTACATTTGAAACTTTGAACGTTGTAGTGTTTTATTGTAACATACATGTTCTACTTCTTGTTTTATTCAGCTGGCCTAAAAAAGAGTCAGCCAGAGCCACCTGGGGTGTTTGGATCGACGTTTAATTACTTTTAGCTCTGCATCATTATGATGTTCTCTAAATACTCTGGCTTCTTGGGGAGGGCCCACGTACAGGTTCTCCCCAGGTTCATCAGGTAACGGTCTTGCTATTTTTTTTTTCTGGTGACGTACAGAAACCACTCTACTTTGCCTTATCTGATTCTCTCACTAATCTTATTACATGCTTAAATTTCTTTCTTTGTTTATTTATAAATAAATACTTTTCCTTCCTACGTTTCTGACCTATGCACTTAAGAACAATTATGTTCTACTGAATACTTGCCAACATCTTTCATGTCGTTTTTAAGTAATACGATACTTTTATTTTAAATTGTTTTAAAATGACCTATATGCAGCACATTCACCTATATGCCATAAAACAATTTGCTAGCCCACCACCTCATTGATCCAGGTTAGAGTCCTGGTACCACAACAGTGATCCCTACCCAGCATTACAATGGACTGGCCCTCCATCTAGCATACATGTACATCTACATTTAACGTGTGTGTGTGTGTGTGGTATCTGTATTATAAGTATACATACATTTTAAATTATTGTTTAATTGCATTAGCAACATTAAACCAAGCACACATATTTCATAGTTTTTATTTAATATGTTTTATTAAATACGCCTATTGTAAACAGAATTGTATAAAATGAGTCAGTTTCACATGAACATAAGCCCTAGCTCTTGGCACACCACCATCCACACATTCCTTAAGCCTTCTGTTGCAATATTATACCAACTTAAATATTATTCTGGTCTCTCTCTTTTTCTTCCTTTTACCCACTCTGCTCTTTGGCCTATCTTTAAATTAAATAGGGATTTCTCTGTGTTATTCATAGCCTTTGGGATCCCTTGGTTATTGGATTACTCCCTAGAGCCAATTACAATGCTGTCACCATTAACAATAAACGTGTTGTGTTCTGTAATGGTAGCTGATATGAAGCCCAGGGATTTTCTACCTATGCAGGAATATTGTATTGCAAAATTTGTACTCAGTTGAATGTATACAATTCCCCTGCTGTTAAACCCTGTCCTTATCAAAAAACTTAATTTAAAAAAATAATAATAATAATAATTAAATAACACACCAATCTGTTAGTGATCACCAATATTTTGTACTTGCACTATATAACCAGAAGTTTGTGGACACCTAAAAATTCTATTCAAAACCAAGCACATTAGTATGGCTCTCTGATAACATTCTTCACAGCTGCTACAAGAGCCTTTTTTTTGGAGCAGAATCACAAAAAGCTCTTAATTATATAAGGTAAGCATTGCATTGATATATCCACATTAGGTGATGGTAAAAACTGTTGTTTTTTTGTGAACAATTGTGTGTTCTTTGTTCTCTTGTGATAAAGGTATTTTGACTTATGTGCTTCTATTTTGTATTTTAGGTGGTCCTGATCTACACTGATGCACAGGTTCGTGAGCCTTTCTACCTATAGACACAGCCCCAAAATCTTATTAGGTCTCAAAAAACGTTTCTCCACTAGCCTTCTAGATTGTCCAAGTGATCTTTAGCAAACTGCAGATGGGGATCCTGATGGTGGACTCATGAACATCAAAATGAGCTTAGAAGTTAGCCGATTCCTTCATGCCCTCATAGACTATTACATGCCTTGCTCTTGGAGTGATCTTTGTTGGTCAACCACTTCTGAGTCGAAACACTTTAGAGATGTTTTTCCTCAATAAATAAATTGCCTAGTATAAAATTTTGTCTCATTTGTTTAGTGGGTTCTCATTATCTGCTTGTATGACTTGTGTGAAATCTTATGTTTTAGGTCATATTTATGCAGAAATAAAACTTTCAAGCACCACTGTATGTAAGTGAAAATATGACATTAAATATGACGTTTCTGCAATGGCATCTTACTGTTTATTTGCTGAATTGAACATTTTTGACATAAGGCATTTTTGAAAAGTACAGTTATTTTTTACATTTTACAACTACAAAGGTTTATTTGGTTCATTAACGTCAATATCAGCATCAGGGGCCATTTCAGCGACACACACACACTGTTAGATCACACTACTAGTCCTATATTTAGTGTAATCACCAAAGGTTTCTTCGCCAAATGTATGTCTTTGGACTGTGGGAGGAAACCGGAGTAAACCCACATGGACACGGGGAGGACATGTAGACTCCACACAGAAAGGACCCAGGAAGCTCCACCCTGGGATTGAATCCAGGACCTCCTTGCTGTGAGGTGGCGGTGCTACCCACCTAGCCACTGTGGCGCTCACACATATATTTGAAGGACTGAAGGTACCAGATTTATGTTTTTAGTTTCTTCATCAAACATCTTTGGTCCTGCATGGCCTCATTGTTTTTGTAATCTGTCCCCAACTTTAAACTAAAAGTATAGCCCTGTTGCATGTGGAGTGGCATTACTGTGCTGAATCATTCAGGGCTAGAGCTACAGAATACTTCAGAACCTATTACATCGTACCCTATGTGATGAAAGGGTATAAAATGTATGCTTGATAAATGTTATAAACGTCTTCAAGTTGCTTTCATTTAAATATTCTACCAAAGTGTTAATAGTTTGGCACTGAAACAAGGAACAATGCATTCTAAAGGGGAAATTTGTTTAAAAAATTTGAAATCCAGAAACAATGCCTTCACTCAAAATTAGTCTGGAGTTCTGCCTTCTGAGCAAGTGAGAAGGGTGGAAGAGGAAGGGAGTGGGTCTTAGATAAATACACGTAATGGGCCATAATGATACTTAATGACAGACATGGCTTTCCTTCAGAACACAAAGAGTAACTGATACAAACAAATGATAACACAAATAATAACAAAGGCTAAACCTGTGGTGAGGCACTATATAAAAGTGCCATAGTCTGTTCTCATTCAGAGTGAATGTTATTCTCTTTGAGGCTATGTACCACCAGAAAACCTCAAATTAACATCTAACCTATCAATTATTTCATATTTTCATATTAACCAGTGACCTCTCAATAATTCTTTTAATAATTTGACTACTTGTTGGTTTTTTTTAAGCAAAAGGTTTTTTTTTTTATCTCTGGGAAGTGAACGGTTGCTTGGCTGGCGTGTTGGAAGTGCTGTAAAAGGTAAGCATGAATATTTTAATGGATTTTAATTTTTGATTATGACTTCTTCCAGTTATACTGCAGAAATTGTTGCATGCTGAGTATTTGAAAGAGTCATTTTTTTATTGAGAAAATTTAACTTGAAAACCTAAGGATATTGAACAACATGCGAGAATCAAACTTATTTAGTAAAAAAGAACATGATAATATTGAACAAAACCTGATAATATGGGATACAACCTTGTGAATATTTAATGAAACCTGAGAAATATAGAATAAAAACCTGATAATCTTGAATGAAAACCTGTTATTAAACAGAAACCTGATAATGTTGAATCAAACTTGTAAAAACTGAAAACTTGAGAATACTGGATGAAACTGGAGGTTACTGAATGAAAACCAGAGATTATTGAATTAAATTGCTGGCACCACCATGAGACGCTGGGTGAATTCCATTAAATTACAGTTTATGCTGCTGTTTTGTATGGCTTGACTGAAGGGGACATGCCATCTCTACTCTCATGTTTTGGTTGAACATTTGCTGTTATACCATGAGGGTGCATAAAGTCCCCTTTTACATCTAGGTGTTCTGCTAACCACCAGTGGTTCATCATACATCACTGCTAGCCAGTCTCTATCAATGCTGTCAATGATTAATATTTTTTCTACAGTTTCCACAGGACTGATTTTCACCTCCATCAACTCTTCTGTTTCTCTTTCATTCCTCTTACAAATGGAACTGTTCCATTTTCTCTCCATCAACATGGCCAAATGACCTTTCTTCCTGGCCCTTAATTCAGTCTGTCTTGTCTGTGCAGCCATGCAAACAAAAAGCACAACCAAATGGCTCTTGGCAAAAGCATGATACCTGTCTGTAGTGGATCCAATTTTGATGTGGGATGAACTTGGTGTGGGTTCCTGTCTGAGCTATGATACAGTCAAATACCGCTAAGAGTGTTTGAGATCTTTTCCCATCTGCAACATCATTTCCTTGCAGACCCAAGTTGTCTTTTGCTGGCCTCCCCAATGCCATAGGGGCACCCCAGGCTTTATATGTGGTTCTGTTGAAGGCAAGTGTCAGTGGCATTCTTATACTGTTTATTAGGACCATCCAACCAATCCAATCAAAATTATGTCTGAATGACTTTTAGGACTAAACCTATGTATGTCCAGATTGCTGCAGCATCTCGTCTCTTACACTCTGAAACTGTGCAAAATTGATATTTCACCCTTGGTGTAATACCTTTTTTGTGCAACCCTCCAACATCTTCTCTGATGCCGTTGCTTCCTTACTCTAAAATCTCCTATGTACAGTGCAGCAAAAAAGTATTTAGTCAGCCACTGATTGTGCAAGTTCTACTTAGAAAGATGAGAGAGGTCTGTAATTTTCATCATAGGTACACTTCAACTATAAGAGACAAAATCCAGGAAATCACATTGTAGGATTTTTAAAGAATTTAATTGTAAATTATGGTGGAAAATAAGTATTTGGTCAATAACATTGGTTCAACTCAATACTTTGTAACATAACCTTTGTTGGCAATGACAGAGGTCAAACATTTCCTGTAAGTCTTCACCAGGTTTGCACAAACTGTAGCTGGTATTTTGGCCCCTTCCTCCATGCAGATCTCCTCTAGAGCAGTGATGTTTTGGGGAAACAACACAGACTTTCAAACTCCCTCCACACCCATTTTCTATGGGGTTGAGGTCTGGAGACTGGCTAGGCCACTCCCAGGACCTTGAAATGGCTTTTTTACATAGCCACTCCTTCGTTGCCCGAGCAGTGTGTGTTTGGGATCATTGTTATGCTGGAAGACCCCAAGCCATGTTCCATCTTCAATGCTCTCACTGATGGAAGGAGGGTTTTGGCTTAAAATCTCTCATGATACATGGCCCCGTTCATTCTTCCTTAACACGGATCAGTAGTCCTGTCCCCTTTGCAGAAAAAACAGCCCCAAAGCATGAGGGTTTCCACCCCCAAGCTTCACAGTAGGTATGGTGTTCTTGGGTTGCTGGACTCAGCATCCTTTTTTTCCCTCCAGTTGAGTTTTTTTACCAAAAAGCTCTATTTTGGGTTTAATTTGGCCACATGATATTCTCCCAATCCTTTTCTGGATCATCCATATGCTCTTCCTGGCAAAATTTCAAATGGGCCTGGGGACATGTCTGGCACTGGCAGGATCCGAGTCCCTCTCAGCGTAGTGTGTTACTGATGGTAGCCTTTGTTACTTTGGTCCCAGCTCTCTGCAGGTCATTCATCAGGTCCCTCCGTGTAGTTCTGGGATTTTTGCTCACCGTTCTCATGATCATTTTGACCCCACAGGATGAGATCTTGTGTGGAACCCCAGCATTACAGAAAAAAGCAACTAAATTTGAAGTTATCTTTATTGGAAGATGGATGAGGAACAGTAGCTCAGTTTTGACTCAGCTGCCAGCTGCACCTAGTCTAACCTAAACTTAAACCATTTTAACTAATAAACTACTTATTCCATAACCTACCCTGATCTGCCTTGGTTCTGTTTAGGTGGAAATTACATTTGGTTAATTTGCACTGAAATACATGTTTATTGTTTAATTAATATTAACTAAACCTAAAGGTAGCCCTAGTGTTATCATTCAGTACTCTCAGGTTTTCATTCGGTATTTCCTGACTGGTAACTATATACTGTATATATACTCATACATGTAAAATGCATTCAGGAAGTCTTCAGACGCTTTCACTTTTTCACATTTTGTTATGTTGACGCCTTGTGCTAAAACAAAAAAACAAGTTGCCCCCTTCAATCTGTACTTAATATCCCATAATGAGAAACAGAAATTTTTGCAAATTTAATAAAGAGGAAAAATTTAAATTTCACATGGACATAAATATTCAGACCTTTTGCTATGACACTTGAAATTTAGCTCTGGGGGCGTCCCATTTTTCTTGACCATCTTTGAGATGTTTCTATACCTTGAGTGGAGTCCATCTGTGGTAAATTCAGTTGATTGGACATAATTTGGAAAGACAAACACCTGTCTATATAAGATCTAGCAGATAACAATACATATCAGAGCAAAAACCAACCCATGGGAGGAAAGTACTGCCTGTAGAGCTTAGAGACAGGACTGTGTGGAGATACAGATCTGGAGAAGGCTACAAAAAATCTGCTGCACTGAAAGTTCCCAAGAGCAAAGTGCCCTCCATATTCCATAAATGGATGAAGTTTGGATGCCCCACCACACTAAGTAACTGGGGAGAAGGGCCTTGGTAAGAGAGATGATCAAAAACTCAATGGTCACTCTGGCTGAGCTCCAAAGATTTTGTGTGCAGATGGAAGAAACTTCCAGATCACTGCATCACTCCACCAATCTGGGTTTTATGACAGAGTGGCCAGACAGAAGCCTCTCCTCAGTAAAAGACACATGAAAGCCCATCTGAAGTTTGCAGAAAAGCATCTAAAAGACTCAGACTGTGAGAAACAAAATTCTCTGATCTGATGAAACCAAGATTAGATTGAACTTTCTGACCTTTCTGAATTGTCATATCTGAAGGAAAACAGGCACTGCTCATCATACATCATATCTATCTATCTATCTATATATATGATGAGCAGTGACTGTTTTTCTATACGTGTATATATATATTCACAATAAGTCTTTCACAATAAGATTTTGCGTTATGTCATCAATTAATAATAATACACTTCTGTATTTCTTTAAGTTTACTCACAGTCTATGACACAAACTCATACTAATATTTCCTTCTGACAGATTGTAAACCGGACACATCTGGCAAAACTCTTATAACCTGCAGGAAGTTCAAGGGGAATCTGAAAAAATCAATCAACTGTTTCAGCCTGATTCTTTACCCAAGAACAACAAGAACTGAGACTGTGAACTAGAACTGATGAACTAGTACTCTGATGAAAACGCGCTTGGGTAGGTGTTAACTCAACTGTGGCACACCATTGACAACTACTAAAACTACTACACAGATTCATCTGAGAGTGACACTGTCATTGCAAATTCCATTCACCATGGTATCAATCCTCGATCCCTCTGCCCTGCCCGACTCCACCCAAGCAGTAACCTATGACCCTAAGTCTGAAACAGTAATCCTACCGAGTGGAGTGGTCTCTGTCGCAGGCGTCACAGTGATAACTGGGGGCACTGAGATGTCCTGGGGCTCCTGCATGTTGGCCTTTGGGTTTTGGGGTACAGTGGTTGGGCTGAGCGCAGTGAGTGTAGGGCTTTGGGAGACGTCGAAACAAACAAAGGATAGCACTTCACTCCTACTACATCTGGGTTTGGTGATCCTTGCTATCAGTTCAAGTGTTGTATTAGGAGTTTTTGGGTTCCGTTGTCTCATGAAGAAGAAAAGAAATCAGCATGAGGAAGGAAAAGTTGTGCTAGTTGGTATGGGAGGAGGGAGAGATATAAAAACAGTTACTGTCTGAAACAAAAAAAAAGAAAAGGAAAAGAGATACAGTGGAGGCAAGAAGTCTGAGACCACTAGAGAATTGGTTACATTTTGCATTAATCTCTAATACAATGATTTGCATTATAAATCATATAATTAGCATAACAATGTGAGTGAAAAGTCAAATATGTGAAAAAAATTATTTAATACATTTCAGAATTATTTCATATGTGGAATGTTCTCTTTTTTGTCATAATGGCATCGTGTACTCGAGCTGGCATCAACTCCACAGGCGTATGCAAAGTCTGATTATATATGTTATTGCAGCATGGTGTCACTATATTCCAAAGAGCATCTTGTAATGTTACTAAATGTTTGACTGTTTGTCTTCAATTGCCCCAATAAATACTTACTGGAGTTTAGATCAGTTGACTTTGAAGGAAAGTCCTGACAGTCACCACTCCTTGATCTTATTTGGTCTTCAGTCAGATGTGGCAAAACATTGAATTGTGTTTTGGGTCATTATCTGTTATTATGTAGTATGAATAATTCTCAACAAAGATCCAAGCAAGCATTTTACCAGTGGTGAAACTTTTAGCCCCTACTGTAGATGTGTAAAATCTGTGAATCTATTGACACTGCTACAATATGTTTACATAGCAAATATCTACACACTGTATCATATCTACTGTTTAGATGATGATTTAGATGTTTAAAAACTTGGAATACACATGTTTAAAATCATTTACTTTTTTGGTCATAGTAAAATTTTTATATTACAAATGTTGCATGTGAAAATTGCTGTTAGGAATGGGTGTTTTTTAACAGATATTACTTGTGTCCTAATGCGAATGAATGATAACTGACTATAAGAGAAACTTCTGTAACTGTGTTTGCATGCTATAACCTTTTATCCTGTATAATAAAGCAAATAAATTGTCTTGCTTGGTGTTGCAAGGTTTATAGGGCCTTGATATGTTTCTGGGTCTACAATTGCTAACATAAAACAGCTTTCTCAAGAAGCATGTCAATCCTTTGTGGTTTAACTAAATGCATGTTATACCATACATCTTATAGTTAAACTACTATGCATAATGAACAAGCTGCCACATCTTCTCTGTGACCTTACTGGTCAAACAGCAGAGCATCTTCAGTAAAAACTCTTTCAGCTCCACTATAGCAAGCAGCAGTATAGGAGGTCATTTCTAAAAACACTGATCCCTCTGTGCAACAGTTCATCACTGTACCAGAATATTAGTGTGCATTTGAACCAATTTCTCTAAAACTTAATAGGTCATCAATTCATTTTGTACTTTTATTGAAATTTATTACCATTATTTGCGCCTTTGTCATTATATAATACTACTAGATATAGTATTCCTATATTCTGTTATTATTTCATCTAATTGTACCATATATCATTACATCTGTGGTTACATTATTGCTGCACCTGTAACATGAATAAAATAATAATAAAATGATCTATCAGTTTTATCTACTGTATGTATCTATCTCTGTCTGCCTGTCTAGACCTGTCTGGCTGTTTATAAATATCCATTGCCACTCACCACTAAATTGCACTAAATTCTGACTGAATCTTAGTTTAAAATTAGAACAGGCATATGTTCTCCAATCTCAGTGTGCAAAGCTGGTAGAAACATATCCAAAACAGGTTGACTGCTGTAATTAAAGAAAAAGGTGGCTAGACCTATTGACCAGGGAGCTCAGTTACTTTTTCAACCCTAAATATTCTAGTTTTCCCCAGTTCTGTATTCAGTATGAATTTGTAAGGAAAAATATAAAATATGGGAAAGGATTTTGATTTCAATCTGTAAGACCAAGTACTAAGGTAAGCTGATGTTTTTATATGCAAAACTGCCAATACTTGTTTCTTCATGTATTTCAGTTATAGCTCCATATTTTTGTTGATAACATTACCATTTTAGATGGTGCATTTAAGGCCAAAAAGTCCACTAGTAAAAAGGTTTCTATTTTATGTTTTAATCTCAAATATTATACAATGTTTTTCACTACAGATCATATAATGAGCATTTTGAGTGATAATTTGAATCTATGTAAACAAATACAAATGGCATGCATTTCCGAATTTACTAGTGTTTTGTATGTTCTCCTTTTCCTATAATCAAGCTGGCATGGAATCCACAAGTCCTTTGTACAATCTGATAATCCATGTTACCCCAGCAGATTTCACAATACTCCCAAGGGCCCATCTTTTTGTGAATGGTCCTGAAATGTTTGACTTCCTCTTTTTTCTTCAAGTGGCAATAAATGCGTGTTGGGATTTAGGGTCAAATTGACTATGGAGAAGAAAAACTCCTTGACAGCCAGCACTCCCTGATCTTCTTTGGTCTTCAAGTAGTTTTTGCAAAGCTTTGAGGTGTGTTTTGGGTCATTATCCTACTGTAGTATGAAACCTTCTCCACAAAGATTCGAACAAGAATTTTGACTAGTGGTCTCCGAATTTTAGATCCCACTGTATGTGTTTATTCCACTTAACATTATATTTTTGCCATATTTCTAGTAAGATCAGCATTGATAGTGTCATATTTTATTGTTATTATCTGGGGATTATGTAAATACAACTGTTACATATCCTTAGCTAGACAAAAGCTTTGTCTTTGACGTGTATCATTTATTATATCTTAGAATTTAATCTGTTATTCACATATTTTTGTATGTTTGCATAACAACATATTGTTAAGTGATTTCAACCACCAATGCCTAACATAAAGTAAAGCATTGTCATATAACTGCTCTGCAGTTTGGACCAAGTCCAAAACATTTAATCTTATTTGACCTTGATAATACCCCCATGCATTAGAATTTATTGCATGAGCATCATAAGAGCAGCTCTAAATCAAAGGGCACTTCAATATAAGGAAGTTCTCAGAATTACCTTGTCCAAGTATTATATTGATCTCAGAGTGTTACTTTGTGAATGCACTGAGACAGTTATGGATCAAGTTATAGTGATTACCTTGACATTACTACTACTACCAGGTAAGGACATAAAAAGAAATATAATTTTCCAAATGTTAGAAATGCATTGCTTAAAACAAGTTGTCAACAGTTATGGCAATGTTTGATTGTGAAATGTGTTTTAATGCTAATAATTTGTTAATTATAGTCATATAATAATTGGTAATGATAGTCAGACTAATTCTACATAAAAAAGCCCCCCCAAAAGCCCACGCAATCAACTTTTTTATGTTTATCTCAGGGACATTTGTGTACTGTGCTGTGGATGACTTTTTTTTTTGCTAAGTTCAACAATTGAATATGCTTATTCTCTATGCTGTTGCTTCAGGCTAACATTTTCACTCATGAAAATAATACTTCAACACATTTTCTATCTCAGGGTTTAATCAAGGGCAAGATCTGTTACCACCAGGACCAGTGAATGGTCTGGTTACTGGAAGTGTCAATTTTGAAACCATCATTATACCACAACCGATTAACTCTATGAATTGGAGTTACAGTGAAAAGCCTGTGATCACGTTTACTCCCCCGGGGTCTGAGGAAGTACATCCCGGCTACAAAGATCGAGTTACTCTGAACCACAACACTGGAGCTCTGATTCTAAGATCCCTGACCATGGCTGATGCTGGAATATACACCTTGACCGTAACATCAGGAGGTGCACAGATCAAGGATCAAATCTCACTCCAGGTGTTTGGTAAGGAACTAATTTATAATGTTGTGTGAAATTCAAAGAAGTAACAAGACAAACAATATTAGCATATAAAAAGTGATAATGGGCATAAAACAGAACATAGCTTGACAACTATAATAAGCCACCATATTTGCCACAAATGAATGGGCATGCAGACACCATGTTTAAAATTCATTTCACCTACACCAACGCTAACAAGAGCATAACATCAGGCACACATTCATGCAATCTCCACATACAATAACTGCCAGCAGCATGGGTCATACTGAGTAGCTCAGTGGCTTTTAATCTCGATGTTACCTTTCCAACAAGTCAAGTCAAGTCAAGTCAGATTTATTTATATAGCGCTTTTTACAATGGAGCATTGTCTCAAAGCAACTTTACAAGATTAGATTATCTCCTAATAACTACGTCCAATCCCAAATTGAGCAAGCCTAGGGCGACAGTGGCAAGGAAAAACTCATTAGTTCAAGCTCCCTTTTCCCAAGTCAAATTGCTGTCCTGCAAGAACTGTCGTAGTCAGCTGCAGGAGTTATGAAACTATATGCAACATAGCTCACAACTCACACTAAGGCTAGAATTACCAAAGGCTGATTAGTATAGTATGTACAAAGGAAACTGCAAATAGAAAAATGCAGTGTCTTACATTTTTACTTTGACACTCTTTTTTTTGTGCATACTATACTGATGGACGTGTTCCAGGTGTTATTTTGTCCCATTCATCCTGAAAACACTTAATGTCTTAAGTACTGGGTACAGTACTGGGTTGTTGTTGTCACATTTTTTATTTAAAAAATATCCATACATTCTCTATTGGGGACAGGTCAGGACTGCAGGCAGGACAGTCCAGTACCCATACCCTTTTCTTCCGCAGCCATGCCTTTGTAATGTGTGCAGTATGGTTTTGCATTGTCTTGTTGAAAATACATGGACCTCCCATAAACACATTACTGTGATATCAAAGAAGTGTAAATAACTTTGCCAAGGGCATTGACCCAACCCCATACCATGAAAGATCCCGGCTTTTGGACGTGTTACTGATAACAGTCTGGGTGGTCCTTTTTATCTTTGCGCACAGCATTTGATCATAATACATGTTTCCACTGTGTGATGATCCAACACAGATACCTCCAAACCCAGAGAATTCGACACCACTTTTCGACACGACAAACATAAGGCTTCTTTTTTGCACAGTAAAGTTTTAAATGGCATTTGTAAATGTAACTTTGTACTGTAGTACCTGACAAAGGTTTGCCAAAGTAATCCCTTGCCCATGAGATTATATCAGCTATTGATGAATGATGGTTCTTGTGCAGTGCTATCTGAGGGATCATGCACTGAAATTCCTCCTGATTCCTTGAATCGTTTAATGATATTATGCACTGTAGAGCGAGAAATATCTAAATATCTGGACGAACTGGAGATCCCCTGACCATTTTCGCTCCTCAAAACTCAGCCTTTCATGGTTACTGCTTTTATACCAGATCATGATTACAATCACCTGTTTGAGATCATAACATTGAGTTTATTTTTACCTCATTACTAGCCCTAAATTGTCTCCATCCCAACTTTTTTGGAATGTTTTGCAGGCCTGAAATGAAGGAATGGATAGTTATTAACAATGAAACGAAGCTGACCAGACAAAACCTGAAATATCTCAGGTTCATATTGTCTACAATGAATAAAAGTCAAAGGAAATGTGGGACACCCTACTTTTTTTTTTTGAATTTTCATACTGTCCCAACTTTTTTCTGATTTGGGGTTGTAAATGAATTCATTTATCTTAATGTACAACTTGGTGAAAACTTTTATATTAAGATTTAAGTTTCAATGAATGGAAATCCTAATGCTTCAGCAAGACATTCTAGAGATTGGTCTGCTACCAAACTTGTGGTAAGTTTGGGGGAGGCCCTTTCATATTTCCCTGGACAGTGCCCAGTGCACAAAGCAAGCCCCACAGATAAAGCGGGAAATGAAGAAGAGAAGTCTGACTCTGTCCGCACGGAGCCTGAGCTCAACCACAAATCAGCGTCTTTGGGCCCCCCTTGTCGCCCACCGAGCATGTGGATTGACAAAAAAAGAACAGGACGACAAGAGGGAGAGTGGAGTGGGGGATAGGAGTACACAGGGACACAGTGAAAGCTGCCAGACTGACCTCACGCAATGAGCGCGAACACGCACGGTCACGGCAACACACACCGTGATAGCAAAAAGCATTAGAAAGGTGAAAGGGTAATCAAAGAGAGGATGGTGCCAGGACTTGTGTATTCTTTGCATCCTTGTAGGGTGGAACAAGGATTGTTCTAGAATCATTAAGCTGATTTTCCAAGCACATGTTGTATATTAGGTTCAGGTATCCCCATACATTTGGCCATATACTGTATCATTTGTACTGTTTTATAATTACAAATTCTAATTTTTGCACGACTGTACACCAATCTACATTCTCCGTCTTGTGTTACTCTCTCCCTTAGAGCCAGTGTCTGGAGCATTTATCAACAGCTCTGAAGGCATTCTCATTGAAAACAAGAGTTCCCTCAACCTCACCTGTGGTGGAACTGGCACCATCACTACCATAGAATGGATGAGGGAAGATCAGATTTTGTCAAATGACACCAACATCACGCTCCTCAACAATAACAGATCAGTGATGATCAGTCCAGTGAAGAAAGAACATAATGGTCAATACCGCTGTACTATTAGCAACCCACTCAACTCCAGTACAGCTGAACACAAAATTACTATTAACTGTAAGTATCAAACCACAAAAAATTAATGAATCTGCATTAATTAGATTTTGAATTTGAGTCCATATGCTGATCCTTATTTTAGCCACACACCCGGAAGATAGAGCAGGATACAGTACTACACCCCTGTGCCTCTGGTCACATGCAATTAAGTACATTTTTGTGTTGTACCAAGAAATTATAACTTTATGTGTATACAAAGCAGTATTTGTAAGCCTTCAATTGGCAAGGTTTTTTGAGTTCTGCTCTAAATTTGCTAAAATTGTCACTACTGAAACATCTGGTAAAGTACTACCTAGTTATGTCATTTAACCCACTGTTTTAAACTTATTCACTTTTTAATTTCTTTTTCTAAATGACCTCTCCATTCAAAATGTCATACCTTGCCAACTAGGGAGGGTTGCAGCCCCAACAGCACCTCACTTTCCACTTGATAGTCTATGTACTGCATGAAATGCTGTCACAAGGCAGCTGGTTAGTAGAGTGCTACTGGCCTTGCCTTCTGGGAGCACTAAAGAGGACAAACCACCCTTTGTGAGAGTTCCAGTGAAAAAATTTACTCCCCTTACAATGATTCAATTTATAATAGTATATAGTTCTCATAATGACACAAATACATACATTAAGAAGGAGAGAGTAAATGTGGTTACGTTACACCTGACCACTATAGGGAGGGGTTATGAAAAAGCCAGGGAAATTGAACAACAAACTGAAACCAAAATGGCATCTGCCAACAACAAGGAACTCGAAATGGCTTCTACAAAACAACTGAAGATCATCAAACTATGGCCATGATTGTTTCTGATCCCCCAAACTCAAATAAGTTTGGTGTTTTCTGTTTTCTTTCTACAACTTTAAACTTAATCTTCTTTATTACTTTTACTCTTTAATTCTCTTCATTAGTGCTCTGCTTTCAGAGCATTCTTCTGCTTATATAGTGGTGCTCGAAAGCTTGTGAAACCTTTAGAATTTTCTATATTTCTGTATATATCTGATCTAAAATATAAAACAATTTGCATGCGTTATAAAAGTAGATAAAAAACCCTGATTAAACAAATGAGACAAAAATATTATACTTGGTTTATGTATTAAGGAAAATCATCCAATATTGCATATCTGTGAGTGGCAACCTCTATGATTAGCAGTTAATTTGAAGGTGAAGTTAGAGTCAGATGTTTTCAATCAATGACAATTAGGTGTGAGTGGGCACCTTGTTCTATCAAAGTCTGATTTTCACAATACATTTGTGGAAGCGTATCATAGTACAAACAAATAAATTTTCTGAGGACCCTAGAAAAAAAGAGTTATTGATGCTCATCCGGCTGGAAAAGGTTTGGACTTTACCAATCCACAATCAGACAGATTGTGTACAATGTGAGGAAATTCAAGACCAACAAAGATCACTGCAAGAGCAAAGTGTGTAATAGTCAGTGAATTCACAAAGGAACCCAAAGTAACTCCTAAGCAACTGAGAGAGAAAGTCAGGACATCTGCACGTGAACTGAATCACAAGAGTATGTGGCTCTCACAGCAAGACAACAACCCTAAGCACACAAGTTGTTCTATCAACAATGGTCAAACAATACTAAAGTTGATGTTTTGGAATGGCCATGCCCTGACCATAATCCAATAGATATGTTGTAGAATAAACAGTGGAATAGGCTAATATTCCTTCAAGCTGAAGTGTAGCAGATACTGAAAACATTTAGGTGCAGTTATTGCTGCAAAGGGGGGTCACACCAGATAGTGAAAGCAAAGGTTCACATACTTTTACCACTTACAGATATGTAATACTGGATCATTTTCCTCAGTAAATAAATATGTATACTATTCTTCTCATTTGTTTAATTGTGTCTTTTTGTGTGAATATTATGAAAATTCTTAAGGGTTCGCAAACTTTAAAGCATCTACCAAACTTTCAACTTAGTCTGTCTATCCAGCTTTCCTGACCTACTGTACTTTGTCTTTCACTTTCTCAAATCTCCTTTCACCTTGTCAAACATCACACTCGCACACATATAACCATACTGCTTACCGACAGCTTCTCATATAAAAAAGCAAAACAGGTTAATGCCACCTGACCGCACTGTGGCTTCTAGGCAATGTAGTTTACAGGTCTGAATTTTTAGACTGCACAGAGCACCTCTGCCACCCTCGACATGCCCAGATTTATTAATTACCTTGTGAGGGTTTGGATTTCAAACTTGAACTTGCTAAATTTATATTCATAGGATATGCATATAAACACCTGAAAGCAATAACACAGAAAAGACCTTTATGATATTATGATATGTTTTAAGATATTATGATATGTTGACTTTACTATGGAAATCCGATAATAAACATAAATACACATTCAGCAAAAACCATACTCTGAATTTCGAATTTTCTCGGGCAAGAGATGTGCATTACCGATACTGTACTGGAGTCACGCGATGGTGATGAGTGCTGGGGACTGTAGTGAGGAATAGCCATGGTCATGCAATAATCATTTTGTTGTTCACTTTCAATACATGATTCAATAAATTACATGAGATATTCAATACCTTATTATGAAATATTATAAAATAAGCTTTATATTAGTGATTCTACCTAATTGTAGTTTAATGTAAGTGCCTTAGAATAAGGGCAGAGCTGGGGGTTCATAGTCAAAGAGTCTTATGGTGATCAGAGACGTTGGGTTGCTGTCTTCTGCCTCCCGTGGGGTTGCCAATGTCTCATGTGATCCCTCTTGGCTGTGTTTCCTACCAGTTCGCCTTTCTTTCTAGCTATGCTGCTATAGCTAATGCTGCCGGGGTCTCATGCTACACTTGGCATCAGTGATTGACATGGCATCAGTGATTGTTAATAGACACTGTGCTCTTAATCAATAACTAATTACATTTTCTGTTTTCTCTCCGAGCTGTGTTCCGGCAGTTCCGGCCCCACACATGATGTTCATCTGCTGTAGTTCCAGTCAAGCTGCTTCCGTCATCAGCTCCAGCCCCATCATACCCGGGCCACTTAATGTCAATGTGCATACTTCACATTTTATTCGAACTTTGACTCCATGACTTTAGTTTCGCTCTTAGATTTATCATCTACGCCGCCCAAGGAGGTTGGGTCCCTTTTTGAGTCTTGGTCCTCCCAAGGTTTCTTCCTATAACTCAGGTAGTTTTTCCTTGCCACTGTCGCCCTAGGCTTGCTCAATTTGGGATTGGACGTAGTTATTAGGAGATAATCTAAACTTGTAAAGTTGCTTTGAGACAATGCTCCATTGTAAAAGCGCTATATAAATAAATCTGACGTGTGACTCTGACTTGAAGGTATGCTATGCAACATACAATACTCTCCGCAGCATTTGGCAGCATGTGATGTAGGGAGGGCAGCATATGGCGAGAGTGATCAGCACTGGAAATGTATAGGGAGGAAGGTTATGATATATAACAGTAAGAGAATTAAACTCCGTGGTTTACAATAAATTCAACTTATGGGTGGATTTGTCGAGGACTACTTACCTGTATAAACAAGTGCAGCTAAAATACAACGCTGCAAAACTACGCTACAACACTTCAATGTAAAATTTATATATATACGTGTATATATATACGTGTTATCCTATATATATATATAATATATATAGAATATATATATATAAATCAATAACTATCTTGGTATATATATTATTATATATATATATTTATATAATATATATTATATATATATATATATATATATAAATAATCACAGTGGTTAACTTGTAAATCACATTGTAAGGATTTTTAAAGAATTCTATTGTAAATTATGGGTGAAAATAAGTATTTGGTCAATGACATAAGTTTTCAACCAACTCTATACTTTGTAATCACCTAACTTTGTTTGGCAATGACAGAGGGTCAAATGTTTCCTGTAAGTGTTTCACCAGGTTGGCACACAAAAACTGTAAGCTGGTATTTTGGCCCTTCCTTCCATGCAGATGCCTTCCTTTAGAGCAGTGATGTTTTTGGGACAACCACGGACTTTAAAACTCCCTCCACACATTTTCTATGGGGCTGAGGTCTGGAGACTGGCTAGGCCACTCCAGGACCTTGAAATGCTTTTTACGGAGCAACTCCTTCGTTGCCCGAGCTTCTTCTGGATCATCCATATGCTCTTTGGCAAACTTCAGATGGGCCTGGACATGTACCAGTACTGGCTTAAGCAGGGGCTGGCTTTATCAATGGTCTTGTATGTCTTCTATTTTCTTACAATTGCTCCCACAGCTGATTTATTCACACCAACCTGCTTGCCTATTGTAGATTCACTCTTCCCAGCCTGGTGCAGGTCTACAATTTTCTTCCTGGTGTCCCTTGACAGCTCTTTGGTCTTGGCCATGGTTGATTTTGAAGTTTGACTGTTTGAGGCTGCGGACAGTTGTCTTTTATACAGATAACGAGGTCAAACAGGTGCCATTAATACAGGTAACGAGTGGAGAATAGAAGAGCTTCTTAAAGAAGAAGTCATAGGTCTGTGAGAGCCAGAAATCTTGCTTGTTTGTGGGAGACCAATTACTTATTTTCCACCACGATTTACAATTAAATTCTTTAAAACTCATACAATGTGATTTCCTGGATTTTTTTTCTCACTTTGTCTCTCATAGGTGAAGTGTACCTATGATGACAATTACAGACCTCTCATCTTTCTAAGCAAGAGAACTTGCACAATCAGTGGCTGACTAAATACTTTTTTGCCCCATTTATATGTATATATATATATATATATATATATATATATATATATATATTACATAGGCAAATGTTGGTGGACATGTGTATTAATGTGGAGTTCTAAGAAGGCTTCCAACCAGATTTCAGAACATCCTGACCTATTGGCAGTAGAAACAAAGTTTATATTTAGAGTTAGTGTTTCTCTATGGAGATACCTGTCTGTTTAATATTATGAACCTATTAGCAGTAAGTGAGGCTCAAATAACAGAGATCACTAATTAGAAAGATTCCTCGTATAGTGTATATTGATTTGGATGTTGTTATTTTGTTGGCAGATGGGCCATATGTGACTATACTGGGCACAAATACTCTAGAGGAAGGCACAGACATTCTTCTTCTCTGCTCCCCTGACTCTGTGCCACCTGCTACTTTTACATGGACAGTAAATGACGTGAGTGCTGGAAGTGAACCTCTATATATCAAAGAGGACAGCAGCACAAACCACAGCGGAAACTACAATTGTACAGCATGGAACAACATCACCAATATTTCCGCTTTTGCAGTTCACAAACTCAGAGTCAAGTGTAAGACTGCTTATATATTCATTCATAGAGATATGCCTATTTTAGAAAACACAATGACAGGGTCAGGATACCTCATCGTCAACTCTCAGTGCCTACTTGTACTCCTACACTTGGTCCTAATGATACTGCTGTTATTATCCTAGCTAAATCCCTTAGTCCTGTTGCAGCTGCAGGCACTGCAGTGGGTGTTATACTTGGCTTGGAGATTTTGGCAGTGCTTCTTTACTTCCTCATACTGTACTTCAAGTAAGTCCACAGTAAATTATATTACAGACTATAATAAATAAGTCTGCAATCTATAAGTAATAAATGTAGTCAGATAAGAACTTTATAACAGAGTATTGATACATACAGATGCCTTACAACATGTTATTCAAACTGAAACTATATCCCCATTAATATCCCCCAATTTTAGGAAACCTGCTAACGCTGAAAAGGAATTGAGTGAGTAAAAAATTACAAATTCACCTTAAATACCAGAAACAACCTTGCACATGTAAAGTGGGATATCCCTAGTCTAGTGACATGATAACCACACACCCAATTCTCACCCCATGTAGCAATGGAGAAAGGAATCTACCCCTGGCAGAACATGATGTCAAAACAACAGCAGCAGACAAACTTGCAAACGTAGCATCTCAAAGGTGGCAGTATTACCAAAGTGGCATAGTCATTGGAGCACTGGTTTCATATGCTGGACCTCTCTGATTCTGACGAAGAGATCCCTGTTACTTATAGAGCTGCCACGTCATGCCCAGGTGTTGGTTACTCACCCTTACATATGAGTTACTGGAACCCTTGAAATGTTAGGTTGTTGTAATCTGTATAGTTGTAGTTTCAGTGTGTACTTACTGGATTACCTTGTTGCCACCTGGAGGGGGTGCCCAAGTCTTCTCTGGGTCTCCAGTGTTCCCTGGGGTGGAGGATTGGTCTGTGGTTGTAACATGACTAGACTAGGCGTGCCCCCACTTTACAGTACTGACCTCAACGTTAAGGAAGATTGTGCTAATTGCTATACCAATCTTATGGTATACAATCCTATAATGAATTTCAAATCATTACAGTGCTCATACAGTTGCCTTTTATCTTGAATGAAACCTGTTATACTCATCAAATCAGACACCTTGTAGATTTCCAGCTGTGCCTGTGCCAACTCTTTGTATTGTTGTTAAATGACACTTCAAGCACAAAAAAATCCTTTGTCAATCATAACAGAACATACCAACCTGACCATCAGTAACAGTCCTGGGGAGGATGATGGTAATACAATGGATGACAAACGAGGCACAGTTACTCATCAATCAAGAAGTAAGTGAGACTTCAGGATTATGGGTGTTGGTCTGTGTGGCCCATTTCATGCTTAAGCCCCTTTCTGTTTATTTGTTACAAGCTCCAAGCCCGCCACTCTATGAAAACTATAGTCCAACGTTACCTACTAGGGTGAGTACAACTTTATAAGTTATATCTCCTTTCAATCAGAAAATCATATCTCTTTAACCCTTTAGTTCTCACCAAGAAAAAAGAAATGGAAAAATCTACCAACAAGTTCAATGTTAACATATATAGAACAAAAACTCCCAGCCAGGGTCAAACAGGCTGGACGAAATACTATAATCTATTTTATTGACTATGTTTTTTATTTTTATTTTATTGTTATATTGCTTTAAACATTGATTGTGTTTACTTTCTGTTTTAAAACACCATTTAGCAGAATAGACTGTTTTTAGGTGTAGGCTTATGAACATACATGTAATATTCCATCATGCAAAGATTAATTATCCTACAGTTTTGCCTTTGCAAAGTAAATGCTCCTAAAGATCTGGACTTCTTACACTGCTCAAAAAAATAAAGGGAACACTCAAATAACACATCCTAGACCTGAATGAATAAAATAATTCTCATTGAATACTTTGTTTCTGTACAAAGTTGAATGTGCTGACAACAAAATCACACAAAATCATCAATGGAAATCAAATTTATATTAACCAATGGAGGCCTGGATTTGGAGTCCACACACAAAATTAAAGTGGAAAAACACACCTACAAGGCTGATCCACCAACTTTGATGTATGTCCTTAAAACCAAGACAAATGAGGCTCAGTAATTGTGTTAGTGGCCTCACGTGCCTGTATGAACCTCCTTACAAAAAACGCCTGGGCATGCTCCTGATGAGGTGGCGGATTGTCCCTCCTCCCTGTGGATCTCCTCCCAGACCTGGACTAAAGCATCTGCCAACTCCTGGACAGTCTGTGGTGCAACGTGACGTTGGTGGATGAATGAGCGAGACATGAATGTCCCAGATGTGCTCAAATCGGATTCAGGTCTGGGGAACGGGTGGGTCAGTCCCTACTTCAATTCAATGCCTTCATCTTGCAGGAAATGCTGACCACTCCAGCCCACATAGGTCTACCCAAAGATTGATACACCTGCATTGGAGAGGAACCCAGGGCAACCGCACCAGCATATGGTCTCACCAAGGGTCTGAGATCTCATCTCGGTACCTAATGGCAGTCAGGCTACCTCTCTGGCGAGCACATGGAGGGCTAATGCGGCCCTCCAAAGAAATGACAACCCACACCATTACTGACCCACTGCCAAACCGAGTCATCTGAAGGATTTTGCAAGCAGGCAGCAGATCGCTCTCTCCATGGGCTGCTCGAGACTCTGTCACATCTGTCACATGTTGCTCCGTGTGAACTCTGGCTTTCATCATCTGTGAAGAGCACAGGGCGCCAGTGCGAATTCTTTGCCATCCCTGGTGGTCTCTGGCAAATGCCAAGCGTCCTGCACGTGTGTTGGGCTGTGAGCACAACCCCCATCTGTGGACGTCGGAGCCCTCATATACCATCCGCCCGCATGGAGTCGGTTTTCTAACTGTTTTGTGCAGAACACATGCACATTTGTGGCCTGCTGGAGGTCATTTTGTTTGCAGGGCTCTGGCAGTGCTTCCTCCTGTTCCTCGCCTTGCACAAAGGCAGAGGTAAGCGGTCCTGCTGCTGGGTGTTGCCCTCCCTACGGCCTCCTCCATGTCTCCGGGTGTACTGTCCTGGCCTGTCTCCTGGTAGCGCCTCCAGCCTCTGGACACTCTACACACTGACAGACAAACAGCAACCCGTTTACCTTCTTGCCACGCTCGCATTGATGTGCTATCATGGATGATCTGCACTACCTGAGCCACTTGTGTGGGTTTTAGAGTCCGTCTCATGCTATCCCACGAGTGTGAAGCACCACCCATATCAAAAGTGAACCAAACCATCAATCCAGAAATCATAGGTACTGAGAAGTGGGGTCTTTGGTCCCCCACCTGCAGAACCACTCCTTTATTGAGTGTGTCTTGCTAATTGCCAATAATTTTCCACCTGTTCACATACCTGTTGTATGTGAAATTGATTGTCAATCAGTGTTGCTTCCTAATTGGACAGTTTGATTTCACAGAAGTTTGATTTACTTGGAGTTATATTGTGTTTTTTTGAGCAGTGTATATTAGATTTAATTTGACAGAAAAAAATGTGCTCATACTCTGACAGCATGAGATGCAGATTTCAGTGTGTCCTAGATGAGACTGTAGTTCATGGCATCGCAGGAGTCTCTCCGTACAAACAGATTATTGTTTTGCTTTATGACACGGCATAAAGTAAACTTTATAAATGTGACTTAATTGTGACTTTTTATAAGTAAAAAAACACCTCACCTGTAAATTCAGTGCCTCTGTTTTACTAAAGCTGTTATCGCTTTTTTCTGACCAAGCAAGTAATATTTTTATTTCAGAAAGCACCAAAGCTCCCAGCCAGGAGGAAAGAAGGTGTAAGAATTTCCTCATACTAATCTATGATCTGCATTGCATCATTATATTACACTGTATTTATTGCATGTATTCATTGTTTACAATAGCCATGTACACTGATCAGCCATAACATTAAAATCATTAACAGGTGAAGTGATTAAAACTTTTAGCGTAATGCTTTGATCAGTCTTCTGCTGGGAAACCTTGTGTCCTGGCATTCATGTGGATGTTACTTTGACACGTACCACCTACCTAAATATTGTTGAAGACTAAGCCACACCTTCAGTGTCATCTTTCAGCAGGATACATCGTCCTGCAACACTTCAAACTGTGCATAACTGATTTGAAGATAAAGGTGAAGTTTGAACTTTGAAGTTAAAGGTGCTGACTTGGTCTCCAAATTCCCCAGATCTCAATTCAATCAAGCACCCCTGAGAGGTGATAGATAAACCATTCCAATCCATGGCAGTTTCACTTAACAACTTATATGATTTGTAGGATCTACAGAATATTAGGCAAATTGTTGTAATGTTATGTTTAAACTCAAAAACTATGCTTGTAGCAGAAATTCATGGATGACCCTAGCAGGACCCTAGCAAAAGGGGGAAATAAATAAGTAAGATACATGAATAGAAAACACAGTTGAAAATGGAAACCTGCCTTAGAAAGGAGCACATGTACATTTAAACATAAACAAGTAGTGTGCAAGCCAAGAGCCATGACGGCTGTGGCATGAGCGTTAAGGGAAAAGCTGAGGAAGCCGCTAATGCTGAAGGCATGACTTAAACGCCAAACAGCGTGCAAACAACAAGCAGATAAACCCAAAAAGGGAAGAATGTTGCATGGGAAAGCAAGAAAATGAGTGTGTTAAACAAACAATGTCAAGCAAACTAAAGTAGGAAGCACATGGATAAAATGGCATCTTGCTGATGAGGAAATGGGAAACAGTTGTTAATACTCTGGTGAGACAGGCTACTTCCTCTGTCCGCACAGAGCCTGACGTCACCTTTGTTAGGTATACAGAACATCCACTAAAGCTGTTTACAATTTGGGGGGGGGGGTGAAGAATCAAGTGAAATTTAGTAATAAAAAAAATTAGTAATAAAACCGAAATCGTTTTCGAACCGAAACCGAAATCTAA
Organism: Ancistrus triradiatus; assembly: GCA_025084515.1. Classification (NCBI taxonomy): domain Eukaryota; kingdom Metazoa; phylum Chordata; class Actinopteri; order Siluriformes; family Loricariidae; genus Ancistrus; species Ancistrus triradiatus. Next base: position 541,020 of record JAJAGP010000092.1, read on the forward strand.
AAATAAAACAGAATGACATTTGCAGTGGTCATTCAGACACCTTTACTTTTCACACATCTTGTGTAATTTTAAATGAAAAAAAAAAGCTATTTTCATCCATCATCATCAGTTCCCGATTACGCATAATGAGTGAAAACATGTCTTCGGAAATTTGCAAATTTATTACAATTTATTAAAAAACTGTAGTCTGTAATATTTACATTCTTAACTACTTTGTACATGCAGTTATTAGTGTATGTACAGTGGTGCTTGAAAGTTTGTGAACCCTTTAGAATTTTCTATATTTCTGCATAAATATGACCTAAATCATCATCAGATTTTACACTAAAAGTAGATAAAGATAGAACCCAGGTTAAACAAATCAGACAAAAATATTATACTTGGTCATTTATTTTATTGAGGAAAATGATCCAATAATTACATATTAGTGATTGGCAAAAGTAAATGTGACCCTCTCGGATTAGCAGGCTAATTTGAAGGTGAAATTAGAGGTCAGGTGTTTTCAAATCAATGGGATGTTCAAATCAGGGGTGAGTGGGCAGCCTGTTTTATTTAAAGAACAGGGATCTATCAAAAGTCCTGCTCTTCACACGTGTTTTGTGGAAGTGTATTTATGGATCAACAACCAAAGGAGTTTTTCTGAGAAGCTCAGAAAAGATTGTTGATGCTCATCAGACCTTGAAAAAGGTTAAAAAAAACTATCTCTAAAGAGTTGTTTGGACACAGCCATAGAGACTGTGTACAAATAGGAAGAAATTCAAGACCATTGTTACCCTCCCTAGGAGTGGTCGACCAACAAGACCTCTCCAAGAGCAAGTGCGTGTAATGGTTTTGGCGAGATCGGACGAGAGGACCCCAGGGGGTAACTTCTAAGCAACTGAAGGTCTCTTCTCTCACATTGGCTAATGTTTAATATTCATATTCATTGAGTCCACCCATCAGAAGAACACTGAACAACAATGGTGTACATGGCAGGGTTGCAAGGAGAAAGCCACTGTTTCGTTCTCTGAAAAACATTGCTGCTCGTCTGCAGTTTTGCTAAAGCTCACGTGGACAGCCAGAAGGCTATTGGAAGAATGTTTTGTGGACGGATGAGACCAAAATAGAGCTTTTTGGTTTAAAAGAAAAGCGTTTATGTATTGGAGAAAGGGAAAACACTGGTATTCCAGCATAAGAACCTTATCCCAATCGGTGAAACAATGGTGGTGGTAGTATCATTGGTTTGGGGTGGTGCCTGTTTTGCTGCAATCTGGGCCGGGACGGCTTGCCATCATTGATGGTGAATGTTCAATTGTTCATGAATTCTGATTAATATCAGAGAATTCTAACGTAAAATGTCAGGACATCTGTCCATGAACTGAATCTCAAGAGAAGTGGGTCATGCGCAAGACAACGACCCTAAGCCACAAGTCCCGTTTCTAACCAAAGAATGGTTAAAGAAGAATAAAGTTAATGTTTTGGAATGGCCAAGTCAAAGTCCCCTGACATTAATCCAATGGAATGTTGTGGAAGGACCTGAAGCGAGGATCAGCTATGGTGAGGAAACCCACAACATCCCAGAGTTGAAGCTGTTCTGTACGGAGGAATGGGATAAAATTCCTCCAAGCCGAGTGCATGCAGGACTGATCAACAGTTACAGGAATGTTTTAGTTGCAGCATTATTGCTGCACATGGGGGGGTCACACAGATACTGAAAGCAAAGGTTCACATACTTTTGAAATTCACTAATATGTAATATTGGATATTTTCCTCAATATGACAAAATGACAAGAATAATATTTTTGTCTCATTTGTTTAATTGGGTTCTCTGTATCTACTTTAAGGACTTGTGGTGAAAATCTGATGATGTTTTTAGTTATATTTTAATGTAGAAATATAAAGATTCTAAGGGTTCACAAACTTTCAAACACCACTGTAAATGTAACTGTAGCATTTGATTCCACCTAAACTGGCCCACCCCTGTTTTGTCTACACAGAATTCAAACGTGTATTGTGATACCACCGTAACTAGGTAAGCTAGTTAAGAATTAGGTAAGCTCAAACTCTATTTCTTTATGATAATTTCTCTATATCCTACATCTATAACAGGGCTCATCAACTCACATTAATAAGTTTTCCTGTTACTTTGCTATACCATACCTCTCCTGATATGGTGGCACCCACAGCTGCTCACACTAAACTGTTTACATTAATAATGTCAGTCTACGTTAAAAAAAACATCATCAGTGTGTTTTTTTAAGTGGTGCCATTGATTGAGATGAAAAATTTTCCTTAGCAATGTTAGTCAGTAATTGCTAAAACTAGTAAATTAATGCAGACACAGTACACAGTGGTGTACTTGGTATGTGTTTAATGAATTGTTATTAAATAAATTGTTTTAAATTAGGAAAGTAAAATATTAATATTATGATGTTTTTAATAGTCTGTAGTCCAAAGTTGTATATAAAATGTTTCTCCATTTTGTCTTTAGCTGGTGGCCCATCAATACATTGGAAGAGGCTTCTTTCACTTTGCAGAAGACTTCATTAAGAGTACAGCTGTTATACTTTTTACATAATAAATGTGAAAGTCAACCAAATTGTTAATGATGTGCATGTTTTAATATTGACAGTGCAATCTTTTATTTTCGGTATAGGGTAAGATAATAAAATGACTTGTATCTACCTTTTGATCAACGGCAATAATGCCTTATCTACTACTGTATTAGTTTTTGGAATCCGGAAATTCAGGTTTATCTTGAAATAGAATTTATGACACTGTTAGTGATAAAACTGTGTTCAGTTAGGCAATGTTACCAAGTCTGTATCATAATACTAATTATAGATGTACATACATACAATCACAAAATGTTTCAATTTTCACATTATGAGATATCCTGTTAATGCAGTGGTTCCCAATGTGGGGAGTGTAACGCTATTGCAGGGGATTGCACAGCAAAGCAAATTAATGACTCATGTTTGAGCCAGAAAAATCTCAGATAATGCATGTCAACTTGTAATAATTCCACTATAAAGGTGAAATATCACAAAATTACACTTTATCACTTGCTTTGTCAAATGGGAAGTTGCCATTTTTCTGAATTACAATGTTTAAAATAAATTCCAGTGAAGTGTGGAAGCAAAAGATGTGTACATTTGTGTCGGAGTTGTGGGGATATTATATCAAATATTCGTATCTACAAAAGGGGGGCACAGCAGAAAAGCCACTGGGTTAATGTTATGTTATTTGCAAAGGACCTATCCTACAAAAATGTTTAAAGTTATTTTTCTGGTTTATGCAAAGTCATATTAATACTTGCCTGAAAATTGCTTACAAATTAAGCGAAGAATTCTATCTTGTGAATGTTTATCTTGATTTCAGGTATAAAGTGCCTGTAGAAAACCATCATACTCTGTCAAAAATCCTTACATTTATGATATTACACTAAGACTTAATATAAGTTGAACTGAATTTCATCCAGCTCTATTTATGCATTATAAAATAGCAACAACAATCTCACAAGATTTTCACAAAGCTATCCTGTATGATAGAGTAAGTGACAGTCTCGATTGCACTTTTTAATTACTTACTTTTAGGAAGTCCAAAGACTTTTTGGACTACAATCCATGCACTGTGTTTGGTGAAAACCAAAATACACAATAATTACTAGGAAGCATGGTCAACATTATGTTGTGATGGTATTTCTTTTCAATGGGGACTGGCCAATTGGTTAGGATGGGAAGGAAGACTGATGTTGTAAAGAACAATAAAATTCCTCTTCTCCTTCCTCTGCTATACACCTAAGGACAGACAGGTGGCTCAGCTTTCAGCATAACAATGATCCTAAATACACCATCTAAAAAACAAGACAGTGACCTAAGGATAGTAAGGTGAATGTCCTTGAGTGGCCAACTCAGCCCTGATGCAAATCCAATAGAAATCTGGACATGGACATGAAGAGGAGGTCCATCACTGGCCACCACAACATTGCCTGAACTTGAATAATTCTGCAAGGTAGAATAAGTAAGTTTTTTCCATTCTGGGTGTGAAAAGCTGGTAGAGACCATATATGGCCAGACTGATGGTTATAAGTAAAGCAGTAGTTCTCTACCATGTGTTAAATCAGGGATCATGTTTCCAAAACAAAAATAATGTTCTTTTTTTAATTAAATTTCAGTTGCGTTTTTTCTTGTTTCTTGAAGGCAAAATGTGTTAATAAATCTGGATGAGTTTCAACTTGTAATACATAATGTTACTATTTTAAATGGAGTTTTATATATTAAGGCTTGCATAAAGTAGGAAGTTACAGTGGTACCTCGGTTCTCAACCACCTCGGAAATCGTTGAGTTCAGTTCTCGACACTTTTTGACTACAAATATTTGTCACGGTTCTGGACATTTGCTCGGTACTCTGTGCACTTGCTTAAACTTGTACGAGTCTGGCAACATGACATATATATATATATATATATATATATATATATATATAGATATATATATATATATATATATATATATATATATATATATATTTAGTGAGTCCCTAAATATACATATACACACACACACACACACACATATATACAGTGGGGCAAAAAAGTATTTAGTCAGCCACTGATTGTGCAAGTTCTCCGACTTAGAAAGATGAGAGAAGTCTGTAATTTTCATCATAGGTACACTTCAACTATGAGAGACAAAATGAGAAAAAATCCAGGAAATCACATTGTAGGATTTTTAAAAAAATGAATTGTAAATTATGGTGGAAATAAGTATTTGGTCAATAACAAAAGTTCAACTCAATACTTTGTAACCATAACCTTTGTTGGCAGTGACAGAGGTCAAATGTTTCCTGTAAGTCTTCACCAGGTTTGCACACACTGTAGTTGGTATTTTGGCCCATTCCTCCATGCAGATCTCCTCTAGGGCAGTGATGTTTTTGGGGGAACACAGACTTTCAGCTCCCTTAACAATTTTCTATGAGGCTGAGGTCTGGAGACTGGCTAGGCCACTCCAGGACCTTGAAATGCTTTTTACAGAGCCACTCCTTTGTTGCCTGAGAGGTGTGTTTTTGATCATTGTCATGCTGGAAGATCCAGCCACGTTCCATCTTCAATGCTCTCACTGATGGAAGGAGGTTTTGGCTTAAAATCTCACAATAAATTGCCCCGTTCATTCTTCCCTTAATACGGATCAGTCGTCCTGTCCCCTTTGCAGAAAAACAGCCCCAAAGCATGATGCTTCCACCCCCAAGTTTCACAATAGGAATGGCACAACTAAGAATTATTTTTCCTCCAAACACAACGAGTTGAGTTTTTACCAAAAAGTTCTATTTTAGTTTCATCTGACCACGTGATATTTACCCAATCCTCTTCTGGATCATCCATATGCTCTCTGTCAAACATGTACTGGCTTAAGCAGAGGGGCACACCTGGCACTGCAGGATCTGAGTCCCTCTCGGCGTAGTGTGTTACTGATGGTAGCCTTTGTTACTTTTGTCCCAGCTCTCTGCAGGTCATTCATCAGGTCCCTCCATGTAGTTCTGGGATTTTTGCTCACCATTCTCATGATCATTTTGACCCCACGTGATGAGATCTTGAGTAGGGCCCCAGATCGAGGGAGATTATCAGTGGTCTTGTATGTCTTCCATTTTCTTACAGTTGCTCCCACAGTTGATTTATTCACACCAACCTCCTTGCCTATTGTAGATTCACTCTTCCCAGCCTGCTGCAGGTCTACAGTTTTCTTCCTGGTGTCCTTCAGCAGCTCTTTGGTCTTGGCCTTGGTTGAGTATGGAGTCTGACTGTTTGAGGCTGTGGACAGGTGTCTTTTATACAGATAACGAGTGGAGGACAGAAGAGCTTCTTAAAGAAGAAGTTACAGGTCTGTGAGAGTCCGAAATCTTGCTTGTTTGTGGGTGACCAAAAAATTTCTTATGTTCCACCATAATTTACAATTAAATTCTAATTTACAATAAAATGTGATTTCCAGGATTTTTTTTCTCAATTTGTGTCTCATAGTTGAAGTGTACCTATGATGAAAATTACTGACCTCTCTCTTCTTTCTAAGTAGGAGAACTTGTGCAATCAGTGGCTGACTAAATTCTTTTTTGCCCCACTGTAGTCTATTTCCAGAAAGGCGCCATCGTGCCCTCTTGTGGCCTTTACAGACTTTTACAGTGGCAATTTGTTGAAATAACCTCTGCCTACAATTTATATCACTTCGACTCAAAGTCACATGCAATGTACAATATAGTTTATGCATTGTTTTCTAGTGATAACAATATTATCTTTACTAGACAGTTTTGGACTTTGTTAGACAATATTTATTACAATCTTTATTAATGGTAAACCCTGAGACTGACAACTAACTATTACACTAACTATGTGTAGCATCAATCATGTGGTTCAGTAAACTAACTACTCTCATCACTGATTGCAAAGAGTTGACAACTTGTTTTCTGGGCTGACAATACTTGCTTAAACCATACAGGATGTTTTAAATATAGTAACAAAGTAGACTAGTAACAGCAGGTTTGTGCATATTCAAACACAAACACAAACAGGTGGGAAACACGCAATCTGAGCTTTCTGCATCAGAAACCCATCCACCATTTAACCACACATACATCTGGATTTTCGGTGCTGGGTACTGATACACATTAACTTAACAAGGCCTGTAAGCTACCCCTCCACTCCTAAGCCACTCTGGTTAATTTCCTTCCTCTGGCAAGTTTTCATTTCAACTTTTGGGGGCCACCAAACCTAACATCATATAAGTACTGTTTTGTGTTATATAAAGCATAGAATATGCTACACAAGGAATGCCAAAAATTGGTATTTAATATTCCAAACATTCATTCACTCTCCTATCCACTCAATCCTGAACAGGGCCACTGTAGAGTGTCCAGCCTCCAGCACAGGGTGCAAGGAAGGAACAACTCTAGACAGGATGTCAATCCATCATAGGGCACATACACTCACACACACTGGGCACTTTAGAGACACTAATTAACTTAACACACGTCTTTGAACCGTGGGAAGAAACCGGAGTACACGGAGACACAGGGAGTACATTCCACCTGGGGACTGAACCCAGGACCTTCTTGCTATGAGGAGACAGTGCTACTCACCAAGCCACCATGCTGCCCTATGCCAAACATCTTACCTTGAATACAAGTACATCTTCCCCATTATAACTGTCCACAGTCTTAATGCAGCATCATTATGTCTTTGTGCAAACTTAGTAAATAAAAGTAACACTTTTGGAAAAGACCTACAACCTGGCCAAGGTCTCTAGTCAAGTCAAGTCAAGTCAGATTTATTTATATAGCGCTTTTTACAATGTAGCATTGTCTCAAAGCAACTTTACAAGTTTAGATTATCTCCTAATAACTACGTCCAATCCCAAATTGAGCAAGCCTAGGGCGACAGTGGCAAGGAAAAACTCCCTAGTTCTAGGAAGAAACCTTGGGAGGACCAAGACTCAAAAGGGACCCAACCTCCTTGGGCGGCGTAGATGATAAATCTAAGAGCGAACTAAAGTCATGGAGTCAAAGTTCGAATAACATGTGAAGTATGCACATTGACATTAAGTGGCCCAGGTATGATGATAAATCTAAGAGCGAAACTAAAGTCATGGAGTCAAAGTTCGAAAGTACCCTCTAGTACCCTCACTGGAAAGTTTGATAGGTTCCTTGTCCTTTTACTTTAATTTAAAGTGCCCAAACATTTGCAAATGACTACATTTTTAAGACTGATGATGGCCCATCCCAAGGTTCTGGAAACATCAAGTCATCACAGAGCCTTGATAGAACTTAGAAAATGGAACTTTCAAAATGGATGATGAGCTCCATGTTTCTTCCTCACAAATGTCAGAGTAGCAGCCATTTTAAGCTCAACCAAGAGGTAAACACAGTATATCAGATTCCGCATTCATTACATCACTAACTACAAATTCTTTTTTTTTTACCAAGCTCTTCTTTCATTACCAGTTCCGGTCATCACACAAAGGTATTCTTACAGCATCAGTTCCAGTATTCATACCATTAACATACCTTAAAAGCTAATCTGCCAAAGGAAGATGGATCCTTTTTTGAGTCTTGGTCCTCCAAATATTTCTTCCTGATCAAGTTTAGTGAGTTCTTCCTTGCCACTATTTCCCTGGCTTGCACAGTTTGGTCTGTGAGCCTAGACCGTTGTAAAGCTGCTTTGTGACAGTGCTCTGTTGTAAAAAGTGCTAGATAAGTAAATATGACTTGACTATATGTTGCATGACACTTAATGTTGGAAGATGTGGTTTCATGACCATGTTTGCACATTGAACTTAACCCTTATTTCTTTGAGTTGATGTACCCTGAAGTATACTCCTGATTGATTGTGTATCATGGTGGACCACAATTTAGTCTTGCTACACATTAAATTTATTCTGAAGCATTTAAACTGCTCATGCTGGGAATTCTCCATGCCATGCTGGATTGTGGGAGCACGGAAAACTGAGATTCTACCAGCATAGTACCACCCCTGGTGATATGGAAGTAGAATGTTTTTTACTGTGTTATTTTCTGTGACAGTAAATACAAATGTTGTCTGCAAAACCATTCCTCTACAAGACAATTCATTGTTGAAGGAGGTGGTAATTACTTCAGTTTGCTCAACAATTTCCACAACGGTTCAATAATGCTTACATCTGGTGGTTTTAAAGATCATTTTAACCTGGTATTTTTCAAACCACCAGAATACCTGTAGCAGTATATATGGGGGGTTTGATCATGCTAAAATATTGGAATATTTTCTGGAAAGAATTTCTGCTCCATAATGTATATTTACTCCTGGCTCTGCCTCATATTGTTTGTTGTACTAACATGCACAACAAATGATTGGAAATAATAATGTCTCAGGCATCAGCTTTTGTTTTTTTATCATCGTTATTTGATTTAGATGTATAGAAATGGGGAAAATTGACACTGAACCTATGTTTGTCCATTACCAATGAAGTATTCACATGTTGGTGACAGATAGAAAACAGTTTCTGAATGGTAGTCATGGAATAAAGTTCTGGTTTTTTTTATAAAGTTCAGGCTCATTTTGATTCCTTCAACTCTTTTTAATTTTTGTGGCTGTGTTTTTGGAGCAACTGTCCTGTAAAGTGCTCATCTACTTCATTACTGACTTTCGACTTACAATAACTTTCTCTTTAAAACACCTTTACTGTTACTTCTGAAACAGTAACATGTTTTAGTTTTTGTGACTAATATAGCTGCAATTTTGGTGAACATTACTTGGCACATTGGTTACCACTATTTCCTCAAAGCTCCAAAGATCCCAATCCTCAGCCTGGTCTCTGTGCCTCTGTGGAGATTTTATGTTCTTCTTTGTGTGTGGGCAGGTTTTGTCCGGCATCTCCAGTTTCCTCCCTCATTCCAAAGGCATGCATTAGGTCACTCTTGTTACTAGTGTCCCAGTGTGTATATGTGCGAAGCTGTGCCCTGTGATTGTTTGGTGCCCTCTATAGGACTGGTTCCAACCCGCGCTCCATTGTTTTGTACATCACTTGTATTCACAATGTAAAGTAATGCATTTTTCCCAGTGTTCCGTCCTAAAATGGTCTTGAGTTTTACATATGTGGTTTTGTGTTTTTGGATTAAAGTTGTGATCATTTTGTAGTGGTTTTCCTTTCTCTTGCTCTATCGTTCACTTTCTAGTCAATAGTCCATCTGCTGTTCTGCATACTTTCCCCCCTGTTCTTCAGCGATCAGGACCCCTACGGGACAACCAAGGAGCAGTTATTATTTGAGTGATGGATCATTCTCAGCACTGCAATGACATGGACATGGTGGTGGCATGTTAGTGTGTGTTTGTATGTATGAGTGGATCAGACACAGTCGTGCTGCTGGAGATTTTAAACACTGTGCCCACTCACTGTCTACTGTAGACATGCTTAGCGTGAAGGTCTACCTTGTAGATGTAAAGTCAGAGACAGTAGCTTATCAGTCACAGCACACTGCCCACAGGACACTCTTGGCTGGATATGACTAGTTTGTGGATGATTCTCAGTCCAGCTGTAACACAAAGGTGTTTTTAAAACTCCAATAGCACTGTTGGGTCTGAACTACTTCAGATATGATGGTTTAGTGGTTAAGGTAGTGTACACTGGTCAGAAGAGCAAGGCCCTTAACCCACAATTGCTTAGAATGTTAGATTGTATCGTTTGCAAGTCTCCCTGGATAAGGGCATCTGCTAAATGGCATAAATGTAAATATTTGTACCAGTGCAAAACACACTAACACACCACTACCATGTCAGTGTCATGCAGTACAGAGAATGATAGACCACCCAAATAATATCTGCTCTGTGGTGGTCCATAAACCATATTTGTTATAGTGCAGTATTTCTCAATCCTGGTCCTGGTGCCCCACCGCTCTGCATGTTTTAGTGTTCTCCTGCTCCCAACACACCTGATCCAACTACTGAGCTCATTAACAAGACCGTTATTGTGTTAAAGTGGGTGTGTTTAAACAGGAGAAGCACTAAATTGTGCAGAGCAATGGGGCACCAGGACCAGGATTGAGAAACACTGTTATAGTGTGAGAACTAAGAACCATAATGTACCTGACACATAAACTTTGGTAACACTTTTAATTATAATTGTTTTCAAAAAGATTTAGTCACTACGGCTAAATTGGCTCCAAGGAAAAAAGATGTTAGTTTATTCATTGACAAAAAAATAACAAACCAAGAAGGAGTTGTTGGGATCAAATTAAACTTTATATGTGTAAATGTAATGATGATATATGTAAGCAATTACAATATTAGAACAAAAAGATAATTTTATTGGGGAAAACTGTACAGTTGAAAGGAGGCTCTAGTACCCTGTTGGGCCACCTGTGAGTGAGCAGTAACGTCCTGACAAATGCCAGTTGGAAGCCCTGACATGAGAGGCAACACGTGGCAGCAGGGATGTCCTGCACATATCTCTGAGTTGTTAGTGTCTCTCCTATAACTACTAGGGATGACCAACTGTGGTAAGCGATGGCTCCCCTGATCATTACTCCAGCAGGTGGGACAGTGTGTCGCTCCAGAGCAAAAGCAGGATTGAAATGCTCACCACGAGGTCTCCATACTCGAACCCAAACAGTTGTCGGATCTCAAACAGAACCTGGATTTGTCACTAAAGACGATACAGTTCCAGTCCATAGTAGACCAGGCTTCTCGTTCATGAAACCACTGCAAACAAAGGCGACGGTGGAAGGCTGTCAATGGCAGGACACGTAATCAGTATCGTGACAACAAATATCCTTCTGCTAAGTAGCTGGAAATGGTCAGATCACAAACAAGGGTGTGTAGTAAAGGTGCCACGTGTGTCAGGATGGTGGACAACAAAACTGTGGGAGTTGCTCATGCTTGTCGGCAGATCAAACGGTCCTTTCTACTGGTGGTCGATATGGGCCATCCAGAGCCTGTTCGTTATGTGTACGTGCCCTCAAAGAACCACTGCTTCCAACACCTCCTAACAGGTGCCAGGGTGCCAATCCAATGTATGGCACACAGACATACAGACACACACACTCATACACATACTAGGACCACTTTAGAGTAATCAATTAACCTAAAGCATGTCTTTGGACTGTGGAAGGAAACCGGAGTACCTGGAGGACATACAAACTCCACATAGAAAGGACCCAGATAGTTCGACCTTGGATCACACCCAGGACCTTCTCGCTGTGAGGTGACAGTACTACCCACTAAGCCAGCGTTGCACCTTTTATTGATAGCTGTTCTTCATCATTTTTATAATATAGACAAATGAGCCAAAACCATTTGACCATTTGAACCATGTCAGTGTTCAGGTAAGTCAAATTAAACAGATATCCACATGAATGCCTGGACACAGGTTTTCTCAGCATAGCATTGCACAGGGCATCACACTCCTTCCACTGGCTTGTCTTCTCACAGTTCCAATGCTTGCCTGCCCATTGTAGACATTTTGATGTTGAACAGGGGTTGGCATGGTTAGCAGTCTGACTGCTCTGTGTATATCACACTTGACACTGTGTCGCCCCCACAACCAGATTTAAACATTTCTGTGATTTGTGCCAGAGTATCCCTTCTGTCAGTTAAGACCAGATGAGAATGATTAGCCCCTTTCATTGATTATTCTTGAGTACCCATCACCCTTTCACCAGTCTGAGAGACGACATACCTGGGACCACTAAGTACTGTTGTGTGAACTATGGCCCTGTCCCTATCGTTTAAACTTGCGTTCTAACATCAGATTAGTGCGCTGATATTCGCCCCGCCCATTTAACGTTTCCATTGGCTGGTCGCGGCAAAGCCCATCTTCGTCCGATTGCTCGAACCAATAAAAATCTTTTTCGTCATATGAAGCTTCTTCAGTCGGCACCTCGGCAGAGTTGTCGCAGTGGCTTTCGGGATTTGTAGTGTCTAGGAGCTTTGCAAAACCTGAGTCTGAGCTCTTCAACACTACAAGACCAATAAGTCAGTTCGATATGTGGGACGTCGCGACTTTAGGTACTGTAGTTGACAGGTAAAATAAAACCGCGGTCACAAGAGAGAGGCAGAGTTGTGTTTTGACCCTGTCAGTTTACCTTAGAGCAAGTACAACATGGTAAGCTATAATTAAGTTTTAATGGCTTGTCGAAGACGTGTTTTGTACTATTTTAAATCTAGGCAATTACATTAAGCCTTTGTAGCCTTGTAGAGAAAACCTAGCTATTTAACAGCATTAGTAACGTTAGCCTTATGACCATCTTTTCTGCAAATGCATGTATTTTAAAAAGCACCTACTTGTTGAACAAATCTGCCATTTACAGTTTATAAAAAGCTGTAAGAAAATAGGTGCTCTTTCCTATGGATCAGGTTCATGTGTGGATCCAGATCACTGTAGTAGTGTTGATGTTGCAGCCTCTGTTATAGTAGAATGAGCAGGGAATCTCCTGTACTGATTGTAACCTTCATACTCTTTGTGTTTTAGGGAGACCATAACCGCAGTAACGGTGGGCAGCTGTCAGACCGCCAGCTCTTTGATAGATACTTTGAGAAACTAGTTTGTGAGTTGACAGAGCAGGACTTCACCGATCCAGTGCTCAGTGATGCTCTCAGCAGACTCAGAGAGGTGAGTTTACCTGTGACATCTTTTAGCAGCAGCTCTTGGAGAACCCAAATGCTCAACTTATATTGTCTTGTTATGAATCTTCATGCATTAAGTTCAGCTTCAGTTTAGTTATAGCATGTGTAATAAGTTAGAGGCTAGACTTGACCATGAACAAACGTGGAACCAGTCTTCTTCTGAGTGAGACCATTCAGTAGAATAAAGTTAAGAGTTCTTGCCTAGGTGAATATAAACAAATTGAGCAATAGTATGTCAAGTATAACATACACTCACCGATCACTTTATCATGTATACCTCCTTGTTTCTACAGTCCATTTTTTCAGTTACTCGTACCATATAGATGCACGTAACAGGAAATGACATTACTAGGACTGTGGAAGCCTTTGGTTAAGGTACTGGACTATGGACCAAAAGGTCCAGGGTTCAAATCCGACCTCTGCCAAGCTGCCACTGTTGGGTCCTTGAGCAATTCCCTTAACCCACAATTGCTTGGATTGTAAGACTGTATCAATTGTAAGTCGCTCTGGATAAGGGCGTCTGCTAAATGCTGTAAATGTAATGTAATGTACTAGTTACATTCACCACGTAAGGATATTGTGTCTATGTGTAGTTGATGGACTTCTTCATACGAAGTCAGAATATGTCATTAATAAACAGCATGATATGTATAAATCCTCTGTAACTCTTTTGTAGGGAATAACTATTCTTCCAAATTGACCATTCGTCCACACGAGTATTCTACACACATTTTCACACTTGTATTTTTATAGCTGAAGAGTGAGGAGAATCAAAAAGAAACATCACCATCATAGAGTTTTATGACAGTCTTTTAATCTGGGATTGTTCTGCCACTGTTTGACACAGACCTTGCCATTCTTTAGGTTCTGCGCTACAATGCCACAGGAGGCAAGATGAACCGTGGCTTGTCTGTGATTGGCTCGTTACGTGAGCTTGCTTCCAGTCTTACTCCTGAAGAAGTGGAGCGTGCCCTATTGGTCGGGTGGTGCATTGAATTGGTGAGTGGATGCACCCTCAGTTAAAAGTCTTTTCAAACTGTCCATATTTGAGATCTGTATCACAGAGGCACTAATCTGCAGTGACTAAGGGATAGGATTATTGTTTCTGAACTTTGTTTCCTTTCTTTTTGCATTCTGTCATTTCACCTCCTCAGCTCCAGGCTTTCTTCTTGGTCGCAGATGATATTATGGATGGATCTTTAACCCGGAGAGGTCAGCCATGCTGGTACAAGAAGGTGAGTCTGTATTTACCATTTTATCCCAAAGTGCAGATTATATCTAAATCTATAAGTACAGGTATGTGCCATTTTAACGTCCATCCGGTCAACATTCGCTTTAACGTGCAAAGTCTTAAGAATTATAGTAGGACATAAAAATCTGTCTTATATACATCAAATTCACATCAGAATGACAGAAAACGAGTATGAGCAAACCCTTGTGACACCTGCTGACAGAAAGGGAAGTACAGTCACGAAGGCAGAGAACAATGATGTTCCTTTCATTTTGTTTTCATTAATATTATTGTTTAAAATAAAACACTTGGTGCAAATTATCTAAACTACCGTATGACTGCAGTAATGTCTGGTCAACGTCAATTTGGGTCAGCATCCTGTTTCACAGAACATAATGCAGACAATAATCGGCACACACCGGTACTGTGTAGACAAACAGAAAATGATAAATGACGTGCATAATATATGCTGTTTGATTTATCAGTGTGCCTTTTGACCTTAGCAGAATACGTATAGGATTATTTTTTCTCTGGTGTTGTTTCAATATCAAACATTTTTAAAACCAAAACACTGGACTTGCATAGATAAATAATACAGTCACATACATGTCAGCGGCAACTCGGCCGGCTATTGTTGTTCCAGCTTCCGCTCAAAGCCTGTCCCCAGAGCTTCAAAAGCACTCTGCTTCACCAGAATACTAACTGCTCTGTTGAATTTATGCTTATCATGTGTCTGTGTATTCAGTGCATGGCATTCTCTCACCTTGCAATCGACTGGCATGAATGTGATTCAGTGTATTCAAGGGTTGTACTTTGGTCTTGGATCGTTGTGCTTCTTTGGCGCCATGCGCAATGGTAGCAGGGCAACATTAGCCCTGTAGTCCTGTTTGACTTTGTGAGCCTTTTTGTGTGTGAACTTGTGATTCCTTTGTTTATAATTATAACTTGTGCCATCATTTCTGATACAATTTAGATTTTTTTCTTATTGCTGTTGTTCAGTTGCCCTCAGGCTAATGCCATAAAACCTTTTAGCAGCTGGTTCCAAAATTCCAAGAACCTGGTACCTGTTTGAAAAAATATCATTTTGATTCCACTTATCTGTTCCTACTAGCACATTTTATGCTTCAAATACACGGCCATGATTAGTGTAAAAATACATCTATATTAAGGAGTCACTTATCTGCCAGGACGGGTGCGTCTAAAACTGTTTACTTTTCAAACATAAGTGGAAATATAAAAAAATAAGATATTCTTTATACCTAAACATTTGGATCATTTTTTTCGCCATTTTGTAATCGAAATCAGTATTCAGAATCAGAATCAGAACTGGAATCAATACACTCACTCACTCAGTCACTCACTCACTTTCCATTCACTCAGTTAAGTTATGGGTCTCGGTGGGCCAGGGCCTAAACTTAAGCACATGGTAGCAGACAGCAACCACCTTTGGACAGGGCCTAGTTCGTGGAATTGACTCAATCTGACCAGAATGGACAGGTTTGACACTGTGTTTTAACTACAAAGGAACACATGGCACATGAGAGTGTATCTAATTTGTAAGGAAAAGTTTGGTAAAGGTGAGTCTAGTCTAAGACCGAAATTTGTCCAGGTCCTTTAATGCTGTTAATTTTTTTTTTCCACAGATATTTTTTTCACTGAGTAGGGCATTGCTTTGAGTAGGGCATAACCTGTTCAGAGATGACTGGTATTATGTTACTGAGTGCTCTAAGTGCAGACTTCTGTATTTGGTTACTGATTTGTGATCGTATTCCACTCGTCAGGAGGGAATCGGGCTGGATGCTATTAATGATGCTTTTCTCCTGGAAGGATCCATCTATCGTCTTTTGCGGAGACATTGCAAAGGGCTGCCCTACTACGTCCATCTTTTGGAGCTCTTTAATGAGGTGAGGTTACTTTACTGAAGTATATTTCAGACATTCAGTCAGACTTGCTGACTGAAATATACAGCACTGGGTAAAAGTCTCATTCTGTATTTTTCAGTGTATATTCTGCTTATTCTTTATTTATGTTTTAGTGGTAACTGCACTTTGTAGTTCTGCAATTACAGACTGCAGTCCATCTGTTTCTCTACATACTTTGTTCAAGACCCTCACATTACCACCACTGCAGTGACACTGATGTAGTGGTGGTGTGTTAGTGTGTGTGTTGAGCTGTCATGATTGGATCAGACACAGCAGTGCTGGTGGAGTTTTAAAACGTTGTTCACTCCCTGTCCACTTTATTAGAGACTTTCACCTTATTGCTTCACCTTGTAGATGTGGCCAGAGACAGAGATAATCAGGGACAGTAGCTCATCTGTTACTGCACAGTTAGTGTTAGTAATCCTCTAATCCTTCATCAGTTCTCACAGGATACTGCCTACAAGATGCTGGTGGCTGGATATTTTTGGGTGGTGGACTATATTCAGTCTAGCAGTGACACAGGTGTTTTAAAACTCCAGCAGCACGGTGGTCTATGATCCACTCGTATTAGCGCAGCACACACTAACTCACCACCATCACATCAGTGTCCCTGTTTGTTTGTTTGTTTATTTGGGTTTATGCACAGTATTGTATGTACTTGCCTATTCAAAGTGTTGTAGCATGCATAACTGTAACATTTTGTCATAAACTAAGACATTTCTAAAAATACCTTCCATAACACATTGATTAAGGCATTGAAAATGTGCTTAGTCATGCTCTTTATTGGATGACGTTTCTTTTTGCTGTAGACCTCATTCCAGACAGAGCTGGGCCAGGCCCTTGATCTCATGACTGCTCCCCCAAACAAAGTTGACTTAGATCGTTTCACTATGGACAGGTGAGAGTGACAGTGTATAGGAGACACACTGAAGGGTCTAGTGGATGAGATCTGGCATAATGTCAATTAGTAATGTTTGTTTAGTTGAAGCCACATATTCCTGCATCAGTCAGTAATTATAATGTACAGTGGTGCTTGAAAGTTTGTGAACCCTTTAGAATTTTCTGTAAGTCTGCATAAATATGACCTAAAACAAATATTATATGGTTCAGTATTACATATTATTGAGTGGCAAAAGTATGTGAGTCTTGCTTTCAGTATCTGGTGTGACCCCCCTGTGCAGCAATAACTGCAACTAAACGTTTCCTGTAACTGTTGATCAGTCCTGCACACCGGAAGAGTGTACAGTGGGTGCTTGAAAGTTTTGTGAACCCTTTAGAATTTTCTGTAAGTCTGCATAAATATGACCTCCTAAAACAAATATATATGTTCAGTATTACATATTATTGAGTGGCAAAAGTATGTGAGTCTTGCTTTCAGTATATGGTGTGACCCCCCTGTGCAGCAATAACTGCAACTAAACGTTTCCTGTACTGTTGATCAGTCCTGCACACCGGCTTGGAGGAAGTTTAGCCCCATTCCTCCATACAGAACAGCTTCAGCTCTGGGATGTTGGTGGGTTTCCTCACATTAACTGCTCGCTTCAGGTCCTTCCACAACATTTCGATTGGATTAAGGTCAGGACTTTGACTTGGCCATTCCAAAACATTAACTTTATTCTTCTTTAACCATTCTTTGGTAGAACGGCTTGTGTGCTTAGGGTCGTTGTCTTGCTGCATGATCCACCTTCTCTTGAGATTCAGTTCATGGACAGATGTCCTGACATTTTCCTTTAGAATTCTCTGATATACTTCAGAATTCCTTGTTCCATCAGTGATGGCAAGCCATCCTGGCCCAGATGCAGCAAGACAGCCCTAAACCATGATACTACCACCACCATGTCTCACAGATGGGATAAGGTTCTTGTGCTGGAATGCAGTGTTTTCCTTTTTACAAACATAAGACTTTTCTTTTAAACCAAAAGTTCTATTTTGGTCTCATCCATCCACAAAACATCCTTCCAATAGCCTTCTGGCTTGCCCACGTGATCTTTAGCAAACTGCAGACGAGCAGCAATGTTCTTTTTGGAAAGCAGTTGCTATCTCCTTGCAACCCTGCCATGCACACCATTGTTGTTCAGTGTTCTTCTGATGGTGGACTCATGAATATTAACATTAGCCAATGTGAGAGAGGCCTTCAGTTGCTTAGAAGTTACCCTGGGGTCCTTTGTGACCTCGCCAACTATTACACGCCTTGCTCTTGGAGTGATCTTTGTTGGTCGACCACTCCTGGGGAGGGCAACAATGGTCTTGAATTTCCTCCATTTGTACACAATCTGTCTGACTGTGGATTGGTGGAGTGGTTTTGTAACCTTTTCCAGGCTGATGAGCATCAACAACTTTTTCTGAGGTCCTCAGAAATATCCTTTGTTCGTCCCATGATACACTTCCACAAACACGTGTTGTGAAGAGCAGACTTTGATAGATCCCTGTTCTTTAAATAAGACAGGGTGCCCCCTCACACCTGATTGTCATCCCATTGATTGAAAACACCTGACTCTAACTTCACCTTCATATTAACTGCTAATCCTAGAGGTTCACATACTTTTGCCACTCACTAATATGTAATATTGGATCATTTTCCTCAATAAATAAATAAATGACCAAGTAAAATATTTTTGTCTCATTTGTTTAACTGGGTTCTCTTTATCTACTTTTAGGACTTGTGTGAAAATCTGATGATTTTTAAGGTCATATTTATGCAGAAAATTCTAAAAGGTTTACAAACTTTCAAGCACCACTGTAATGCTCTTTTGTCTTATTTATACTTGTTCCAGATATAAGGCCATTGTGAAATACAAGACTGCGTTCTACTCTTTTTACCTCCCAGTAGCTGCGGCCATGTACATGGTGAGTCTGAGAGTGGTTTGTTCATACAAAATGTTTTGAAACAACTTTTTTGTATGAAAAAAAAAAAATCAATAGCATGAAAAATAAAAACTGCATTATACACACAACATATGGACAATACTCTGAACCGCTTATTGTTTTTATCCACCATAGGCAGGGATTGACAGTGAAGTGGAACACAACAATGCCAAACACATCTTGCTTGAAATGGGAGAGTTCTTTCAGATACAGGTACGAACCCCAATTACCTCTGTATCTAGAAGTTTTGGGTATACAGTCAGTCCCCAGTATCCAAACCATTAACCCTCTATAACACATCATTGATTCCTCATTTATATAAAACAACATGTCTTGCCTCATAATATTTGAGCTGTGATAGAAGTTCTTTTTAATTTAATCCAATGAGTCAGGGGTGACAGCTGCTTGTGTACTTGGGGTCATTGTATTGCCTTGCTGCATGACCCACTTTCAGTTCACGGACAGATGCCCAGACATATTCCTTTAGAATTTGCTGGTATAATTCAGAATTCTTTGTTCCATCCATGGTGGCAATTTGTCCTAAACAAACAAATAAACAATCCATCCACAAAATGTTTTGCCAATAACTTTATGGATTGTCCACCATGCTAACATGGTGAGCAGAAATGTTGGTTTTGGAGAGCAGTGGATTTCTCCTTGTTACCCTGCCATGTACACCATTGTTGTTCAGTGTTCTTCTGATGGTGGACTCATGAACATTAACATTAGCAAATGTGAGATAGGCCTTCAGTTGCTTAGAAGTTACCCTAAGTTCCTGTGTGACTTTACAGACTATTACATACCTTGCTCTGGGAGTGATCTTTGATGGTCGACTGAGTAACAGTGGTCTTGAAATTCCTCAGTTTGTACACAATCTGTCTGACTGTGGATTGGGAGTGGGTGAGATGGTTTTATAAACTTTTCCAGCCTGATGAGCATCAACAACACCTTTTTCTGAGGTCCTTAGAAAACGTTTGTGTCCATAACAAGCTCAAGCTGTTTCCGTCATCAGCTCCAGTCACACCATACCCGAGCCACGATAGAGGGCAGTAACTCTCTCCCTCCTCTGGTTGGCTGGGGACGAAGTGGTGCCAAGGACTTTCCTGCTTAGACTCAAGAGTGGATCCTAGAGTGACTCTGTGTATTGGACTACTTAATGCCGATGTGCATATTTTACATTTTAATTGAACTATCACTCCATGACTTATTAGTTTAGATAAATTCGTTTCGGTCTTACATTTATCATCTATGCCGCCCTAGGAGGTTGGGTCCCTTTTTGAGTCTTGGTCCTCCTGAGGTTTCTTCCTCATAACACTTACGAAGTTTTTCCTTGCCACTAGGCTTGCTCAATTTGGGATTGGATGTAGATATTAGGAGATAATCTAAAATTGCAAAGTTGCTTTGAGACAATTCTCCGTTGTAAAAAGCGCTATATAAATAGATCTGACTTGACTTGGCTTGATAACATGATAAACTTTCACAAATGTGTTTTGAAGACCAGACTCTGATAGATTCCTATTCTTTAAATACGTTCTACTCATATCCGATTGTCAATTCATTGATTGAAAACACCTCTCCCTATTAACTGTTAACAGTTAACTGTTCTCTCTAAAGGTTCACATACTTTTGGCACTTACAGATATGTACTATTAGATTTCTTGATGCATGCTCAATGATCCAGGTAAGAAAATCCAAGAAATTGAATCAGTTCATCTGGACATAGATTTTATTGGAGAAACGTTTCGTCACTCATCTAAGTGACTTCTTCAGTCTCAGCAGTTGGAAAACTTCCCCAATCTTATATACAGCACGTTGCATAACGACTGGTACCAGCACCATTACATAACAATGGGACCGGTGGTCCCCATTGCTGAATGAACGAGTGAGACAAACCAACTTTACCAACCAATCGATGCTTTGAAAGTCAGAGAGGAACACATTCGACAGAGACTCTTACATCTTGTCTAGACCAAGACCACCCTTCTGCAAATGTGATCAACTTCACAGAAAAGGCTCGGTTAGCACAACATGGAAAGTCGAAAAACTAGGCAGCAGAAGAAGTTTCGATCTTCCTTGCGCACGCCAGAGGATACGGAGGACGGTCGATGATAATAATCTCAAAGGCTGGAATAGAGATGGAGGACAGACACAAAACCGATGGATGTGGACAAGTGGGTGAAGAACTTGTCTGACAGAAGAACGTCACCCAGGCGGAGAAAGACATCTTTGCTAAGGGACTGAATTTTGCTGTGGACACCGAGGCAAATACCACTAGTGGAACTGATCACTGCCACTGAAACACAATCCGCAACAACAACATTGCGGACATGGAAGCAGAAACAACTGCGAATTAAAGTTTTCAGCCTTGGTTCTAGCAACGCAAACGCCACCGCCGCCGTCTAACATCAGCAGAGAGGAAGGAAGGCACTCAAGGGACTCTCAACTTCGTAAGGATAATGACAATCATCATCCTTCCAGCGGACAAAGGCAGGTGCACTGTTTTTATTAAAATAAACCAGACATACTATCATGAGAAAGTTATGACTCTCCTTAGAGACACTAATACTTATGAGGTTTTATGAGCCCCCTGAAACGAGATCCTGGTAGTGGGTACAAGAAGAGGGTTGATAGATTGTCTGAAGCTTTTAGAACAGGACAAAGCTATTGACCGGCCTCTGTACCCACAGATTATACCCAGGGGAGGCTACACCTAGTCTGTACGGTTTTTACCTAAGATACATAAAACACAGGATGTGCCATTGCGGCCCATTGTGTGTATGATCAACTCAGTGACCTACAACATCGCCAAGTTTTCTGGCATCGATCCTCAACCCGTTTGGTAGGCAGCAACGGATCATCACATCCAGAACACCATGGATTTCGTGGGATAAGGTGAGGGACGTCATTATGGGGAGACGGATGAAACAATGGTTCCCTTCGTTTGATGTCACATCTCTCTTCACGTGCGTTTCCAGTTTCTGAGGCAGTAGAGGTAGTCCGAGTGAAACTACAGGATGACCCCACTCTCAGCAATAGGACCACCCCTTAACTCGGGACCAGGTGGTGTTTGCTTCTGGAGCTGTGTCTTCAATCCACCTATTTCACATACAGAGAGCAGTTACTATAGGCAGAAACATGGGTTGTCGCTATGGGCTCCCAGTTTCACCCCCCAATCGTGCCAACCTGTATATGGAAGAAGTTGGAAAAAAGAAGGCACTAAAGATCCTATTCAGGAACACCACCCACCGTTGGTTTGTTCAGATATGTGGATGACACCTTGGTTAAAATTTAAATCTCAGGAAGTGCCCACAACCATTCAACCAAAAAAACCAAAATCAACTTCAAGTAAGACAAACAAACATTAAGTTCACCAGGGAGGATGTGAAGAAACGGCAGATTAGCCTTCTTGGATTTGTGAGGTTGTGAATTGGAGATGGGGGCACTATTGAAAAGTCGATGTTTACCCGTAAGCCAACACATACGGATCAGTACTTAAGTTTGACTCTCATCATCCACTGGAGCACAAAACTAGGAGTTATCAGGACACTGTACCCCACCGAGCAGACAGCGTTCCCCACTGACACAGCGGCCAAGGATGGAGAGAAATCTCACATTAAGCAGGCCCTGGGCAAATGTGGTTATCCGAATTGGGGTTGGCCTTTGTCCAAAGCCGGTAAAGACGCCCAAACAGTTTGCTCCAGCAGATCAACGAGAGGAGAAACAACAACCGCAGTCTAAGCGTAAAACCAGTGGTGATGATTCCATATGTGGCAGGAACATCTGAAATTGAGAACAATTGAGACGCATATTTGCCAAACACCGCGTCTCAGTGGCTTTTCAAACCCCAAAACACGCTACGAAAAACGCCAGAAACTGGTCCACCCCAAGGATTCGGGGTCCCCAGCACAAACAGAGTAATGTAGTGGTACTCTGTGAAGTGCCAGGAGGATTGCCCAGGAACTGTACATCGGGGAAACCCAAACAGCCACTGGCAAAACGGATGGCAACAAACATAGTAGAGCTACCTCATCATGTCAGGGACTCTGCGGTTTTTACAAACCACCTACAGGCACCCAGTGGACACTCTTTCAAAAGATGAAAGACGTGCCAGATCCTTGATAGGGAGGAACGATGGTTTGAACGTGGGGTTAAAAGAAGCCATTTTTTTTGTAAAAAGGGAACGTCCATCCCTGAACCGAGGAGGGGGCCTCAGAGTACACCCTCTCACCATCTTACAATGGAGCCATCGCAGCCCTTCCCCAATCATGTTGAATGGCACACACGTGGCCATTGTCGTTAATGGCTATGTAAATCTGCAATATTAAACTGATCACCGGTCCCCATTGTTATGTAATGGTGCTGGTACCAGTCGTTATGCAACGTGCTGTATATAAGATTGGGGAAGTTTTCCAACTGCTGAGACTGAAGAAGTCACTTAGATGAGTGACGAAACGTTTCTCCAATAAAATCTATGTCCAGATGAACTGATTCAATTTCTTGGTACTATTAGATTATTTTTATGCATCCAGAAATGGCCAGGTATAATATGTTTGTATCATTTGTTTAATTTGGTTTTGTTCTTGGACTTTGGATGGTCCTTTAGGTCATATTTGTGCAGAAATGTAGCATATGGTAAAGGGTTCACAACCTTGCAAGCACCACTGTACGAGAGTGCACTCTCCACTTACTTCCTTTTTGCTTGCTTTTTTATGTAGGCACGACACACTTTTATGCTCACACACATAAAAGTGAAATACAAAGAGAGTGCATGATGGTCTCCTGTGCTAAAAGTATGATGGATTTTCAATTCGACAAAACGAGGCTGAGATTTTCTCATAAGAAATAATGGATTTAGCTTTAGTTATCATTTGTTATCCAAGCCTTTCCATGAACAAGGTACATTCAGATAATGGGGTTTGACTGTATTTGTATTTCAAGTACATACTGTCTTGTTTGCTGTTGCCAGGATGATTATTTGGACTGCTATGGCGATCCGGCAGTGACTGGAAAGGTTGGCACTGACATTCAGGATAACAAGTGCAGCTGGCTGGTTGTGACAGCATTGGGGGTCATGACCCCTGAGCAAAGGGCAGAGTTACAGGTGAGAAAGGGATGCAGTCCTTTATACTTGGTTCATGAGTGAATATTACAACAATTTCCCACTTAATCCAATTCAGGGTCCCAAGGGGGGGTGGGGCCTAATTGGAAGCACAGAGTACAAGGTGGGAAACAACTCTAGACAGGGCGCCAGTCTGTCATAGGGCACATGCATGCATTCATTAACACTGAGACGGAATGTGGGAAGTAACCCATGCAGACACTGGGAGAACCTGCAAACTCCACACAGGATCTGTGAGGCGAAGGTTCTCACCACTACCCCACCATGCTCTCCACATCAGTTTCAGTATGTATTTCCTTTTGTAACACACTGGGTAGCAACTTTAGCCATAAAATAAACACTTAATGAAATAAATGTGAGTACTCTCGGCATCCCATGATCCTAGCACTTGCATCCTTTTATTGAGATCATCATTAGCTTGAAATGGGAGAGTTCATTTCAGATACAGGTACGAACCCGAATTACCTCAGTATCATTAGTGTCATTACACTATTAGTTCATTAAACTCAAACTTCTTTAAATGAACAGTGCAGCCTATGTGTGAAAACACCAGAGACTTAATAGACACTCATTGAAGCTTATGTGTCTCTGGGAGTCTATGGAGCAAAAGTGTATGCATGAAAAAGATGGGACATAAAACGTACATTTAATGGGAAAATTACCTTCTGTCTGTCAGGCGTGTTATGGCCGGAGTGATGCTGAGAGCGTGGAACGAGTGAAGGAACTCTACGACACTCTGGAAATGCCTGTCCGATACCACCAGTACGAGGAAGAGAGCTATCTGCGACTCCAAAACCTCATCCAGCGCCACGCTCAGAACCTTCCTCATGCTGTGTTCCTTAACTTTGCCAAGAAAATATACAAGAGAAACAAATAATGCAGGACTTCATGGAGAGAGAATGGCCGAAGTGTTATGCTTTTGTAGTGATGTCCAGTAGATATGCTGTCTCAAGTATGTTGAGTACAATACTGGACTGTACATGAACATGATGCATTTTATCACTGATGTAAATATCTTCTAAAGAGTGTAGATATGCTTATCTTGAATGCTTTAGAAATATAATTTTCAAGCATGTATTGGGTGTAGGGTTTCATTTCAGTCATCTTGTTCGGAGCTTTACAGTTTGATCTACTTTTCGAGTAGTAGACAGGTTACTAGTAATTAGGGTAATTGGTCATGGACTCTCCCAATCCATGTATTCAGTGTCAGCCCCGGGTGACATGGGTGGGTTGCATCAGGAAGGAAATCTGGTGTAAAACAGTTCCAGGTCCAATATGTAGATCTGATTCTTTGTAAAAAGCAGCCAGATCTGTCTGCATTCTTTCTGGCATGGATTCAACAAGGTGCTGGAAACCTCCCTTAGAGAGTGATTCATGTTTTTGTCAGATAAACAATCATGCAGTGGCTCCACTATTTTACCACATGCCACAAAAGTGCTGTATTTGATTCACATCTGCTTACTGGTGAAGCCATTCAAGTACACTAAGCTCAATGAGTCATGTTCATGGCATTTGTGGCGACTTGTGTTTTGTGACAAGCATGAATCACCAGAATGTTAAATCATCAGGCAGTGACCGGTACCAAACTCGTGTCTTGGGTCTCTTAACTGGCTTCTTTGTTGGGCTGTTGTGCATTGTTTAAAAACTAGACCAATGTTACTCAGCTTCCTAAAACTCTATAAACAAAGCCTTTAATGGTTTACCCACAATGCACAAACAGTTCATTTCTGCAAGATGAACAATCCATGTCAGTTGAAAGAATACAAAAACTGAACTACTACAACTCCAACGTACAGTTCTAAAAATCATTACAGATGGAGCACAGAGCTTTTTAAAAGTGTATATGTTGTAAAGGGTTTTTTAAAAGTGTATATACAGTTGGAATGGATATGGTCCTGGCCTTCAACCAGGGCCATGTCTCTCCATCCTCACTGAAGCAACCAAGTTTGGGCACCCATGGTTTCAATTTCTAAGAGAATTAAGTTTTATCATAAATTTGTAAATGAGACATCTTGAAATAAAAAGAAAGAAATCGGGTTTGTTCGCATTTCACTTTGGCTCTGGTTTGGTGCTGTGGTTCAATCTCTATCTCTGGCAAAGAGAGGTCCTTTGGTTACAGAACTGTATTACATGACACTTATTACATGGCAGCCAGTACAGTATTGTTTCCTGGCACTTAAAGTCCAGACATATGGCTTCCTGAGAGTGAAATTTCAAGTAGTCCAGTAAGTTAAGGGTGTTGCATAACATACGATTTCCATTTGCAGTGTTTGAGTTACCTCATTGCTGCCAGGGTTGGGTGCCTCAGTCTCATTTCTCCTCGGGTGGGCCCTAGGATGTGGTTGGTTGACAGACAGGGACTGCCAGCATGTTTCATGGCTTGTGAATAAAAATAACTTTGTGTCCAGGAAATAATTGCTTCTAGAAGTCAATGCAGGTCCTTTGTTGATTTTTAGAAGCAATTCTTGCCTGGAAGCAAAGCTTCACTGCACTTTGTATTTCTGCAATTACAGACTGTAGTCCATCTGTTTGTCTACATACTTTGTTACTTTGTTTTTTCCCTAATGGCCAGGGAAACAGTATTTAAAAACCATCCCCACAGTTTTTAAACACTGTGTTGTGTTCACTCACTATGCACACTATTAGTCACATTTACCTTATTGCTCCACCTTGTAGATGTAAAGTCAGAGACAGTAGCTCATCTGTTGTTGCACAGTTTGTTAGTCATCCTTCATCAGTGCTTACATATGCTGGTGGCTGGAGACTTTTGGTTGGTGGACTGTGTTCAGTCAAGCAGTGATACTGAGGTGTACTGAGGCAGTACTGCTGTGTCTGATCCATTAATATCAGCACCACATCAGCACACACTAATACACCACCACCACATCAGTGTCACTGCAGTGCTGAGAATGATTCACCACCCACATAGTACCTGATCTGTGATCTGTGGTTGTTCTGTGGGAGTCCTGACCATTAGAAAACAGAGTAAAGGGGACTAATAAAGTATGTAGAGACACAGATGGACTACAGTCTGTAATTGTGGAACTACAAAGTGCACCTGTACAGTAGGTGGAACTGATAAAAAGGAGTTTTATCTAATGAAGTGATCACAGGCCACTTTATTAAGTATAAATATTCAATTACTAATCATCCAATGACATGGCAGGAGCTCAATGGATTTAGGAATGTAGACATGGTCAAGGTGACCTGCTGAAGTTCAAAACAAGCATCAAAATGGGTGAAAAGAGAAAGTAGCCAGTGACTGCCAGTTCTCTGGGTAAAAAAAAAAGTCTTGTTAATGCCAGAGATTACAATTCGCTCGCCAAAACTGGACAACAGAAGTAAACATTTTACCTGGTCTGATTTCTGCTGCAACATTCGGGTGGTAGGGCACCTTAATACCAAATGAGCATCGTTTAAACACTGCAGCTTACCTGAGTATTGTTGCTGACCATGTCCATCCCTTCATGACCAGTGTACTCATCTTCCACGTGCCGTGCCACAAAGCTCAAATCATCTCAAACTTGTTTCTTGGACATGACACTGAGTTCACTTTACTCAAATGGACTCCACAGTCACCAGATCTCTATCCAACAGAGCACTTTTGGGATGTGGTGGAGTGGGAGATTCACATCATGGCTGTGCAGCTGACAAATCTGCAGCAACTGCATGATGCCATGTCAATATGGACCAAAATCTCTGAGGAATGTTTTCATTCTTGTTGAATCTAAGCCACGATGAATTAAGGCAGTTCAGAAGGCAAAATGGGGTCTAACCCAGTTTTAGCATGGTGCACCCATTAAAGTCATATGAAGTCAAGTCAAGTTAAATTTGTTTCTATAGTACTTATTATTGGAGCGTTGTCTCACGACAACTTTACAATTTTAGGTTATCTTCTAATATCTAGGGCTAATTCCAAATTGAGCAAGCCTAGGGGGACAGTGGCAAGGAAAAAACTCTCAAAACATTATGAGGAAGAAACCTTGGGAGGACCAAGACTCAAAAACGGACCTATCATCCTTGGGTGGCTTAGATGATATTTGTAAGGATTAAACTAAGTTATCTAATTAATAAACTTATAATAATAATTTAAATAAACAGAAGCTAAATAAATATTAACAGAGAGACTATATTTAAAAATATAATAATAATAATAACAATAGTGAAAATAAATAGAAATATTGAATATGTCACTGATCTTGTGTCCACGGGAGGAAAGTTTTGGTGGCATGGCATCCTCAGTCATGGCATCCTCAGAGGAAGAAAGTTACTTTCGTCTGTGGTCTGGGTAATGCTGGAAAGTGATGAAAGATCAGACTGGGTGGAGTTGAACCGGAGGAGCATCTCAGTGTGAGACCAGAACGGAAGAACATCTTAGTGTGTAGGCAGGAACTGGTATCGGAACATGACCAGAACACCACTGACACTACAGCATGAAACTACAGTGTAGCATAAGACTCTGGTAGTACTAAATATAGCAGCATAGCTTAGAAAGGGGAGAACCAGAAGGTAACACAGCCAAGAGGCTCACATGAGACTTTGGCAACCCACCTCCCCAGCAACCAACAAACTTGAGTGACCGCACTTCAGAGCCAGAAAGACAGCAACATTACAGATCACCACAAAACTTTGATTATGAACCCCTGGCTCTGTCCCTAGTCTAAGGCAAGGATGCATAACTCAAGATCAAAGAGACCAAAGCCCAGCCCACCAGACACTCCCAGCCAAAGGTCAAGGCATGACAAGGCAGACTAGATATGCAGGCCAGTTATGATCCCAAGAACCCGAGCCACGTGTCCCACCCTAAGTCTTACCAGATGCCTGAGTAAATAAGTATGGTTTTAACCTAGACTTGAAAATTTGGATTGTCTGAATCCTGAACTAAAGTAGGGAGTTTATTCCATTGCTGGGGGGCCATGTACAAGAAAGCCTTTCCCCCTGCTGTGAAAAGAGAACTAAAGTGGCTGGTGAGCATTTGCTGCTTTTAAATATAACCACCATATAACCGCCTTACATTTTATTTGCTATATTGTGGATATTTATCACACAATTCTGGCACTCGTTACACTATATTTTTATCTACATCTTGTCCTTAAAGTGTTTTAGTTAAATGTTCTTGAGCTGTAGGATATGTCTGTAACATATGGGCACCACTGGTCCAGTGGGAGCCCATAAGCACTGAGTCTTGGTAGATGCACACTGAGAATGAAAACTGTGCAGAGTGCGAACCTTGACCTTCACAAATGGCCACCAGAAACGAACTGGACTTAAAGGTGCCAGTGAACTGAAATGCAGCTCTGTAACTGACAGTTATACAAGCCCTAGAGGCTAAGATCTGGAAACAAGTGCTCTACTAACTGAGCCACTCAGATTCTATCTCTGTCTCTGGCAAATACAAGTCTGCCTGTTACAGAGGCTTGTTGTGTTTCCGTTCCTCGGGGCTGTTAAGCCCAAGCATGTTTTTTTTTGTAAGAAACCTTGAAGTTTACTGGCGCTGTGTCCAACATGTAACTCTAACCAGGATAAGTGAGATCCATAAAAGCAGGGAATGCTTTGCAAATTTGTTGGCATGACGTTAGATATTCTAACATGGGCTAAAAACATGGAACCATTTTCCCTCCACGTTTTCCTGGTCAGGGTTACGAAGCTACGCTACCTATCCCCAGAGAACACAGAGTATAATCACACCCTGGGCACCCTGGGCAGCCAGGCCGTTGCAGAGAAATATAAGGGGTTGCTATAAGGGTTACTCAAACCCGGGTCACAACGGTGCTGGGCTAGCATATGCTAGTTTTTTCTGATTTACTCGTACACATAGTCTATGATATACAGTGAGGCAAAAAGTATTTAGGCAGTCACTGATTGTGCAAGTTCTCCGACTTAGAAAGATGAGAGAGGTCTGTAATTTTCATCATAGGTACACTTTAACTATGAGAGACAAAATGAGAAAAAAATCCAGGAAATCACATTGTAGGATTTTTAAAGAATTGAATTGTAAATTATGGTGGAAAATAAGTATTTGGTCACCCACAAATAAGCAAGATTTCTGACTCTTACAGACCTGTAACTTCTACTTTAAGAAGCTCTTCTGTGTCCTCCACTCATTTACCTGTATTAATGGCACCTGTTTGACCTCGTGATCTGTATAAAAGACACCTGTCCACAGCCTCAAACAGTCAGACTCCAAACTCAACCATGGCCAAGACCAAAGAGCTGTCGAAGGACACCAGGAAGAAAATTGTAGACCTGCAGCAGGCTGGGAAGAGTGAATCTACAATAGGCAAGCAGGTTGGTGTGAATAAATCAACTGTGGGAGTAATGTAAGACATACCAGACCATTGATAATCTCCCTCGATCTGGGGCTCCATGCAAAATCTCATCCCGTGGGGGGTCCAAAATCATCATGAGAACCTGCAGAGTGCTGAGACCAAAGTACCAAGGCTACCATCAGTAACACACTATGCAGAGAGGGACTCAGATCTTGCAGTGCCAGGCGTGCCCACCCTGCTTAAGCCAGTACATGTCCAGGCTCGTCTGACGTTTGCCAGAGAGCATATGGATGATCCAGAAGAGGATTGGGGAGAATATCATGTGGTCAGATGAAAACCAAAGTAGAACTTTTTGGTAAAAGCTCAAACTCGCCGTGTTTGGAGGAAGAAGAATTCTGAGTTGCACCATACCTACTGTGAAGCATGGGGGTGGAAACCTCATGCTTTCGGGCTGTTTTTCTGCAAAGGGGACAGGACTACTGATCTGTGTTAAGGAAGAATGAATGGGGCCATGTATCGTGATATTTTAAGCCAAAAAACCCTCTTTCCATCAGTGAGAGCATTGAAAATGGAACGTGGCTGGGTCTTCCAGCATGACAATGATCCCAAACACACAGCTCGGGCATCGAAGGAGTGGCTCCGTAAAAACAATTTCAAGGTCCTGGAGTGGCCTAGCCAGTCTCCAGACCTCAGCCCCATAGAAAATGTGTGGAGGGAGTTGAAAGTCCGTGTTGCCCCAAAACATCACTGCTGAGATCTGCATGGAGGAATGGGCCAAAATACCAGCTACAGTTTGTGCAAACCTGGTGAAGACTTACAGGAAACTTTTGACCTCTGTCATTGCCAACAAAGGTTATGTTACAAAGTATTGAGTTGAACAAAATTTATTGACCAAATACTTATTTTCCACCATAATTTAAAATTAAATTCTTTAAAAATCCTACAATGTGATTTCCTGGATTTTTTTTCTCATTTTGTCTCTCATGGTTGAAGTGTACCTATGATGAAAATTACAGACCTCTCTCATCTTTCTAAGTAGGAGAACATGCACAATCAGTGGCTGACTAAATACTTTTTTGCCCCACTGTATTATATGATATAATGACATAATGATATATTATTCAGTCCATCAGAGACAGCATTTCCCACAGCAGTGATGAGGGAGCACAGAGCTTCTCGGATAGGCTACTGCATTGAGCAGAGGGTCTGATCTAGCAGGAAGAGGAGCACAGAGGCTCATGATGGTGATGCTGAGAGATGCTGAGAGGTGGGGTTAGATGGATGGAAGTGGGGAGGGCTTGGATGACGGAGAAACAGGCAGGAGGTCTGAGGAAGCGAGCGGTTTGCTAGCATTTACCATCAGTCCGCATCGTTTTAGCTAGAACTCATCTCTAGAGGTTTGAAGGTAAGCTTGTTTAGATGTATTATTATGGTTTGCGTCACACGTCTTTCGATATTTTGGCACACCTCTGTGCTTTTAATGCGTCTTATTTTTGATGTGTATTACTTAAATCGTATATGTAGTTACTACTGATATCATGAACATAATTAATAGTCGTATATTTATTCGCTTTATTGTCTGTGCATTATCTGATATAACAGGGTGCAGCAATGAGCATGCACCTCCTCCCAATCCCGTCTGCTTTTGACGTTGATCTTTAAATATATTTTTATTAATTCGTAAATAATTTATTATTTGGACCGTGTATAGGACAAATGTACTCTCGTATTTAATTCGTCTGCTCTGGGCAAAGATTCCGAACCTTTGAGCATTCAAGGACAAGCAGATGTTTTCATGGCTGTGTTCGTCTACGTTCACTGCATAGCATAGAATGTGCAGGTTTGGGCCTACATTTTGATTTATTATACAAACCATTTAAAGGCTTGTTTTTGTAGAAATAGTTTCTTCATTGCTACAATGTTTTGTATATATCACGATTGATTCATTAGGACAGATAATCTGTCCGTGAGATAATAAGTTTTCATATAAGTAAGGTCATTTTTACACGAGCCTCGTAAAGGAATGGCCTCTGTGTGTGTGTGTGCGCGTGTGTGTGCGTTAGTCAAGTTTGTATATCATCATGAGGACCAGGCATCTTCAAACCCATTTTATATTGCTGTGCCCACTAAAATCACCACGGTAGAAAGTCAGTTTTATCCTGGAGTGCTGAGCAGAACTACAGGCACTACATTTCCCATAATGGCGCAGCCTCTTTCCAAAAGCCTGAGTGGCTAACACTTTCAGTCACAGCCAGTTTCTTAAGGTTTTTCACCTGGAGTAATGGACATCCATAAATATTTAAAAGAAAGTCAGCCACGCTGCAGGCGAGGTAACGCTAGCTCATAGCTGTATGTTTTGGCTAGTCACTTATAACAATATAACATAGTGATTTAGTGTTAATTTGTTCTTCATTTCTTATCCATGGCAGAGTAACACCCACTTTAGTGTTACATCACTTTTTAGTGTTTAACAGGCTTTATGCACAGTTGTGCCCCTATGATTGATGTTCAAGCACATGGGTAAATGTTTGATGTAGAAACATTTTGTTGGTCCCCATAAGGACAATTGGTTAGATTACTGAAGGTAAGGTTAGGATTATGTGTAGGTGTTGCATTATTTATCTGCTGTAATAATATGTCTGTGAAAATTCCCCACAATGGTATAAAGACAAACTGTGTGTGTGTGTGTGTGTGTGTGTGTGTACTCATCAGACAAAACATTAGTCACCTGTGTCTGAAAGGCATAGTTAGTTTCATCTTTCGGCCACAATTCTGGCGAGAATTTCCTGTAGACTGGGATTTTTGCCACTGCTGGTAGACCCTGTACTCTTCCATACACCTGCAGATTCACCTACGTCCTTCACACTATGGCCTTTGGCACACCCAAAAGCAATTAATCCTTTTTGCCAATCATTAACATCGGCTTTTTGACTCGTTTTCCACATATTTAGCGAGACTTTTACTGCACTGTACCACCTCTTCTCAGTCTGTGAATCCCGTCACACACCGTGCAGGTATTTATAGCTCGATCATGCTCTTGCAATGCCATCTGCAGGAGCCTGAAGTTACTACCACCTTAATCACACACGGTGACTAATTTTATGTCCAGGGAGTGTATGTACACATAACTGAGTAGATGTAAAACAGAATTTGATATCATTGTTATTTACATTTACTTTAATTAATTTGTCAGTGTGGAAAATGAAGCAATGCCATAAGCAAGAGTAAACTGGCCTTTATAACAATGTCTTCCTTAATATTTCAGGAGGTACACTGAGCAACAATGTGATCAATTATGTTGGTCAACCTTGCCTGGGAAGTAAGCATACCTTGCCAGAAATCACTTTCTAGATACTATCAAATTTGTACATCATCTCTGTTCTAAATACAGACCCACAATGCACTCCTCCCGGCCCTCTATTCCTCCTCGACCACGTCGATTTGACAGTGGAAGACGCACAGAAAGCAAATCAACCAACCACACAACCAGGAGGGAAGACAAAAATGTAAACGTCTCCGCATCTCCTCGTCGTCCCACTCGGGCACCTCCTGAGCCTTCTAGGTTCAAAAGCATGGGTCTGAGTGCACGATCATCAGTTGCTCAGCACAAAACAGTCAAACAGCAAAAGAACAATGCCAACCCAGTATCAGGCAACCCAAAATCTAAAGGTGGACAAGCTGCATCAGACCTGGGTGCTGCTGTAGTGGATCCAAATTGCAATGAACCAAGTTTGCCTTGCCTGTGTTGTGATGGCCACTCGCCTCAGGACAGCACCAGTTTGTTCAATCACAACCATAATAATAATAATACTGTCACCATGAGACAACAGCTAAAGTTTGGACCACCACCTCGTGAGGAAAGGCAGACTCAGAACAAGGTGGACACCAAGGAAGCAAAATGTCAAACAGAGGAGAAGCAGCCTGTGGCTAGCGCAGGGGCCAACCCCGTTGAGGAAAAAGATGAAGCTGATCACAAGGACGATCCTGTTTTTAATGCAAGTGATAACGTAGATGAAAATGGCAATGGAAATGCCCGTGGTGTTGTTGATGATGTTGAAGATGAGGAGGAGGAGGAGGAGGATGATGAAGATGACGAAGATGACAATACTCTTGTACCATCCTACTATGATTGCCCAGCATCCATGCTGGATTTCTCTCTCACCTCTTCTACCTCATCTTCATCCACCTCTATTAGCAGCTGCTCAGATTTGGAATCAGATGGCCCTGATACATTTTCAGAGTCAACGCAAGAGCAAGAAGCACCTGAGCAGCCAGCATGCCACTCCTCTGTTTTTCAGTACTGCTCATTACCTCTAGACCATAGTGCTTCTATGATGTCTCCATCTATATGCTCCCCTGATGAGGGTTATCCCTCCGCACCCCCATCCCCCTGTTCTGAATTTAAGGAGAGCAGGGTACCTGAGGAAGAAACAGGCATTAAAGTGGATCTTCTGAACTTTTTAGACTCTGTTGATGAATTAGGCAAAGTGGATCGCTTTTATCGAATTGTTCAGCTGGCACATTGGGAGCTTGAGGATGACTTGGATCTAAGATGTAGGCTGGTTCACCAGGAAAAGCTTGAAAAGGTCAACAAACAAGTAAAACATATTCATTTGGAAAGACTTCAGGAAGCTTCAGGATTGGATTTTTATGACGAAGATGTCTCTGATACACAGATGGAAATGGAAAACACTGACAAATTGTGGAAGCTTTATAAAAATGACAAATCCTGTGATTCCCATGAATACAGTGATGCAGGGGTGGATATGACAGCTCCATCTGACCTGGATGAACCTTCAACCCCGGATTCCCTCCTTCCATCACCTGCAGATCCTCCTCCCCGGCCACCCAAACCTCCAGCCAGACATGTCAGTGCCCAGTCTGAAGCACACACATACATAAACATCAGTGGGAACACATCTTCAGTTTCATCCACCGCCTCCCCAACTAAAACATTTAGGCTATCAGTTTCTCCATCTTCGTCTACAGTTTCATCATCTATATCAATACCCCCGGCACTGCCTCCTCCACCGTCACAGCCTGTTCCTTATTTCACTTTGTATACTGACTCGCCCACGCTCTCCTCACCCACTCCACCCATTCCACCACCAAGAAGGCGCCATAAAGCCCGTCTAGAGGCCCAAAGGCTTGCTGAACTTGAGAGACAGAAAGCCCCTCGGTCTCTCCCTGCACCAAACACCCGGCCCCCACCTCTGCCACCTCCACCTTCCTTGCCCTCTCCTCCTGCCATTCCCCCACCTCCATCACTTCCACCTCCTCCATCTTTCCATGCTCTAGATGTGGAGATTCGAAAGCTGCTGGCATTGGCTGGGATCACTCAGGCTGAGCTGCTGAGACTGAGCCCTGAGTTGGGGGTCTGTGTTGATGCTGTCTTGGAAGAGGAAGAAGTATCCAAAGGTTTGAAGATCAGAGATGTTGGGGTCAGCGAGTCAAAGGAATGGAAGAGAGACAATGCTGACAAGGGGAAAAATTTGACTTGGAGGGATGAAGTCCAAAAGAAAAGTATGTTTGAGAGAGCCAGTTTTAAAGAAACAGACGAAATTCTCAATAAAGCGGAATCATGCAAACTTGAACAAAAAGATGGGATCAAGGACAGTTACAGGTCAATGTCCTTCAGAGAAATGACTAGGCAGCGCAAACACAATGAAGAAAGCAGTAACTCTAGCTGCAACTGTGGTTTGATTGCTGACTCATATTACAGCACAGCGATTAGCAATAAACCGTTCACTAATTCTACCTTTGGCCATTTTGATTATGCCTCAGTGATACCCGATTCCCCTCCACCTCCTCCCCCTCCTCGCCCTTTACCCCCACGGCCAAAAATATTGTCTCGTTCCCCTGAGCTTCCTATTCTAAAGCCATGCACTCTACCTGCCAATGCAACACGGCCAGATCGATTTGACTGGTTGATAGCCTTTACACCTGACACAGAGACTCCTCCCCTGGAAATGAAACAGGGGTCGAGTGATGGCACTATCCAAAAATCCAGTTCTGTTCCAAAAATCACTACCTTTAAAGAACTGCGCAACAAAGGCAAACAAGCCTCCCCACCAACTCAAGTCCCACAAGAACCTGATCCAACAATCATCACCCCTGATCCAGATTTCCTCTACAACCTGAAGTGGAGGAGAGAGAAGGCTGATGGGGATGGCACCCAGTGGGAGTACACTTCCCACGCTCAAGCTACTTTCCTCCAGCCACCACCCACACCTGAATCATTGGCCCGTTTGAGGGAGATACGCTATTTGAAAGTGAGAGAAGATGCTTCTTTGGAGCCCAACACCATGCAGCAAATTAGGGACTCAGCCAGTATGAACAATCAGTTTAACTTTGGTGATGGCAGAAGCAGAGAACATCAGAAGAATAAACTGGAAGACACGGAGGACACAGAGGTGAGAGGAATGGCAGATGGAGGACAAACATTGGAAGCAAGAACAAGAGGTGAGTTTACTGAACTTGAATTCCTATTTTTCAGTATTTCTAATTGTGTGTGGACATAACAGGAGAAATTCCACTCAGTGACCACCTAAATCAGCTTTGCATTTGTAAAATAACCTTTAACAGTTCATTTGAACTGTTCATTTGGAAACTGTCCAAGCGACTTTGTTAGCTGGGTAAAATCAGCTCACACAGAGAACTAAAATTCATTCATTCATTCATTCATTCACTGTCTTATCCACTTATCCTAGACAGGGTCGCGGGAAACCCGGTGCCTAGCCGGTGACACAGGGCACAAGGCAGAAACAACCCTAGACAAGCCATCATAGACAGGGCACACTCACACACTAAGCGGCACTTTAGAAACACCAGTTAACTAACATGCATGTCTTTGGACTGTGGGAGGAAACTGGAGTACCTGGAGTAAACCCACGCAAACACGGGAAGAACATGCAAACTCCACACAGTGCTAACCACTGCACTGCCGTGCAGCCCCAGAATAAAAATTGTGCTGAATTTTTTTTAAGTAGGCATTTACTTGTTTGAAGTAACAATGGTTGCACACTCAAACCAAGAGGGTCCTGTCACTATCGTCAAAGCAACTGATAGGTCTCGTTCTTAAAATGCCTATTTTTACAGCAAGAGTCAAGTTGACTAACATCTTGTTTGGAGTACAAGTGCTGATAACTGCGTCAACCCAAAGTGTAATGCTGAATACGAGTAAAATGTTTTGAAAAAATTATTTACAAAATTGATATGCCAGGGTTTTGCTCTTGAGAGGGTAGTGCCCCATTTTGTCCCCATGGCCCAGATCTGGTGTGTTAGATACTTGTTTGAAAGTTTTAGAAACACGGGTAGTAGCTTCTTTTTGATAGCACAGGCCTAGATAAACATGTCACCAGGGGCCTGCAGAAACACGACTGGACGTGTTGGGACATACAGATAGTGCCCACTTTTGAGTAGCCATTCCTTGTCACTTGCAGGTTGGAACTCAGTGTGTAAACATCTCTGATGCTGTTTTTTTGTTTATGAAGTGTTCATAGCCCATCCACCATTATTTTTTAATTTTTTAATTTTTGATCAGGTCAGCATAAACTGTTGTCTGAGGCAGCAAGTCAGTTTCTCCAGTGGCAGCATTGTTCACACTTGACAAAGCTGCATGTTTACAGAAGGTATCGTAGAGGTGGACCAGAGTACAAGAATACATTTTTTGGAAGGTATACCAGTAACATAAACAAGTATTTTAAATCTCTGTCTGAAACATTATCAGTGTAGCTATTAACTAGGTATAAATCTGGGGTCATTGAAAATGATTGTTTTAAAAAACTTTTTCTATGACTGCATGCATATCCTTCCAATATTTTGCTATAAAATTTGCATTTGAAGCAAAGATCCAGGAGCTCAGGGTACATTTTATGCAAATGCACAGGAATATAATAGGTTCTATTAAAACAATTTAAATTAAGATCATGTACTCCAGCAGTAGTACACTTGGGGTACCCATCCACCATTATAATGCCAAGAAACTGCATAACTAGGGCAAATTTGTTTTGCTACATCTGCGGTGGGTTAAAAATGCTACGAGAATTACTTTGTAATTCAGTGACCAGGATAAAGTTTGGGCCCCCATACCACAGCTTCTCATAGCACAGGCAAAGTTTCACACCATATGCCTTTTGGCAAGCCAGAGATCACATTTCGGATTGGCATAACATCAAAATCCAAACCTGCTGTTGAATATCCTAATTTACCATCTGGTATGAGGCGAGTACCTCACAGTCACCTGTGCCACATCCTTCGAAATACACGACACATGCGTAACGATAAGTCTGGTTATAAGAAAGTAGACTCTAGAGGACAATATAGATATGCTATCCACAATTAAATCAGTCTTTGGCAGGACTGTCATTTACATTTATATCTGTATCAAATCGCTTAGGTGCACTTTTTTGGCAGTTTCTAAAGGTATTTGCTGTTAGCATTTTACATTTTAGCAAGACTTCTGGATTAATTTCCACAGTTTGGCTGTGTAAGCTATTGTTATATTTGTTTACATTTTGTACACATACAAAGTAATCGTAGTTTTATTTGATAAAACTGTATGCTTAATAAAAGTATTAGGCATATGCTTTGTCAAGTTGGATTATGCGTTCTTGTTTATTAAGCCATCAAATGCAGAGAGGTTGCAATCATTCGTCATACTCACAGTGGCATATCCCATCTCCCTGAGACTCCTAATTAGTGCTGCACAATTAATCGTATTTTTAGCGTTATCATGGTATGAGTTTTTGCAATAAACACATCACACACGTTGAAAGAGTGGCGATCAAGCGTTTGGAATGTTATCTATAACAGCACACTCAAATCACGTTACCTGCATGCAGCAACAGAGGGAGTTCTTCATGCTACAGACTATACTCACGTGACGTAATTAGACTGGAGGCAGATCCATAGTGAACACACACCAAACACTCTAGCTCTTAGCCTGGCCAGTTAGCTATAACAATTAAAGGAACCAAGAAGTGGATTTAGTGCAAAAAGGAGAGGCACATCTGTAGTCTGGAAATAGCTCGGTTTTAAACAAGATACCCATGCTCAGTCCAGAGTTTTGTGTAAAGCGTGCCGAGCCATTGTGGCTACCGTCACAGGGAATGCGAGAAACCTTCCATAACTTAAAGTAGAACACAAGCAAATGTTTGAGGAGTGTTCAGCAAAACAGTCTGAAAGCACTGTTAGATGTACCTCTCATCATGATGCAGTTCAACGTGTAAAACTCAAATCTATTACTCAAAGCTTTGAAAGCGAGACCATATACAATTTGGGCTCCCGGGGTCATAAAGAAATAAATGGCACTATCACATACTGTACTTTGCTAAATACATGGTGTCGTTTAAAAGCATATTGTGCACCCCTAATGCACACTTGAATACAGTGGGGCAAAAAAGCATTTATTCAGCCACTAATTGTGCAAGTTCTCCTACTTAGAAAGATGAGAGAGGTCTGTAATTGTCATCATAGGTACACTTCAACTATGAGAGACAAAATGAGAAAAAAAAATCCAGGAAATCACATTGTAGGATTTAAAAAAAAAAATTAATTGTAAGTCATGTGGAAAATAAGTATTTGGTCACCCACAAACAAGCTCTTCTGTCCTCCACTCATTACCTGTATTAAATGGCACCTGTTTGACCTCGTTATCTGTATAAAAGAACACCTGTCCACAGCCTCAAACAGTCAGACTCCAAACTCACCATGGCCAAGACCAAAGAGCTGTTGAATGGACACCAGGAAGAAAATTGTAGACCTGCACCAGGCTGGGAAGAGTGAATCTACAATAGGCAAGCAGGTTGGTGTGAATAAATCAACTGTGGGAGCATACAAGACCATGATAATCTTCCTCGATCTGGGGCCCCATGCAAGATCTCATCCCGTGGGGTCAAAATGATCATGAGAACGATGAGTAAAAATCCCAGAACTACACGGAGGGACCTGATGAATGACCTGCAGAGAGCTGGGACCAAAGTAGCAAAGGCTACCATCAGTAACACACTACGCCGAGAGGGACTCAGATCCTGCAGTGCCAGGCGTGTCCCCCTGCTTAAGCCAGTACATGTCCAGCCTGTCTGAAGTTTGCCAGAGAGCATATGGATGATCCAGAAGAGGATTGGGAGAATATCATGTGGTCAGATGAAACCAAAGTAGAACTTTTTGGTAAAAACTCAACTCGTCATATTTGGAGGAAGAAGAATGCTGAGTTGCATCCCAAGAACAGCAAACCTACTGTGAAGCATGGGGGTGGAAACATCATGCTTTGGGGCTGTTTTTCTGCAAAGGGGACAGGACGACTGATCCGTGTTAAGGGAAGAATGAACAATACCATGTATTGTGAGATTTTAAGCCAAAACCTCCTTCCATCAGTAACAGCATTGAAGATAGAACGTGGCTGGGTCTTCCAGCATGACAATGATCCCAAACACACTGCTCGGGCAACGAAGGAGTGGTTCCGTAAAAAGCATTTCAAGGTACTGTAGTGGCCTAGCCAGTCTCCAGACCTCAGCCCCATAGAAAATGGGTGTCGAGGTAGTTGAAGTCCGTGTTGCCCAGCGACAGCTCCAAAACATCACTGCTCTTGGGGAGATCTGCATGGAGGAATGGGCCAAAATACCAGCTACAGTGTGTGCAAACCTGGTGAAGACTTACAGGAAACGTTTGACCTCTGTCATTGCCAACAAAGGTTACAAAGTATTGATTTGAACTTTTGTTATTGACCAAATACTTATTTTCCACCATAATTTACAATTCCATTCTTTAAAGATCCTACAATGTAATTTCCTGGATTTTTTTTTTCTCATTTTGTGTCTCATAGTTGAAGTGTACCTATGATTAAAATTACAGACCTCTCTCATCTTTCTAAGTAGGAGAACTTGCACAATCAGTGGTTGACTAAGTACT
Organism: Ancistrus triradiatus; assembly: GCA_025084515.1. Lineage (NCBI taxonomy): Eukaryota > Metazoa > Chordata > Actinopteri > Siluriformes > Loricariidae > Ancistrus > Ancistrus triradiatus. The sequence goes on from JAJAGP010000092.1 coordinate 582,460, forward strand.
TTTTAGCCCCACTGTAGTTGTTCATTTATCGCAAGTCATATCGTCAACGCAATGTTGAACACTGTTATCGCACATTGCATGTTTTGGTTTTCCTCATATTGTGCAGGCCTACTCCTAGTTACTTGCAGGGGACTAAAGATTATTTAGGTCGAAAAGTCCATATTATTTTGAATTGTTATTCTTAACAAGTAAAGAGGAATGTTTTTAATCTGTTAATATATGGTAAAGTTACACCCCTATGATATACTATGGATTCCAGGTGTTAAGCGTTAAGTGTCGGATTGGATATTTTATTATACGCAGTTTACTATTCATACGTTACTGTTCATACATAAGACATAGTAGTACTTTATAGATATCTAGATACCAGAAACTGGACATGTATAATGCAGGAGTTGGAAACAACAAAAAGGGCCAGTGTTTTTTTTTTCATTCCAACCAAGAAGGAGCTGAACCTGATTCAGTTTTTCATTTCGTTTTTCTGACAGCTGTTGAATCATTTCATGTGTAGCGTCTGCTTGGTTTTCACATTGACTCTTTCACAGTTAATGTTACACAACCTTTATAGAGCGCATTGCGAGGTTTTGAGCCCAAATGCAGCCCTAGATTGATTAAGTGAGGCTGAATGCTGAACAGTGCAATGCTTCTCCAGGCCTGAAGTCTGATACCCTGATGTAACCACTCTAAATTTAGTCTTAACACTTTAGGCAGCGGTCTGTATTTTTCTCAGTTATGTTTTCAATAAATTGCTTGTATTTCTATGCACAGGCAAAACCTGATCAATGAATGAGATACAGTAGCATTGTAGCATTTATGAAATAATATCAGAGACATCATGTCTGAGCTATTTTGCGTGTGTTCCTTTAAGAGGTAGTTGGGCGGGCCTTAGCCTTCCAGCACCAATGATGGCACAGGAGGTGCTTCAGTGGCAAAACAGGAAAAGAAAACTAAAATGAAAGTGTTTGTGTAAAATAAGCTGGCACCGAGTAAGGTAACACTATTTACTTGTAAATTGTTATTATATAAAGTGTCATATAACAATTGGTGTTGTGTTACAAAATAGACTGCTGCTGTATTTCTGAATTCAGACACAAATTGAAGCAATTACTACACATGTGCTCTGACTCAGTACACCATACTAATCTTACTGTGGAAACAAACAAGTTAAGTGACGGAATCATTTGAGATAAGTTAGTAATGTTATGTACGCTAGCCTCCAGAAAGACTGCACACCTTTTAATGTTATCCTTATTCCCCAGCCTTGATCTTAAATGGTTAAGTATAAGTATTAGACTTTCAGTTTTGTACATATTGTCCAAAGCTTATGTTGTAAGTGCTTATTCAGGGTTACTTACTAAGCTCTCCTGTTGCAGTCAGTGTTTGCTCAGCTATTGAAATCTGATCCTAGACCTGGTCCTAAGGGCATTTTTTCCTCTCAGAGCTTAATGTCATGACCACATGCTGGAAGATGAAGTACAGCATATGTGTTAACCCTTACCCTTTTCATACTTTACTATCAAATTTGGCTTACCCTTTTAACGCAGTAATAGAAACCGGTTCACAGAAAGAGATGTGAGTATGGGCATTATGTAACATTTAAGATGAATAGCATACTGTGTCAGTGGTGGGAAAATGGCTGTTGTAATAATGACTTCTGACTAACGATGACTGTTAATATTCATGTTATGCAAACAAGACACATTGTTAAGCTCAAGCAGACATTTCATATTACATTACATTACATTTACAGCATTTAGCAGACACCCTTATCCAGAGCGACTTACAATTGATTCAAGCTTACAATCCAAGCAATTGTGGGTTAAGGGCCTTGCTTAAGGACCCAACAGTGGCAGCTTGGCAGAGGTGGGATTTGAACCCTGGACCTTCTGGTCCAGAGTCCAGTACCTTAACCGCTAGGCTACCACAGTCATATGCAGTGGTTCCTAACAAACAAATTTTCCGATACGATACGTATTGCTGTTTTTGATCCACAATACGATATATTTTCAATACAAAATGAAGAGAAATGTGTTTTTAATTCCCTTTTTCATGTAGAGATCAAGGAGACCAATACAACTTCCTGCTCTGCAAGCTTGGAACATGACTTGCTTTGCTGGGCTACCCTTTTTGAAGGGCATGGTCCAGGCACCTCAGGGTCCACACTCTCTTCTGAAGGATTTGTCTCCATATTGTCTCTAGCTTTGCACTATATAGATCAATTATGAAAACGTATTTATTATATTTAAGTTTCTATTTCCTCACATTAACAAAAACATCAAGCTTAGCTGTTTCTGATGCTGTCCAGTGCTTAAAATCTCTGTGGGGATTTCCACTATTTTCTTAGTTACAGTATCTAGAACTGAGACTGGGTCTATGCAGATGACTGCATCTCAGTAGTGCCAGTTGATGGGTGGCTCAGTAAAGTTTAGTTTTAAAAAAAAAATAAAATTTAAATGTATTCAATTCACTGCTCGTATCGTATCGAAACCCCCGTATCGGGGAATTTTTTTTTCTAAGTGTATTGTGACACCCCTACTGCTTCAGTCATGACCTATGTGGCTCTGATTTAATCTGGTGTTATTCAGAAATGAGAGCTGACTCAACAGTAGTTTGTAGTTAAATACATGGTAGTGTGTTATGGTGTCATAATTAGTCACAACATACGACGTGACAGTTACTGCAATGTTGAGTTTTTCAAAATAACATTTATCCCTCCTGCTGTGTTCTACTCACTTTTGGCTACTTTGGCATTTTTCCCCAATTAAAGCTGTGTGTTCTGTCTTCTGACTGGCATAAGACTTCATGACTTTGTCCAGATAATTCATATAAATACACAAAATTTATGATAACTTAATTGATCCCATTAATCCCATTTGTTACATTTTTGTAACATTTTTGGTGCCCTGGTCAGATCTGACCAGCCATACAAATATTAATAGGCTTTAAAGGGCTTGCAAATCATGACAATGACTTGGAAAGGGGTTGCTTAAAAGGTATCATTCAATAGTTGTTGATAACAAATCTTTTTAAAATAATTTATAAATGATTTAAGGGTCTCAGACAAGTTTGACAGTGAACACCAAGTAAGGAGCACTGACGTGAACACAACAGTAGAGAAATGGTCCTAAAAAAGGAAAACATGTGAGTGTATATTATATATAGTGGTCTGACACCACTCGTGAAAATGCTTATAATGTGAATTTCTCCTCAATTTAATAAAATGTTTTTGTTTTTTTCATTACAAATCATATAATGATCATAACAATGTAATTAAAAGTTAAATCTAACTTAAATTTCAGAATTCCATGATCTGATGATGCATGTTATTCCATCATGAATTTACAATATTTCAAAAAGCATCTTATGAGGTTACTGAATGTTTGGCTTCTCTGTCATAAAGTGTCCCCATAAATACTTGATGGGGTTTAGGTCAGATGACTGTGAAGTCCATGACAGTCAGCATTTCTTGATCTTGTCAGTTAGTAGCAATGTGTTGAGGTGTGTTTTTGGTGCATTGGATCATAAATCCTTTTCCAGAAATATCTAAACAAGCATTTTCACTATTGGTCTCAAATTGTTTGCCCCAACTTTTTGTATATACACTCACCTCGCACTTTATTAGGAACACAATACTAATATTGGTTATTAGTTAGTATTGGTTATTCAGTTTGCACCTAATTTGCTTTGTGACTTGTTGCATTATCATGCTGGAAGCAGTCATCAGAAGATGGATAAATTGTGGTCATGAAGTGGTGCATCTGGTCAGCAACAATACTGAAATAAGGTGTGTCTTTCAAGCAATGTTTGGTTGGGATTAACAAGCCCAAAGTGTTCCAACAAAACATTGCGCTACCTCCACCAACCTTGACTGTCAACACAAGGCAGGTTGGCACCTGACTACATGTTTCTCATGCTCAACTGTCCAATTTTGGTGAGCCTGTGCCCACTGCAGGGTCAGCTTTCTGTTATTGGCCTTCAGAATTGGATCCCAACAGGGTCTTCTGCTTTTGTGGCCCATCTGCCTCAATTCTTTACTTGTTGTACATTATGTGATGCTTTTCTGCTCAACACAGTTGTACAGAATGGTTATCTGAGATACTGAGCCTTTCTTTAATCTTGAAACAGCCTGACCATTCATTGAGGAACTCCCTTATCAACAAGACATTTCCGCCTTGTTAATTACTGCTGCTCGCTGGTTGGTGTGTCCTTTATTGCACCACTTTGAGTAAACTCTAGAAACTGTCAATAAAAATCCAGTAGATCAGCTGTTGTAGAAATACCCAAGCCAGCCCGCCTAGCACCATTAAAAATGTGGTCAAAATGTGTGATTTCACATTTTTCCTCATTTTGATGGCTGATTGTGACCATCTACAGTAGGAGTAGGTCCACAGTTGTTCCTTTTAAAGTGGGAGTATCTATCTGTCTATCTATCTATCTATCTATCTATCTGACTGTCTAAAATGTATGTAAATAATACAGCAGTGCTGAGATGTTATGAAGATGAAGAGTGAGCATGCTGTATTTGTGTTAATAGGCTGGCTTTTATACACTTTTCACTATTTCACACTGTTAACATTCTCTCCATTTTCTCTTTTTCTCCCTCTTTCTTTGCTTGGCTTACATTTCTCATCCATTTTGCCTGTGATACTCCTGAACCATGCTTTTTCTGCTGTTTCATTGCTTCTGCTAACATGCTTTTGCTTGCTTCTGCTTTCCAATTAAGTATCCTCGCCTCCCTTGTCTTTAGTCTTGCCTAGCACTTTGCCCTCTCCCTATTATCTGCACTCCAGTCCCCCTTCTCAAGCTCCCTTGTTTTACCGTTCTGACTTTTATAGGACTCAGTGTAAAGGTCCTTCTATTCAAGGACTTCCCAGAGACCATTTGTGTCAGATGACTCTCCCTTCTGAATCCATTAGGTACTACGCTGACTCTAGTGACTCTCTGTACTGCAGTGAATCAGAAAGCCAAGAACAGTTACTGTGTAATCATGAAAGTGGTGTCAGTTACAGTAATTCAGACAACATTATAGATTCACTGTATGACTTTCACCAAGCCTCTAATAACATGAAGGTCTCTAACTATGGGAAGGACACTTTTAGCAAAGTTGAGTCACATTTTAGTAAATTAAACAGTTATGTAGACTCACTCTATTGTAGTGATGAATACAGCACAAACCCCTCGGGTGATGCTGACAACCCAAGCTCATTCACTGAGGGTGACACTACCCCATACAAAAACATTGACATGATAAGGCTCATTAATGCAGAAAAGCTTAGCAAATTGAGTGATGTTATCAAAAACTCCAAGGAGGATGTTGATTCCATGTTTGATCTGAGCTCTGAAGAGACCAGCATCCAAGTTTCAGATAGCAATTCCTATTTTGACCAGAAAGTAATGCAGGACAAATCCAAAATCTCTTCCTCCCCTGCTTTCTACCTTTATCACCCCCCAAACTGCCCCTTGCATAAGGGTGCTCCCCCACGCTTATCCCCTGTAGGAGCAGTTTCACCTCCCCATAGGGCCGGGCCTCTGTCTCCAGGGGCCAGCATGTCTCGCCTTGGTTCGCCCCTCTTCCCTCGCAGTCACACACTCCCTGCTCTTTCTGCCCCTCTCTATTACCCATACTTATATACCCCCCAAGCTCCAACTCCTCTAAGGGAGACGCTGGCTCCCTCTAAGCAGAGTCCATCACCGCTCGCTATAAGTAAGAGATCAGTGCATCTTTCTCGTTCTTCTCAACTTCATCAGTTCATTTTTCTGTCTATTGCTTTCTTCCCTATACATGTTTACGTTAATTAATTCAGTATTTAATGTGTTTTTGGCCTTCAAGTTTGCCTTATCAGTATTGTATGTGGGGATTTAGTTGCATGTACCATGTGCAATGGCATGCTTACAGTTTGCTTCAGTATTTATGCGTTTTACTATTTATTTTACACTGTTCCAATCTTAAAACCTATCTGTTTTTATTACTGTGACTGTCACGCCATTGTGGTTCTGACTTTTTAAAAATATCTAGATGACTGCATGTTTTGTTAGATGCTGTTTTTGACTTGTAACAATTTAACAATATTTGTTTAATATTATTTCATTTCCAGTTTTAAATAAATTATTGTTTCCTCTTGCTGTTTTTTGTATGCATCTTGCTTTTTTGGGTAGTGTTAGTATTTGTTTCTAATGCATGTTACTATGCCTAAGTAAATGATTGTCCAGATAAACGTGTACATCTCAAATTCAGGAATTTCCTTTATAAAGTTCTATATGCGTGTAATATTTTTATGATATGGAAGTAATCAGTGATCTATAAGTGTAATATTTAGGCAAATGATCTTGGTTTTCATATCTCCTTGTGATAGCTGTGCGTAGCCTGTCCTTCGCTGGTTCTGTGGCAAAAGCAGGAGACTGGATGGGTGAGGATGTGAGCCCTCCACTGAGGGGTGATGGACTCTCCTCTCTATGGCTGCAGGAAAAAAGAGGTGCACAGGACATAACATGTATTTCTTCATACACAAGTCACTTTGTCCACCATTACATTCTTGAGTGCAAGCACATATTTATTTATTTACCTATTTTTGTCTCCCAGCTCTTGTCACTGCAGTTGGTGTGGCCGTAGAAGCCATTCTGGCCCAGTTTAGCTCCTCCAGGACTCTTGTGCAGAAGGTTAGTTTCACACTGATGGGGTTGAACATATAAATTAAATGCGATACACTTACTGTATTGGTGAACTCGGGGCTCTAGCATAGCTGCTAAGCTAGCTGCAGCCTGTGTTCTATTTCTTCAGTTCCTGATTTGCTTTCTGTTGGCTCTTATAACTGACCTTTTTAAGACCCATTTAGACCTATTTGTACAGCGGAGATCTTCACAGAACAAGAGATATTGTGAACCTGAGTCACTGAATCACTGTGTACTGAATCGTGAGTCCAAAATCATGAATCGAGTTTTAGCTGAAACGAGTCGTGCGAATAGACTCATACAAGTTTACAAGCAACTGCCCGAGTACTGAGCAAATGGTGAGAACCGTGACACAAATTTCCAGTCAAAACGTGTCGCCCCGAGGTGTTCGAGAACCGAGGTACCACTGTAGTACAATAAATGTATTAATTAGGTAACTTAGTTTATTCTTAAATATACCATCTAGCCTGCCCAAGGAGGTTGGGTCCCTTTTTGAGTTTTGGTCCGCCCAAGGTTTCTTCTGTATAACATATGGGGAGTTTTTCAGAACTTTTCATAATATAGCAGAATTGTGACAATGGGAAATGTGTTATTAAAATTAAGTGAATATCTCAGAAGGTAAATAGTTCCTGCAAGCAAACAGGGCCTTTCTCAACATCGAACCATGGCTAAACTGACAGTTTCTCAGGGGACAGTGCAGAGCACTCAAAACTGGATGTTTGTATCCAAACCACAATTAGGCAAACCAAAAATGACCACATCACTGGAAGACAGAATAAGAGTAAGCTACTCCAGTCAGCTTCGTTCAAAACATTTACAGTTGTTGGTGGGATATGAACCCTGGACCTTCTAGTACCTTAACCATTGTAATGGTCTCAAATTACAAGTGGCAGTCTCTAAACTGTTTCTCAGGCGCATAGGCACATAATCAAGGCAAAACGAGCTAAGACATACAAACATTTCAGAGTAGATGACTGGAAAAAAATCTAATGTTGTATCTAATGATGACTCCAAGTATGAGATTTATGGCAGTAGCAGAAAGTTTGCTGTAAAGAGAATGACAGAAGAGAGATTGATACCAGTGTGTCAAACCAACAGTGAAGCATAGTGGTGGAATAGTGAAGTCTGGGTGGGTTTTGCCCACTCTGGAGCTGGGCATCTCCACAGAATCAACAACACTGAGACAAAGAAGAGGTACCACTCTACTCTTCAGAGACATGCTGTACCCTCTGGTTTGGATCATTGTGGAGGAGGATTCATATTGCAACAGGATAATGACCTAAAACACACCTCAAAGCTTTGTAACTACGTGAAAACCACAGATCAAGGATTGCTGACTGTCATGAACTTTCCTCCACAGTAACCTGATCTAAATCCCATTGAGCATTTATGGGAGCACTTGAAGGGAGAGAAAATCAGTCATTCAGGAACATCACAAGATGCTTCTTGGAATGTGGTGAAATAATCCTGGGTAACATGGACAATCAGATTTTGCACAAACTTGTGGGGACAACATGCCAAGGGGAACGTACCAAAAACATACCATAGATTCAGCTTCTCACTCATTGTTGTCATTTTTTTTTAACAAAAACATGGAAATAGCAGTATTTAACTAATGGCCTCAGACTTTTGGACCCCACTGTACACAATATATTCACTGTATAATTAATATCTTTCTTTGTACTGCTCTGAGTATGTTTTTTTCATGTTCAATATTGTTTTTATTTGCTGCAGTTTCAATTAAGTCAAGTCAAGTCAAGTCAGATTTATTTATATAGCGCTTTTTACAATGGAGCATTGTCTCAAAGCAACTTTACAGGTTTAGATTATCTCCTAATAACTACGTCCAATCTCAAATTGAGCAAGCCTAGGGCGACAGTGGCAAGGAAAAACTCCCTAGTTCTAGGAAGAGAAACCTTGGGAGGACCAAGACTCAAAAAGGGACCCAACCTCCTTGGGCGGCGTAGATGATAAATCTAAGAGCGAAACTAAAGTCATGGAGTCAAAGTTTGAATAGAATGTGAAGTATGCACATCGACATTAAGTGGCCGGGGTATGATGATAAATCTAAGAGCGAAACTAAAGTCATGGAGTCATGGTCGAATAAAATGTGAATTATGCACAGTGAGCTCCATCAGATGTACATCATGTGTAGGGCCGGAACTGCCGGAAACACAGCTCGGAGAGAAAACAGAAAATGTAATTAGATATTGATTAAGAGCACAGTGTTTTATTAACAATCACTGATGCCATGTCAATCACTGATGCCAAGTGTAGCATGAGGACCCCGGCAGCATTAGCTATAGCAGCATAGCTAGAAAGCTAGAAAGAGAGAAGAACTGGTAGGAAACACAGCCAAGAGGGGATCACATGAGACATTAGCAACCCCACGAGCGGCAGAAGACAGCAACCCAACGTCTCTGATCACCATAAGACTCTTTGACTATGAACCCCCAGCTCTGCCCTTATTCTAAGGCAAGGATGCATGAGTCAAGATCACGAGGACCGAAGCCTAGTTCAGCCAGACCGCCCACTCGACACTCCCGGCTAGCGGACACAAGGCAGGCAGGTCAGACATGACTCCAGACTCCGGCCCCCAGCAACCCAAACCATGCAACCCTGGTCTAAATCTTAGTCAAAAGCCTGCTTAAATAAGTAATGTCTTTAGCTAGACTTAAAACTTTGGAGGGTGTCTGAAATTTCGAACGAAAGTGGGAAGTTTATTCCATAGTTGGGGGGCCATGTATGAGAAAGCCTTCCCCCTGCTGTGGACTTTTTTAATTCTAGGAACTAAAAGAAGTCCTGCACCCTGCGAACGAAGTAGACGAGTTGATTGTAAAAAACTCTAAGAGGTCACTCAGATAATGTGGGGCCAGGCCATGTAGAGCTTTATATAAGTTATAAGAAGTATTTTGTAATCAATGCGGAATTTGACTGGTAACCAGTGCAGTGATGATAGAACAGGAGTGATATGATCAAATTTTCTAGTTCGAGTTAGCACTCGGGCAGCTGCATTCTGAACTAACTGAAGTTTATTTATAGATTTACTAGAGCAATCCAGTAAGTAAGGCATTACAGTAATCCAACCTTGAGGTTATAAAAACGCATGAACAAGTTTTTCCGCATCATTAAAAGAGAGGATATTTCTAAGTTTAGCGATATTACGTAATTGAAAGAAAGCAATTCGAGTGATGCTGCTAATGTGCGCATCAAAGGAGAGATCTGAGTCAAATGTGACCCTAAGTTTTTTTACAGACGGACTGGGCAATACTGGACAGCCATCTAGATTTAGGATAGATGTAGCCAACCTGTCTCTCACAGCCTTGGGTCCCACTAATAGCACCTCAGTTTTATCTGAGTTAAGTAAGAGAAAATTAAATAACATCCAATCTTTTATTTCCTTTACACAGTCCTCAATTTTGTTGATTGTAAGGCTGTCATTAGGTTTGGCTGATATGTACAGCTGTGTATCATCTGCATAGCAGTGGAAACTAATGCCATGTTTACGAATAACTGAGCCTAGTGGCAGCATGTACAGAGAGAATAAAAGCGGGCCAAGCACTGACCTCTGAGGCATGCCATACTTCACTTTTGAGATCTTAGACCTTAGATTATTTATATGAACAAACTGGTACCGGTCGGTCAAGTAGGATTTAAACCAAGAAAGTGCTAATCCCTTAATACCTATAGTATTTTCTAGTCTGTTTAGTAAAACATCATGATCTATAGTGTCAAATGCTGCACTTAAATCTAACAGAACAAGAAAAGAAACACATCCCTTATCTGCGGACATTAACAAGTCATTTAGTACCCTAATCAATGCTGTTTCAGTACTATGATGGGGCCTGAAGCCAGACTGAAATGTTTCATAAATTTCATCCCTTTGGAGGTAACTGCAGAGCTGCTGATAGACGGCTTTTTCTAAGATTTTGGACAGAAACGGTAGATTTGAAATTGGTCTATAATTAGATATCACACAAATGTCAAGAGTGGCTTTTTTAATCAGTGGTTTGATAACGGCAGCTTTAAAGGATTTGGGCACATAACCAAAGGTAAAGGATGACTTTAAAATAACTAACAGTGGCTCTATAATACTAGGTATTACTTGTTTGAGTAAACGTGTAGGAATGGGATCTAATAAACATGTTGATGACTTAGACGAGCTGATCAGTGCGGATAGTTAAGTATTAGTAATTGGGGTAAAAGATTCTAATCTTGATTTACAGCTCATTAAACAGATGTCTTCACTAGTGCTGCATCTGGAAGGTGGCTGAATAGTTTGGTGATGTGATGAGCATTGAGTTTTATGCCTAATGTTCTCTATCTTATCATTAAAAAAAGTCATGAAAATCATTACTATTAAAATGACACAGAACGGGAGAATCACTTTCTGTGGGGATTTTTATTAATTTGCAGACTGTATTAAAAAGAAATATTGGATTATTCTTATTTTTCTCTATGATTGAAGAGAAGTATGCAGCTTTAGCTTTAGTGAGGGCATGCTTATACTCTGTCATGCTGTCCCTCCAACCAAGCTTAAACACCTCCAATTTACTATGTCTCCACTTGTGCTCTAAATGCCATGTTCTTTGCTTTAAGGTAGGGGTGTGGTCATTATACCATGGTGCTAGCCTTTTTTCCCTAATACGTTTGACCCTAGCAGGGGCAGTCATGTCCAGGGTTGAGCGAAGCACACATTCTAATTGCTCATTTACACAAGATGATTTATCTCCATAGGTGTATTAAATTTTAAGTCTGGTAGGTTTTTAATAAACGCAGCTGGAGTAGCAGATGTGATAGTGTGCTTAGTGTGATAACGAGGCAGAAGGATTTTATTTATTAGAGATAGCTCAAATACTAAAAGATAGTGATCTGAAATCAAATCACGTTGCGGGAAAACATCAAGGTTATCTATATTGATACCAAATGTTAATATTAGATCTAAAGTATGATTACAGCGGTGGGTTGGTCCCATCACATTCTGAGTGATACCCATGGATTCTAAAATGGACTCACAAGCAATTTTAAGTGGATCCTGCTCTTTGTCAAAGTGAATATTGAAATCACCTACAATTAAAGCCTTATCTGTTGACAGTAGTAAGCAGGAAAGAAAGTTAGCAAATTCCTGAAGAAATTCTGAATAGGGACCAGGAGGGCGGTAAATAGTGATAAGCTGAAAAGAGTGTGGTTTTGACTTCCATAATGATGGATCAGTCACATTAAGAATCAGTATTTCAAAAGAATTAGCCTTGTATTGGGATTTAGCTGTAACACCTAACTCTTTGTCAAAAAAATGTAGCTATGCCTCCCCCCTGACCATTAGGACAAGGGCGACTAGCATGACTGTATCAAGGAGGGGAAGCTTCATTTAAGGCTAAATATTCATCAGGTCTAATCCAAGTCTCAGTGAGACAGAGAGCGTGTAAGCGTTTATCAGTGATCATTTCATTTACAATCACTGCTTTGTTTGTAAGTGATCTAATGTTAAGTAATCCTAGCTTTAGTCTAATGTTGTTATTTCTTTGGCAGCTATCTGTGTTTATACAAATGAGGTTATTAAAACAGACTTTTTGAGAGTGTTTACGTTTAGGGCAGATGCGGGTAACAGACACAGTTTCAATAATGTGGGTTCTGGTTGACAGTGCATGGCTACCAGCAGAGAGTTGGTTAAGCCGGTCTGTCTGCTGCCTGACCCCTGCTCTGGATAGTCAGCCCCTAACCAATTGGGCCATAAGACTATGGGCAATGTTGCAGGAGATGAGAGCAGCACCCTCCAGAGTGGGATGCACACCATCCCATCCTAAAAGGCCAGGCTTACCTTTAAAGGCTATCCAGTTGTCTATATAGCCCACGTTGTTTTCAGAGCACCAGTTGGACAGCCAGCAGTTCAGCGACCATAACCTGCTGTAGGCTTGGTCACCTCGCCTCATTGGGATGGGGCCAGAGCAGACTACAGCATCGGACATTGCCTTCGCCACGCTAACCACCTCTACAAAATTAGCCTTAGTAACCTCTGACTGACGAAGGCGTATATCATTAGCCCCTACATGAATAACTATCCTAGAGAATCTGCGGCTCTCGAGTTCACTAAGACTCGTTACAATGTCCTGCACTCTGGCTCCGGGGATACAGAGAACTCTAGCTGCTGGTGTCCCTAAAGGGGTAGCAAGTTTCACATGTCATAAAATAGAGTCACCTATGACCAGAGCTCTTTCAACAGGCTGCTCAGTAGGTGTTTCACTGAGGAGGGCAAACCTGTTGGACACGTGATCAGGTAAAGAGTGGTGCTCTCGTGGACTAGCCTTAAGACTACGTCGCCGAACCGTCGCTCACTTGCCCTGCTGCAAGGACTCTGCCCGGGCTCTAACTTCACCTTTGGCATCCAGACTGCTAAGCTAGGAGCTGAGCTAGCCTTCTCTAATGTCTGGATGCGCGCCTCTAAAACTACAATCTTCTCCGTCAGACTGGCTACAAGCCTACACCTATCACAAGTAAAATTTACACTAATGACGGAGGAAGAATAGCTAAACATGCCACACTCGGCACAGGGAACAAGCACAGCAGAAGCCATGTTAGTACAATTAAAGAATTAAAGGTACTTAGCTTCGGGTTTAGTAGATAAAGGGATTTAGACGTTGATGGACATCTTCTACTATCTCTCCCTGTACAGAGCTGGGGAAGAGGGCGTTTAAGTACGCTGTTTCATGCAATCAGAAGCAAAATTGCCTTAATCTCCAAGAGCTGGTCTCTTTGTATGCATTTAAGGCGATGTTAAATTATTTGGAGGCAGATACAGTGGTGTGAAAAAGTGTTTGCCCCCTTCCTGATTTCCTTTTTTTTTTTTTTGCATGTTTGTCACACTTAAGTGTTTTGAAACATCAACCCAATTTAAATATTAGTCAAAGACAACACAAGTAAACACAAAATGCAGTTTTTAAATGAAGGTGTTTATTATTAAGGGGGAAAAAATCCAAACCTACAAGGCACCTGTGTGAAAAAGTGATTGCCCTCCCCTTGTTAAAACATACTTTAACTATGGTTTATCACACCTGAGTTCACTGTCTCTAGCCACACCCAGGCCTGATTATTGCCACACCTGTTCTTAATCAGGACATCACTTAAATAGGACCTGCCTGACAAAGTTAAGTACACCAAAAGATCCTTAAAAGCTACACATCATGCCGAGATCCAAAGAAATTCAGGAACAATTGAGAAAGAAAGTAATTGAGATCTGTCATTCTGGAAAGGGTTATAAAGCCATTTCTAAAGCTTTGGGACTCCAGCAAACCCCAGTGAAAGCCATTATCCACAAATGGCGAGGACATGGAACAGTGGTGAACCTGCTCAGGAGTGGCCGACCGACCAAAATTACCCCAAGAGCACATCAACGACTCATCCAAGAGGTCACAAAAGACCCCACAACAACATCCAAAGAACTGCAGGCCTCACTTGCCTCAGTTAAGGTCAGCGTTCGTGCCTCCACCATAAGAAAGAGACTGGGCAAAAATGGCCTGCATGGCAGAGTTCCAAGACGAAAAGCACTGCTGAGCAAAAGAACATTAAAACTCGTCTCAATTTTTCCAGAACACATCTTGATGATCCCCAAGACTTTTGGGAAAACATTCTGTGGACTGACGAGACAAAAGTTGAACCCTTTGGAAGGTGTGTGTCCCATTACATCTGGCGTAAAAGTAACACAGCATTTCAGAAAAAGAACATTATCCCAACAGTAAAATATGGTGGTGGTAGTGTGATGGTCTGGGGCTGCTTTGCTACTTCAGGACCTGGAAGACTTGCTGTGATAAATGGAACTATGAATTTTGCTCTCTACCAAAAAATCCTGAAGGAGAATATCCAGCCATCTGTTCACAACCTCAAGCTGAAAGGAACTTGGGTTCTGCAGCAGGACAATGATCCAAAACACACCAGCAAGTCCACCTCTGAATGGCTGAAGAAAAACAAAATGAAGACTGGAGTGACCTAGTCAAAGTCCTGACCTGAATCCTATTGAGATGCTGTGGCATGACCTTAAAAAGTCCATTCATGCTCGAAAACCCTCCAATGTGGCTGAATTACAACAATTCTGCAAAGATGAGTGGCCAAAATTCCTCCACAAAGCTGTAAAAGACTTATTGCAAGTTATCACCAATGTTTGGTTGCAGTTGATGCTGCTAAGGGTGGCTTAATCAGTTATTAGGTTTAGGGGGCAATCACTTTTTCACACAGGGCCATGTAGCTTTGGATTTTTTTTTGTGTTGTCTTTGACTAATATTTAAATTGGTTGGATGTTCTGAAACAATTAAGTGTGACAAACATACAAAAATTAGGAAATCAGGAAGAAGAAAGACACTTTTTCACACTGCTTGTAGCTGCTTTTTCTTGGATGATGAGGATTGTATTTTTTATTGATTTTTTTTTTGGGGGGGGGGGGTATTTTTGATTGTCTTTTATTTTAATTTCATCATATAATGTTATTGTATGTCTGCTCTCCTGTCTGTAACGCTGTGTGCTGCTGCCTGTTTTGACCGGGAAACTCTTGTAAAAGATTTTTTATCTAAATGAGAATTTATCCTGGTTGAATAAAGGTGAAATAAAAATAAATAAATAAATAAAATCTCAGCTTATCAGTAACTTTACTAACTCCATGCAAACTCTGTTTCTTGTCCATGCTTCTACCCCCCTCCCATTCTCTTCCTCTTTTGCTTTCCCTGCCACTGCCTCGCCTGCTTTTGTTTCTCTCTGTATTCAGGCTCTCTCTGGAGACAGCAGTGTAAACCCCACTCTGGGTAGGTTGGTGTTGCAGTGCCTTTGCCCGGCCATGCACAGTCTGCTTTGTGACGGACTGAAGCCCCATCAAAGTGACCTCATTACAGGCAGGAGGCCAAATTCACCCTGGGGATTGATTCAGGCCTCTACCAAATTAGGTGTGCTTTACAAGATTTAAGTCTTCTTTGTGCTCCATTTCTGTTCATGCACTCACTCTCTCTGTTTTTCTGGCAGTGAATTCCCGCAGTGTTGAATCACCCATCTGTCATATTCCATGGCGGTTGTTCTGCATCACCCAATTTCCTCTCTCATGTTTCTCTTACTCATAGTACTTCTCATAATACCATTTGTGTCTTAGAGTGAGATTCATTTACATTGCATTATCCAGCAACAGTGAAATAAACAGGATACCATTAAATGTGTAGTTTGAACCAAAACCATTATAGTATGTGCCTTCTTCTCTTCTGCCTTGCCTTACCTCACATCTTCTCTTCTTGGTGCTTCTCCAGGTCCCAACACACAGGCTTTGTGCAGCCTGCAGGCTAAAGTAGCTGCCCTACCCCAGCTCAAACTGAGCCGGCACAGGTTCAATGCCTTCCTTCTCGGTCTTCTGAAGTAAGTGTCAGTAGAACTAAGCTATTTTTAGTAGTATGACTACTATATGACTAAGAAAGATAAATATATCACCATTCATGCACCCCTAGTTATGTTATTTTTATTTTTGTCTTATAGTATCAAGCGCCTTGATTACTGGCTTTTGCATCTGCAGACCTGCTATGGTAAGTGTGACAGATTTCGTTGTATCGCTTGGTTTCTGCAGCGGTCATCTTTTGCTATTAAAAATGTACAGTACCAGTCAAAAGTGTGGACACACTCATTGAAAGATGAATATTTGTTTTTCTTTAGCCATTTTCACTTCATGGGTAATGTTAAAAATAAATAGTTTCTTCCATAAATATAAGTATTCAAGTTGGTCTGTTGAAAGAAATTGTTATTGAAAAAATGTTTTATTAAGCCAACATCTCAGTTTTGTGGCAACAAACAGAATAATTACAAAGTGAAGTCAGATGTCATATTATCCTAAAACCTTCTTTCTTAGTCTTTTGTGTTGTAATTATCAACAATATGACATAAAAAGGTAAGAACAATCAGTCCATAATAATGTTTAAGAAATTTTGGCCAGTCATGTTGGAAAAGAGCAAAAAGTTTTAAATCAAAATAAAGGCAAATTTAATGATATAGTGCTTTTTACAGTGGAGCGTTGTCTCAAAGCATCTTCATAAATGTCACTGCTCACAGCGCTAACTGTGCAAGCATAGGTTGACAGTGGCAAGGAAAAACTCCCTAAATTTTGTAAGGAAGAAACCAAGGACCCAATCTCCTTGACCACATCACCAAATATGCGTAAGAAGTAAACTAAGTTACCTAATTAATAAAGTTATAGTGATAGTTGAAATACAAAGAAGCTAAATCTAAAAATAAAAAGAGAGAACATACTTACAGAAAATATAATGAATCAAATAAAATAGAATAATATATAGACTATAATAACTTATAGAAAATAACATATTATGAAGAGTATAATCAAATAGGGAAAAAAAAACAATTAGAAAATAAGACAATAGTATATAAATAAAGTAATGAATATAATAACATAGAGACCAACAAGTGCAGTGGTCAAAACCATGAAATGCTACAATGCAACTCTTATGAAGATTTGCCCAAAGAAAGAAAGACGACGTGCTATCCCTCCTGCTGGTGTCAAGCATTTTAGAATCAATAGCCCAAGAAATCACCAGTTAACAGCACCACAGATTACAGCTGAAATACATGATCATGGTATGATCTATTTAAAGCCAAGATATATATAATCAAATGCTAACCACTACATTTCAAATTGTGAAAATATTGTTTGAATTAAAAAAATTTTTTTGTCAGTGTTGTTTTTTATAATTATGTTGTTTTTTATTTTAAGTTAAAAGTTAAGTTAAAACTGAGTTTTACTTTTTAATAATAATAATAATAATAACAACAATAATAACAATAATAATAATAATAATACTTTAATTAAAAAATGCTGCACCGTGCTGGAGTTTGCATGTCCTCCCCAGCGTGTGTTTACTCTGGGTACTCTGGTTTCCTCTCACAATCCAAAGTGTGTTGGGTTAACTGGTGTTTCTATAGTGCCCTTTGTGAATGACTGTGTGTATGAGTGTGTCAGTGTACGTACCCTATGATGGACTGGTGCCCTCTCTAGGGTTGATCTTGCCTTTTACATACTGTGCAGCTGGCTAGGCACCTGGCTTCCCTTGACCCTGATTAGGATTAAACTGATAATAAAATGAATGAATGAAGGTTTTCATGTCAGTATCACAACACAAAGACTTTTAGTCTGCAGGCAGAGCCTTATATTATCCACACTCTTGCAATTTAGAGTGGGAAGTAAGACTGAACCCTGTCCCCATGGCCACATGGAGTAGTCCATGTTTTGAAGCTACAAGGGTACCCCGGTTCTTGCTGTTAATTCGTTCTTGTTCAGAACCGAAAACGATTACAGAAAGTATCCAGACCCCCAGAAAATCCACACTGTATAAAGCATTATATTCAATAATGGAGATGTTTTATACAGGTGCTCCCTGATTTACGAAGGGGATATATTCCAACAAATCTGTCATAAGTTAAATGTAGCATGAGCTGGGCTTTCCACACAACCAAGCTAACTGTTTAAAAACCTTATGTTTCTTAGTGAGTCCTGGATTGAAAGTGAAAAGTAAAAGCAGCACACTTACTCTTGGTGAAATCAGGGTGCTAGCATAGTTGCTAAGCTAACTGCTGCCTATGTTCTGCATCCAGTTCCTGGTTTGCTTTCGGTTGGCTCTTATAAAGTAACCTTTTTAGGACCAATGTAGACTCATTTGCAGATGTAAAAAGAAAGAAAAACATGACAAACACAGGACAGCTCTTCTCTGAGCAAGGCTGATGTGCACCTGATTCACTGTGTACTGAATCGTCAAAATTGAATCTTGAATCAAGTTTCGGCTGAAACGAGTCACGTGGCTCGACTCATACAAGTGTGACAAGTGCGGCAAGTACCGAGCAAACGATGAGAGCCGAGACAAATTTTTCTAGTCAGAATGCTTCAAGAACCGAATTCGACAAATTCCGAGGTGATCGAGAACAGAGGTACGACTGTAAATGTGTATCAGTGTCACAAGCTGGTCCGTTCAAGCAGAGGGCGGCTGTGGTGCACTTTTCGACCTGGCAAGTCTAAAGCTTAAGAAAGTAATATGGAAAAGGAATTGCTACATGACTAGGGGAAGTTAGCTCATAAAGGGAAACCTGATTATAATAATAATAATAATAATAATAATAATAATAATATGTCATGTATGCCTGTTGGAGATGAATGCATGACATTTTGTTGGAGGTGAAACCATACGTCAGTTTTCATTAATGTACAATACAGTGCAAAAGTCTTAGGCCACCATTAAATTTGTAGTTTTAGCAAAGAGTTAATGACCATATATAACACACTGTCGATGACTGAACCGAAAATTTAAAACTTGGATTTGTCACATTAATACTCTTTTCCACTGATCTTTATTCCAATCTTTGTCACCTTTAGCAAGTCTTAGCCTTTTCACCTAGTTCCCCTTCTGAAGAAAGTCGTTTCGTGGCTGCTACCCTTCCAAAAAGACAATTCCTCACACACACACACACACACACACACACACACACACACACACACACACACACACACATACACAAATTTATGGAATGCGAAGCTGTCTTTTAGGGTGCAGCACAACGTATTTCCTGTTTTTATGACACGAACAGATATTTCGGAAGAAAACAAGGAACTGAGGGGAATGAAGAAACTGTGAGATCTTATGAGAAACTAGCACATTTAACTCTTATGCACTGCGTTTCTAATATGCAGTTGTTTTTCTGCTTGTTTTTCTCGTGTGCTGTGTTGCAAAAAACCACAGACCACAGACGTGTATGTGAACGGACATCGTTTGAACGGATGTTATGCGGCACATACCTGTATTGTAGTGTACTGGTAATGACTAAATAGCTAAAACACTGCAGTGTTTCCCATGCATTGATAATTTAAAGTCAACAATGACTGCCACATATTGATTTTCTGTTTTTTACTATTTAAGATGGGTAAAATCTTATTTCACTGTAGAGCTGTATGGTAATATATGGGTTAATGAGGATAATACCCTTATTGGAGCACAGGCGTGAATGCGAACGGACATTGTTTTGGGGAGCATACCTGCATATAGCTGTTATTTCTGATCATTGTCACTGCTAAATTGTAGTATTGTATAAATACAATATTATTATTGTATCAGAAAGAACATGAAGTGGCCCTGACTATTCCTTCTCTCTTTCAGATGTGCTGGAAGCATATTACTACCCAACTGCCTTCATGAACCTTTCAGGCACTTTTTGCCAACCTCTCTTTGATGAGCTCCTTCTTATGCTGCAGCCTCTCTCCCTCCTGACCTTTAATCTTGACCTGCTGTTCCAGCATCACCACTTGGACCCCTTGTCCCCTGAGCTCACCCCTGCCAGCCATAACCCACACTTATCCAGCACAGGCCGGCCTCAGAGCAATGGACAGCATCTCAAGTGTGCTTCTTACCAATGCCTTGCAGGTTCAGGTCCGAAAGCAGCCAGTGAGAATTCAAGTTCATCAAGCTCTCCCAGTCAAGGCCCTACATACAGCCAACCAAGAGCACCATTTGGTAAAGGGGAGACAAGCCCACAGCTGCAGTGGCTACAAGAGAAGGAGATCATAGAACCTCCTAATATGTGGAGTGGCAACAGCCTCAGCCAGCAGGCAGGTCAGGCTCTTCAGCAAGGCTGGGGTGCCGTGATACGTTGGGGTGAGCGTTTAGGGCAGAACTGGACTGGTTTGATGTCTGGTTCCTCAGAAGAAGCTGAAGGGTTTCAGACTGCTCCAAATCTGAATTCACACTCCAGTTTAAGTGGTATCAAGGCACCAGGCCAGGATCTTGAATCAGCTGATGGTGGACCAGTTCCTTGGGGTTTAGGCAGACTTTTTGGAGCAACCAAAAGCCCTAACAACCCACCAACAACACGGTGAGCTGGTGCTGTGTGAATTTTTATTTTAGAATACTTTCATGATGACCAGTTACTGTATGGGTCAATGACATGATGGGCATTTTGGTTTCCAATTCTATTTTATTTATTTATTATTGACTTTAATGAATAAGGTTGTTGTGATAATATGCTCACGATTCGATTCGACTCACAATACTGAGTTCACAATCTCGATTATCAATTTCCTCCATATCGAGTTCACGATTATCGAGTTTTCGATTTGATAAAAGACATTCATTTTTTTTCTGAAATGTAAACCATGCAAAACAATGCACTTCGTTAAGTTTTTACACAAAAAAAAACTTTTGTCCTCTGCAACCAAAAGAAATCACCAGAAACAGAGGTTTAAAATTCTAAACAAAATGCTCTATTGTAGCGTCATCATATCTTAATTGTAGACACTATGTTTTTTATTTAGAATTTCTTTATTATGTAGAATCTCTAGTCCTTTGCAGTCAAAACAAATATTAAATGTCTCACTGAGTCTTTGAACATGATTGGGTCTGTGAACATGATTCATTCAATGCCATGCTAAACAAAAATACATAAGCGAACTCTGCAATGCACTTAGTCTCATTTTTGCATCGTTACACCCCATTAATAAATATTAATCACTTTATTCTACAGTACCTCCTTTTGTGAACATATTTTCAAAACATCAACATTTCTGTCACACCTGCACACACACCACGCCCACTTTCGTTCACCTTCCATCACCTTCCACCACGTTCGTTCACCTTCTCTCCCTTTCTCTCTCCTCTCCTCTCGCCTCTCGTTTTCCAGCACCTTCCACTAGACTATTTAAACCGTCTTCCTGCACAGTCTCACTGCTCTGTCTCGTGGTCTCTACCGCATCACAAGCCCTCTCTCTATATCTCTCATCCAAATTGCTATCTACCTTGCCATGTCCCTATCCGTATCGATCGCCTTACCTTCTCGACCTCGTCCTAGATCTCTATCCTATCCTAGTCTACCTGATCACGTCACGTATCCCTGCATCTCTGCCTCGGTTTTAATGCTCACCTACCTCTTCTTGCTCCGTCCTTTCTTGCCCACTCGTGAATCACCTTATCTGTTAGTATTCCTGTCTGTGCCTTTCAGGCAGAGCACTGCAGTTTGTCACGGAGAGGTGGTCACAGCTACAAACTGGGGACTTTTGCTCCTGGATGCGCTCGGGGCAGTTTTTGGCCTTTAATACTGACACAATATATACATATATATATACGTATATATATATGTATATATTGTGTCAGTGTTAAAGGCTATATATATATATTGTGTCAGTGTTAAAGGCTATATATATATATATATATATATATATATATATATATATATATATATATATATATATATATATATATATAGCCTTTAACACTGACACAATATAATAGGGGAGCTTTTAAATTATTCCAAACAATAACAAACTCGTTTTACATTCTACAATTGCAATCAGAAATATTCAACCACACCCGAAGAAAGTTAGGATTTAAACTAAGTTTATACCTTTCATCAGAGCTAGATCTTGATTTAAATTGAGTATTTATAAATTTGTACGAAAATTATTATAATGATAGTATTTTAGAGTAGCCGAGTTAATACTGAGATGTCACAATTATTCAACCCCTATATACTATTGCTGATTTTAAAACCTACTGCTACACTTGAAATTGAGTTAAAACATAACTAACTAATTTTGAACCCAATAACGACCCTTAGTTGGTTTCAACTGTGATGTGGTTATGTAAACACCTTCCAGGGAGGTGTTGCAACCATGGTGAAGACTGTCACAAAAGCTGAAAGGGCAGGTAATTTCATTTCATCAAAAGGGCAATGGATATAAGAAAATATTCAGGACCTTGACAATTCCGAGAGACTTTGCCCTGTGAGAACGCACAAAATTTCATCAAGAGACTTTAGCTATCTCATCAGGACAGTGAAGGAAAAACACCAGTGTTACCTGCAAAGGACTTACAGGATAATGTGATGAAGGCAGGAACATGTACAGGGGGTCCTCGACTTACGACGTTGATCCGTTCCTACGTCGCGTCGTAAACCGATTTTCGGTGTAAGTCGGAACATACGTACATACTGTATGTAAATAACATACTGTAAGCACTTATCCTATCCTAACACCTATCCTAACACAGTAATTATCAAAAAACGAGCCGCGTAACCGTGTATTCTTCTGCCGCGCACACCAAACATGAAGTTCACGTTATGACGTTTACGATGCAAAACCACTTAAGTCGAAACAAGGCTTTATACAGTAACTGGGAGATGCGTCGTAACCACGAAACGTCGTAATTCGAGACCGTCGTAACCCGAGGACTACCTGTTTATCAATGTCAACCATGAGAAGATCACTTAAATTCCAATAACTTCATAGCTAGCCACCACGATGCCACTCTTGACCAAGAACCACAAGAAGGGTCAACTGGAATATGGCAGAAGGAATTTGCAGAGTTCTGGGCCACAGTTCCATGAAGTGACGAAACAAGCCTGGAACTATTTGGCCATATGGACCAGTGGTTTCTCTGTTGTAAGAAAGGTGATGCTTATGACCAAAAGAACACTGTCCCCATGATCAAGCATGGAGGTGGTTCAGGGGGGATGATTTTGTGCTGCAAGACCGGGCAGTCTTTACCGTGTGACTGGTATCATGGATTCATAAGAATACCAAGCCATTTTGACGAGTATTGTTTTGCTTTTTGTGCTGGACTTAAACCCTGGTGATAATTGGACTCTCCAGCAAGCTAATCATCCCAAGAACACTTCCAAGTCAACTAAAGTGTGGTTGAAGGAATCAGTCCTGGAATGTCCTGGAGTGGTCTTCTCAGTCTCCAGATTTAAATCCCAGAGAAAACTTTTGGTGGGATTTAAAGAAAGCAGTTGCTGCATGAAGCTCTTCGACATCAATGAGCTGGCAAATATTACACAAGACGAATGGGCAAAGATTCCACAAGAGATGTGATAGAATCTTGTCAGCACTTACCAGAATCACTTATTAGGGGTTATCAAAGCAAATTATGTCAACTTACATTATCAAAATTGCTAATAATAAATGGTCTTTCTTTGTTTGCTGAGACTTATTACGTATTTTTGTATTTTTGCTTTAAATTTGATACACATCCCCCTAATGTCTTTTAAGGTGATGGGGGGTTGAATATATCTGATTACAAGTGTATTACTGTCATGCAGAGGGGAACCCCTGGTCTGCTTGCGCAACAGTAGCCACAACACTTGCGACTCATGTATAGTCGAACACAGACATGAACTTGGAACTGACTATGCTCTGGATTGAGAACCACTGCACTACCAGTTGAGCCACTCCAGTTTGTAATCTGCCTCTGGCAAGGTGAGATTTGACTCTCTCTTGGATTGCATGTCAGGTGTGCCCTCACTTAGGCAAAGCCACCTTGTTCCACTGGGCAGGAGTTCCCATTTCATGGCTGTGTCTGACTCCCCGTTAGTCAGTGTCAGAGTAGGGTTCAGTCCAATTCCTTATGTGTGCCTTTGGGGACAACCTGCTCTTAGGACTGAGTACTGGTACTCTCAGTTTTGTTTATATCTGTGTGTTCTGTGTGTTCCCAGTCTCAGTGAGAGTCTGTATGTATGTGCCCAGTGATTGGCTAGCACCCTGCCCAGGGGTGGTACCTGTCTAGTGCCCTGTGCTGTTAGTCAGGCCCCAGCCCCTGCAACCCTGGACCGGATTAAGCAGATGTGAACAGTAAGTGAGTGATTGGGGCTTTAGAATTAGTAACTTTTTGTCTCTCTCTCACAGGCGTCCCTCGCACTGGCTGACTCCTGGTGTAACAGTTCTGTCCCGTTTAACAAGTTCAGGTCATTCCTTTCTGCCTGACAAGATTGAGATTAGAAGAAAAGGGGAGCTGGAAAAACGCCAAACAGAGGAGAACAAAGAAACTGGGCAGCCAAAACCCCTGAGGTAAAATCTAAAGTCTCGATACAATTAACCAACAGAACCATTTGTGCAGGAGTTCACCAGTAATAGTCGAGACCCCATCCTTTCTTAAAGTGCTGTACAGGTATTAGGGCTGCAACAACGAATCGATAAAATCGATAAAAATTGATTATTAAAAGTGTTGGCAACGAATTTCATTATCAATTCGTTGTGTCGCATGATTTATGTCTCTCGCCTTGCCATATCCGCTTACGTTACTTGCAGCACTTTGTCAACGCTGGAAAAAAAAAACACGAGCGAGGCGGAGCCGGCGCGGACGCGGAATCTTCAAAATAAGTTAGAATTAAGAATTAAATAAATTCTACAAATGAAACATGACCGACGCAGAGAAGAAGGTTCGGCTTAAGTCCTCAAATGTGTCGGAGCACTTCACGCTTCACACAATATGTAACATGCAAGCTTTGCAAAAGTGATTTGACCTGGCACGGGAACACCCTGGTGCTGATACAGCCCCTGAAACGGAAACATGTTGGAGTCACCGATGAGGATGAAGGGAGCTCAGCAATAGCGTAAGTCACCACAATATCCCGAGTTTGTTCCGTTTTGAAGTGGGGAAACATAACGGCACACTCACACTATGCGAACGGACACAGCACGGTTGATGCTGTTTTTTGCTTGTGTGATGGAGTTAGCAGAGGCAGATATCCTATATTGACCCGGCTAGCCAAGTCCTATTTATGCATTCCTGCTACCTCAACACTGTCTGAGCGTTTATCTTCTGCAGCAGGAAATATAGTTTCTAAAAAAAAGAGGTAGCCTTAGCCAGGCATGTTGACATGCTAACATTTTTGCATTGCAATGCAAAGTTTCTAAAGAAAGAGCGTGAATGAGTTTGTATGTAGTGTTTGCATCAGAGATGCACTTATTTTTCTTTATTATTTAATTTGTTATTTTAATTTATTAATAAATTTAATTTAATTTATTATTATTCAATTATTGTAAGTACTTATTTGTTGTTATTCAATGTTATATTTCTGAATAAAGACATGGAAATGTTTTTTTTTTAAACCCGATTCATCGATTAATCGAAAAAATAATCGACCGATTAATCGATTATTAAAATGATCGTTAGTTGCAGCCCTAACAGGTTTGCGCCAATTAACGTCTGCATCATGTTCTGTGAAACAGGTCGTTGGCCGAAATGGTCAACATCACCATAGCCACAGTCTTTTATGTAAATATAAAGGGTGTTTTCGTTGTGTCCAAACAATTCATAAACATGTCAGAGATACTGGATGGATGCTAACATCCACACAGCACAGCATTAATTAATAAATTAAATAAAAATATGTAAATCAAACTATGACATAAATAATATTTATGCCAATAAAAATACACACGCTAAACCTTTTGGAATTTGATCAGCAGTTAACAGCTGCAATGTCCAGAGCTAAAAGAAATATTGTGATTTCCTATTAGAATTTGTTGTAATTGTTAAGATCATTAAAGTGAAGGAACATTGATTGGATGCTTGTGAAACGGCGCTTACCTGAATACTGTTCGCAGCACTGGTGTAATGCTTTTATAGTATAGAACAGGATAGAACTTCTGAACAGGAAATGCATTAATCCTGTTTAATCCCTATGATCCTTTCATGAATAGCGTGTTTTGGTCTATCTAAAGAAACTCCAAACACCAAACTTCATAATGTTTCTAATCTAAACCATGTGGCTGCTCCTGCAGGTCAGTCAGAGCCCTGTGTGATCACACCGGTAAGGACGCAGAGCTGAGCTTCAGAAAGGGGGAGGAGCTCTTACTGCTGGGCGGTGTGGACCAAGACTGGATTCGCTGTCGCCAAGGTGACAAGGAAGGCCTTGTTCCAATTGGCTATGCGTCACTTATCATGTAACCTGTAACCTCCGACTTGGATTGTCACACGTGTGGAGGCGAAGTGAGACTAGACCAAATCGATTCAAATAAAACATAAGTCAAAAGAGGAGCATGTATGTATAAATATAGTTATTAGGGGCTATGAAGAAGCGTTCTCGCCTCTCTCCTGCCTGGTGTGTGATGTCAGATATGTTTTTCTCATAGCAATCAAGTAAACATACATTACTGTATAAATTATTTATTATGCTAATAGATTTGATCACGATAGATAGGCAGATGGACATGAACATGAATAACAAATGACTAGACATTGTGTAGTCCATGTTGTAGAGAATTGTGAAATATCCCAGCCATAACATACAGCTTACCCCATATACCAAGCTTGATACATGGACTATTAAAGGGAGCATATGCAGTTGTGCTTGACAGTTTGTGACACCTTTAGAATGTTCTCTATTTCTGCATAATTATGACCTCAAACATCATCAGATTTTAACACAGGTCCTAAAAGTAGATAAAGAAAACACAATTTAGCAAATGGGACAAAAATATTATACTTGGACATTTATTTACTTAGGAAAACGATCCAATTTCACAAATATGAGAGTGGAAAAACTATGTGAACCTTTAGTATTAGCAGTTAATTTGGTGAAATTAGAGTCAGGTGTTTTCAATCAATGGGATGCCAATCAGGTGTGAGTGGGCACCCTGTTTTATTTAAAAAACAGGGATTTATCAAAGTCTGCTCTTCATAACACGTTTGTGGAAGTGTATCCTGACATGAACAGAGGCGATTTCTGAGGACCTCAGAAAGAGTAATTGATTCTTATCAGGCTGGAAAAGGTTACAAAACCATCTGTAAAATGTTTAAACCCCACCAATTCACAATCAGATGGATTGTGTACAAATGGGGGACATTCAAGACCATTGTTACTCAGTTGACCAACATCTGATCAAATGCTAGATGTATAGTAGTCTACGAGGTCTCAAGGGAACCCAGGGTAACTTCTAAGCAACAAAAGGATTCTCACACATTGCCTAATGTCAGTGTTCATGAGGCCACCATCAGGAGAACACTGAGCATCAATGGTGTGCATGGCAGAGTTGTAAGGAGAAAGTTATTACTTTCCAAATAGAACACTGCCGCCAATGACTTGTCACAAGGACAATCCAGAACGCTATTGGAAACACATTTTATGGACGGATGAGATCGAAATAGAGCTTTTTGGTTTAAATTTAAAGTGTTCCAGCATAAGAGCTGCATCCAATCTGCAGCAAATTCTAAAGGAATTGAATGACCAAGTATGATAGTTTTGTCTCACATGTTTAATTAGGTTGTCTTTATGTACTTTCAGGTCATATTTAAGCAGAAATATGGTTTTAATTCTAAAGGGTTCCCAAACTTTGAGCACCCCTGTACTGTACTGTATATCTGTAATTGTGTGGCTCTCTGAACTTTCAGGATTCTTCAGGTATATATCACAAAGAGGCTTCAGGCACTCCGTTATTACTTCTTTAGGATTACTAGCATTAATTGAGGAACCTGCAGGCATTAATTGTACATTATACTTCTGTTAATAGCCGACGAATGCTCACAGGTAAGGTTGCACTTAATGTATACTCACTGAAAGATGTGCACTGGGATATGATTGGGAACCACCTTATGTATTTCCAGTCTATAATAAAATGAATTTGGCTTTACACTCGATTTGAGTTTGCCGCTGAAGTTGGGGGCTATGTTCACCTAGGTTTATAAGACAGTAATGTGCTTTGACTAGTTATTGTCCTGAAGATGTAAAAACTGCTGGAATATATGTTGTTGCTCTCACTAGTGGAAGTAGAATGCTTTGTGCTGGTAGTGTGCTGATCATCATCAATTGCTATTCTTCAAACCTGTGTAATAGTGTGACACATTTCATCACTGTAGGCTTGATATCAAACACTATGCATATGCTGCACTGTACTTACTATTCGAAAGTGGTTGCTGGGTTGATCGTATATGATTGATTGCATCACTCGCTTTAAATTGATAATCCTCATTGACCTGCATGAACATACATCATATAATCAAATTGTATTACTGTACTTCGGTAACAGAAGCAAACGGATGTCCTTCTCAAACTGTGCAATGGTTCTTATGTGGTAAAGTGTGCCGCATGTGGATGTGTAGGGTATGTTGGAGAGGGATGTGGGCGAAATTCTCATCATTTAACTTGAAAATCAGCTTCCACACCTGCATTGAACTCGGCTGACATGCCGGTTTGCATGAGTCTCAGATCCGACACATACCAACGAATGCTCACCGACATTGTGCCAGTTTACAGCAGATGAGCCACAAGTACACGAGGCACAAACCTCACTGAATAAAAACCGTGAAGCGTTTACAGCATTTACAGCACCTATGTGAATGTGCATCTCTCTGCAGTCTCATGCCATCTCAGTGGAAGTTTGTTGGTTTTGACAAATCAGGCTTGACTTATTATGTTGAAGGTCAGTTTACATCGAACTTCTGCACTGGACATTTCACAAATTTAAATCTAGGATAAGTATGTGATGTTATACGTTGTATATTATACAGTATAATAGTCTAGATTTGGTTGTGTTGCCATGGTTACAGTAGAGTCAAGGCTCAGTTAGGGGGCTCCTTAATTTATTGTTGCTGTTCTTACCTCAAATGGGAAATTGCAATGGTGTGTGGATTACAGGGATTGCCTGTGAGCTTTATTTTTACTATTACATTTTGTTATTAATATATATTTATTCTAAAGTCTTTATATGGTAGAAATCGATGGGTTCAATAATACCGTGGTATTGTTTTTGCTGTTCATCCTCTTGATTTGGCTACTCTTGTCTTTTCCTGTCTATCTCTCTATCTATCTGCTGTTGTGTGTAGGCGCATATGCGTTTGTGTTCCTTAGTGTGGCAGTGGGTCGCGTAGCTGTTTGTGATGTAGCCCGCTGCTGGTAGCACACCTACAGTACATCGTAGCCTATGTATCGTACCCACTTCAAGCAGTGTTATTCCATAGCCAGTCAATTCCTTGCATGTGGGTGTCTGTAAATATACCCAATAAACTATCAAAAATAAATGTGTCTGAAAGTGTGTTATTTAAAGTCTAAGTTGTATTAAAAGCATTCAGTTAATGATAAGGTTTAATTTTATTTGATTCAGTGAAGGTTAGATTTTGCTTATTTCAGTGTGGGAATAAGCTTTTTAAACACTATGTGCTGACTGTATTTATATAACCAGTCTCCTCCAGTCCGGGCAACATACTACATTGTTTATCTTAATGTAGGTCAAAGTCAAGACTTGTTTCTATATTGCTTTTTTCATTAGAGCATTGTCTGAATGCAGCTGTACAAATATCTAGTGGCAAGCAAAGTCTCCCTAAATCTGATGACGAAGAATCCTTGGGTTCCTTACAGTTGAGGTTGCTTAAACATCTTAATTATTGCTATAACATAAGCATTATATTATAATAGAAGCATTTCCGGCATGAAGATATTCATTTCAGTTTGGCATTCTCTAATCTCACTCGTAATGATAGCTAAATATGGGAATTTGGGAAACATTGTATATACGCTTACTGGACACTGATTAGGTTGCTGAGCAGTGTGTTTGGGATCATTGTCATGCTGGAAGACCAAGCCACGTTCCATTTTCAATGCTGTCACTGATGGAAGGAGGTTTTGGCTTAAAATCTCATGCTACATGGCCCCGTTCATTCTTTCCTTAACACGGATCAGTCGTCCTGTGCCCTCTGCAGAAAAACAGCCCCAAAGCATGATGTTTTCACCCCCATGCTTTACAGTAGGTATGGTGTTCTTGGGATGCAACTCAGCGTTTTTGTCCCTCCAAACATGATGAGTTGAGTTTTTACCAAAAAGCTGTATTTTGGTTTACATTTACATTTACATTTTTTGCCCCACTGTATATGTAGTCATAACATTAGAACCACCTGCCTAATATTGTCCCCCTTTATGCCACCAAGATTCTGAACTGCCAAGTCTTTTAAGTTGTGTTGTGAGACCGCCATGGATCAGACTTTGTTCCATAGATTGGATTAAGATCTGGGGAATTTGGAGTAAATGTCAACACCTTGAACTTTTTGACATGTTCCTCAAGCCATACCTGAACAATTTGTGCAGTGTATTAGGGTGCATTATCCTGCTGAAAGAATGCACTGCCATTAGGTAATACAGTTGAAATGAAGGGGTGAAGGGGTCTGCAACAATGTTTAGGCAGGTGACAAGTGTCAAAGTAACATGAATGCTAGCACCCAAGGTTTCTCAGCAGAAGTGCCAAGAGCGTCACACTGCCTACTCTTCCCTAAATGAGTGATGTACATGCACCTAGCCGTCTAAATGATTTAAAGTAAAACCACCTTCCACTGCTCCATGGTAAAGTTCTGAAGCTCATGTGCCCATTGTAGGCCATTTCAGAGTTGGACAGGTTTGAGCATGGGCAATATGACCTGTAGCTATGCAACCCCATACACAGCAAACTACAATGCAACGTGTGCTTATAATCCTGTGTGGTGCTGGTGTGAGTGGATCAGACACGGCAGTACTACTGGAGTTTTCCAACACCTGAGTAAAAATAGTCCACCTACCAAAAATGTCCAGCCACTAGCATCCTGTAGGCAGCACAACTGATGACTAACACAAACTGTGCAACAACAGATGAGCTACTGTCTCTGACTTTACATCTACAAGGTGGAGCAATATGGTAGATGTGTCTAATAGAGTGCACAGTGTCTGAACTCCAGCAGCACTGCTATGTATGATCAAAGAGCAAAACACACACTGACACATAACCACCAAATCAGTGTCTCTTTATGTAGATGTAAAGCATCTTTACAAGTTTAGATTATCCTCTAAATTATAAGGTCAATCCCAAATTGAGCAACCCTGGTGTGACAGTGACAAGGAAGGAGAGTACTTCTGTACGGTAAGTGGACTGTACAACTGTAGAAACAAGACGATGTATCTAATTAAGTGGTCAGTGAGTGGGTACCCAAGCCTTGCCAAGTTCCGTTTTTTGTTGCAAGGACAGTGTGCACTCAAACTGGCATGGACCCCACAAGTTTGTACAAAATAT
Source organism: Ancistrus triradiatus (assembly GCA_025084515.1). Classification (NCBI taxonomy): domain Eukaryota; kingdom Metazoa; phylum Chordata; class Actinopteri; order Siluriformes; family Loricariidae; genus Ancistrus; species Ancistrus triradiatus. The sequence goes on from JAJAGP010000092.1 coordinate 613,940, forward strand.
GATGATCCATGTTATCCCAGCATGATTTCCAAATATTCCAAAAACCATCATGTAATGTTACTGAAAGTTTGGCTTCATCTGTTATCAGTTGCCCCTATAAATGCTTGATGGGGTTTAGGCCAGGTGACTGTGCAGGAAAGTACAAGGAAAGCACCTCGAGTGTGATGCCAGTCACATCCCATAACATTGCTGGGTAGGTGTCTCTGGAGTGCCAGGGGATAATCCCTCTGTCTGGCCTTCATGATGTCAGACACGTCTAATCATGCCTGCAGGATATCCAGTCTTCTATCTTGTATTAAATTTATATTCGATTAGTACCTTGTTTTTGCTGTTTCAGTTCTAACCATAAGAGGGCAGTGTGTTCAGCTTTGAATTGTTCATTAATGAAGCCAGACTTTAGGCCACTTAAATTCAGCTTATGCTTATAAATGCAATAGTGTATCATGATGTATGAAATGAATTTATAAAATGCACTGTTCCATTATCATGAATAAGTGATATCACCATTGACTGTCCTGTCACATATTGTCACACCACTAGCTCTGCGGACACCGATTTAAAAAAAAGATGAAGCAATCTGTTTTTAATAAATGGGTACGCATGTTTGGAGCTGGGATAGTGGAGAACATTTGCTCCCTTTCAGAGGCCCTGACGGACACACACGATTCGCAACTCAGCCAGTTTTATCACTTAATGTAATAACAGAACACAGAACAGAAGAAACACGAAACACAGTGATTTGTACAGTTTTGTTTTACTAAACTGCAAGAAGGAAGATGGATTAAAACAGTACAGGGTAAGACACTTTTAGTATAATATCTATGGCAACTAATCAGGCATACACACAACACAAAAAACTGTGGTTAATGAGGCTAATACTATTTCAGGGACCGTTGCGCGACTGCCTGTCTGCCATGCCGAAACTGTGGAATTAAGGAGAGTGAATCTGATTGGCTTCATCGTGGTCATTGCTGGAAAAATGTGCTGACCAGCATCCATAAATATCATTACCCAATAGGAAATGTCATGTATTTTCCACTGAACACAGAGTAGAATGTTGCATAGTCTTCTGCTGAGGTAGATCAGTTCCAGCACACTGTTAGTGGGTCAGTGTTCCTGCCCTGCAGGTAGGCCCCAGGCGACAGACTCAGGGAATATGGAGTGGAAGATGCGTATGAATGGGTGTGGAGCAGAGTCATATCATCAGCGTTATAAAAACAAACCTGCCGCCTGTCACAGTCCAGGTACAGCCCTATTCTGCGAGGCTTCCCTAACAGTTCCTTATCAGTCTCGGTACCATTCTCTTTAACTGAGTAACCCTGGTTATGCTTGAGGTGAAGCCTGATGTCCTTGTTTAAGTTTCTTATACGTCCACCATCGATGCCTACACTCCAGTCGATCTTTTCCCCTACGTCCACCTCCCAGTAATGCTGACCTGTCTGAAAGGTCTTGTGAGTCCTGGCAAGAGGTCGGTAGTCTTTCTGGCGATGTAAAATCCCCTTCTTGGCTGTGCGGGTCACACTGCGGCCATCAGAGGAAACTTTCAGATACGGGTCATGGCAATCTGATATTACATTACGATCAGGAACTGTGGAGAAAAAACAGTGCAAGATCTGATTGGATTGATTTTGATTGCTGGCCATACTCCGAATTCAAATATTAACTGGCACCAAATTCATTTACCTGGTTTAATAGAACCAAACATCTTCTTCCACACAACAAACTGCAGGTGACTCTCATACAAACCAAGGGATAGGGACTCAGGGGTCACACTTAGGCCTTTAACCCTTGACTTAAACCTACAGTGGAAATATAGGTAGAATTTATTAACTGTTCCAAGCACATTGTGCACTCACTGACAAAAAATAATGCACCCAATCAGACTGCTGCAAACCTTGGCATGCAGTTTTGTCTCAGGCAGATACACAAAGGATTACAGGTGTGGTCTAATTAGACACTGGGTCTTCCCACAAGAAAAAGTGCTTCCCCCTCTGCATCATAAAAAGGCTCTCAGAGGCTACTTTTGGGAAGTGTACCTCTTAGTGAGAGATTGTTGACTACTAGACATGCCTCTACAGTGCACTTGGCATTTTGCCCAGTTGACAGACTTTGACAGGGGGTGCATCATTGGACTGAGAGAAGCAGGATATATGTTTTTGACGAACTGCCCGTCATCTAGTGAGGCCGCCGTTCTGACGTACCTGTTAAGAGATGTTGTTGAGCAGTGGGTCCATGAGGACACACACACCATGTGTGAACAGGCTCTTGACTGGTCCAGGACAGAACAGCAGTATAGTGTTTTCTACCATCCAGAACACGGTGGCACCGTTCAATACACACCTTTGTGCTCTTCCCAAACCATTTCGAGGCGCTTAGCAGAAGGAAATTTGTTGTCCACAGTCAGTGACCGTTATATTGAAAGCCAGTCACTGTTGCCTTCATTTGGCAGTTGTATCGTGAATGAAGAAATCTGTGGAGTGGTGACCACACGGGAGTGTTGCCTCTCATGGCAGGGCTATGCGTAAATATATATATATATACTATATAATCTACAGTGGGGCAATAAAGTATTTAGTCAGTCACTGATTTGTGCAAGTTCTCCTACTTAGAAAGACGAGAGAGGTCTGTAATTTTAAATTTAAATTTAAAATTGTAAATTTTAACTATGAGAGACAAAATGAGAAAAATAATGAGAAAAATAATCCAGGAAATCACATTGTAGGATTTTTAAAGAATTTTAAATTGTAAATTATGGTTTGAAAATAAAGTAATTTGGTCAATAACAAAAGCTCAACTCAATACTTCTAACATAAACATTTTGGTGGCATATGGACCAGAAGGTCAAATGTTTCCTGTAAGGCCTTCACCAGGTTTTGGATGACAACGTAGCTGGTATTTTGGCCCATTCCCTCCATGCAGATTCTCTTTCTAAGAGCCAGTTGATGTTTTGGGGACAACAAGGACTTTTCAACTCCCTCGCACAAATGTTTTCTATGGTGGTTGAGGTCTGGAGACTGGATTAGGCCACTGAAGCGCAGGACCTTGAAATGCTTTTTACGGGAGCCAATCCTTCATTGCCAAAAGCGGTGTGTTTGGGATCATTGTCATGCTGGAAGAAACCCAGCCCACGTTCCATCTTCAATGCTGCTCACTGATAAAAGGAGGTTTTTGGGCTTAAAATCTCTCACCAATACATGGCCCCGTTTATTCTTCCCTTAAGACGGATCATTCGTCCTTCCAGAAACACGTAGCATTCACAGTAGGTATGGCGCAACTCAGAATCTCTTCTTCTTCCAAACATAGCGACTTGAGTTTTTTACCAAAAAGTTCTATTTTTGGTTTCATCTGACCACATGATATTCTCCAATCCTCTTCTGGATCATCCATATGCCTCTGGCAAACTTCAGAGACATGTACTGCCCTTAAGCAGGGGGACACGCCTGGCACTGCAGATCCGAGTCCCCTCTCGCGTAGTGTGTTACTGATGGTAGTCTTTGTTACTTTGGTCCCAGCTCTCTGCAGGTCAGTCATCAGGTCCCTCCGTGTAGTTCTGGGATTTTTTGCTCACCGTTCTCAGATTCATTTTGACCCCACGGGATGAAGTCTTGCGTGGAGCCCCAGATTGAAGGAGAAATTATCAATGGTAATTGTTATGTCTTACATTTGCTCCCACAGTTGATTTATTCACACCAACCTGCTTTGCCTATTGTAGATTCACTCTCCCCAGCCTGCTGCAGGTCTACAATTTTCTTCCTGGTGTCCTTGACAGCTCTTTGGGTCTTGGCCATTGTTTGAGTTTGGAGTCTGACTGTTTGAGGCTGTGGACAAGGTGTCGTTTATACAGATAATGAGGTCCAAACAGGTGCCATTAATACAGGTAATGAGTGGAGGACAGAAGTGCTTCTTATAGAAGAAGAAGTTAGAGGTCTGTGAGAGCCAAAATCTTGCTTGTTTGTGGGTGACCAATACTTATTTTTCCCACCAATGATTACAATTTAAATTCTTTAAAAAAATCTACAATGGTGATTTCGTGGATATTTTTTCTATATATAATATGATAATATATTATATATATATAATATCTATATATATATTATATGATATATATATATACTGGTCCTTCTAAAAAAATTAGCATACTTGTGATAAGTTAATTCTTTTCCGTAATGTAATGATAAAAAAATCAAACTTTCATATATTTAGATTCATTGCACACCAACTGAAATATTTCAAGTCTTTTATTGTTTTAATACTGATGATTTTGGCATACAGCTCATGAAAACCCAAAATTCTCACAAAATTAGCATATTTCATCCGACCAATAAAAGAAAAGTGTTTTTAATACAAAAAAAGTCAACCTTCAGATTATTATGTTTATGTTTATGCACTCAATACTTGGTCAGGAATCCTTTTGCAGAAATGACTGCTTCAATGCGGCGTGGCATGGAGGCAATCAGCCTGTGGCACTGCTGAGGTGTTATGGAGGACCAGGATGCTTTGATAGCGGCCTTAAGCTCATCCAGAGTGTTGGGTCTTGCGCGTCTCAACTTTCTCTTCACAATATCCCACAGATTCTCTATCGGGTTCAGGTCAGGAGAGTTGGCAGGCCAATTGAGCACAGTAATACCATGGTCAGTAAACCATTTACCAGTGGTTTTGGAACTGTGAGCAGGTGCCAGGTCGTGCTGAAAAATGAACTCTTCATCTCCATAAAGCTCTTCAGCAGAAGTGCTCCAAAATCTCCTGATAGCTAGATGCATTGACCCTGCCTTTGATAAAACATAGTGGACCAACACAGCAGCTGACATGGCACCCCAGAACATCACTGACTGTGGGTACTTGACACTGGACTTCAGACATTTTGGCATTTCCTTCTCCCCAGTCTTCCTCCAGACTCTGGCACCTTGATTTTCGAATGACATGCAAAATTTGCTTTCATCCGAAAAAAGTACTTTGGACCACTGAGCAACAGTCCAGTGCTGCTTCTCTGTAGCCCAGGTCAGGCGCTTCTGCCACTGTTTCTGGTTCAAAAGTGGCTTGACCTGGGGAATGCAGCACCTGTAGCCCATTTCCTGCACACGCCTGTGCATGGTGGCACTGGATGTTTCTACTCCAGACTCAGTCCACTGCTTCCGCAGGTCCCCCAAGGTCTGGAATCGGCTCTTCTCCACAATCCTTCTCAGGGTCCGGTCACCTCTTCTCGTTTGTGCAGCGTTTTCTGCCACACTTTTTCCTTCCCACAGACTTCCCACTGAGGTGCCTTGACACAGCACTCTGGGAACAGCCTATTCGTTCAGACATTTCTTTCTGTGTCTTACCCTCTTGCTTGAGGGTGTCAATGATGGCCTTCTGGACAGCAGTCAGGTCGGCAGTCTTACCCATGATTGCGGTTTTGAGTAATGAATCAGGCTGGGAGTTTTCAAAAGCCTCAGGAATCTTTTGCAGGTGTTTAGAGTTAATTCGTTGATTCAGATAATTAGGTTAATAGCTCGTTTAGAGAACCTTTTCATGATATGCTAATTTTGTGAAATTTCATGATTTTGGGTTTTCATGAGCTGTATGCCAAAATCATCAGTTATTAACATAAAAAGACTGAAATATTTCAGTTTGGTGTGCAATGAATCTAAAATATATGAAAGTTTTTAATTTTTTACCATTACATTACGGAAAGAATTAACTTTATCACAATATGCTAATTTTATTGAGAAGGACCAGTATATATATATATATATATATATATATATATATATATATATATATATATATATAGATATATATAGATAGATAGACAGATAGATATCGTCCCATGCGTATTGTTTACTCACTGAGAAGCTTGGTCACTTCTTACAGAACTATCTGTTTCCTTTATCTCCTCCACAAAGTCTAGGCCATGCTCCGTCCACCACTGCACAAAAAGACAGTCAGAAACAACAATTTCACTCTAAAATGTACTTCATAATAGTTATAATCTAAAGCAACTGAACTGAATCTGATCGAACCTGCAGAAATGCATCGGGCCGATCAGTTTCTAGCACTGACTTTAGTATTCTCTCCTGCTCTCTTCCGTTGTTCAGTTTCTCTTCTATGTCACTTTTGTTCTTGTGCATTTCTTCTACCATAGCCCTCTCTTCACTCTCAAGCAGAGTCTTCACCTCTTGCTCTTTTTCCCTCAGGAAGTGGTGCATCTCCTCAAACTGAGCAGAGATCTGGGCTGAAAGCTGCTTGGACCTCTCCTACAACACAGGAAAATAAAACATTGCTATAATGTGAGCACTAACAAATCACCATGTCCCGGCTCATGTCAGAGTCATTATTTACATTATCCATTAATTTCTGTAATATAAATAGGTCACTCAGGTGGCACAGCAGCAATTTTCTAAACCCCAAGAATAGTGAACCAGGACTGAGTTGCGGCAGTGCTCACACACAGAGGAATAATGGTGGAGAATCACGACACTGCAACAGCGAGCTTCTGCTGTGATGGCTCTCTTTCTAGGGTATGGATGCCACCTTGAATTCAGGGATAGCTTCTGGACCCTCCCACCCCCACGACATCAACCTAGAGTAAAATAAATACAGTAAAATACTCTATATGGGCATAAGTATTAGGACACACCTCTTAATCGTTGAATTCTGGTATTTCATTCAGTCCCATTACCACTGGTGTATAAAATCAAACATCTAGCCATGCAGTCTGCCTTGACAAACATTTGTGAAAGTATGGGTCATACAAAAAATTTGAGTGAGGTACTGTAATAGAATGCCTCCGTTGCAACAAGTCAGTTGGTGAAATTTCTTCTCTCCTAAATATTCCATGATCAGTTGTGAGTGGTATTATTGAAAAGTAGAAGTGTTTAAGTACCGCAGAACTCAGACACAAAGTGGCAGACCACATAAAGTTACAGAGCGGGGTCACCGAGTGCTGAGTCATAAATGCTTTGCTGACTGAATAACTGAGCTCCAAACCTCCTCTGTCATTAACATCTGCACAAAAACTGCATGGGAGCCTTACAGCATGGGTTTCCATAGCCGATCAGCTGCATGCAAGCTGTGCATCACCAAGCACAATGCCAAGTGTCGTATAGAGTGGTATAAAGTATGCTACCACTGGACTCTGGAGCAGTAGAAACGTTCTGTGGAGTGGCAAATCACGCTTCTCTATCTGGCAGTCTGCTGGAAGTCTGGGTTTTGGTAAACGCCAGGAGAACGTTACCTCTCTGACCGTATTGTGCCAACTGTAAAAAGTGTGGTGGAGGAGGGATAATGCTATGGGGTTGTTTTTCAGGGGTTGGCCTATGTCTCTTTTTCCAGTGAAAGGAAATCATAATGCATAATGCTTCACCATCCCAAGACTTTTTCCACAATTGTATGCTTCCAACTTTGTGGGAACAGTTTGGGGAAGGGCCTTTTCTGTTCCAACATGCCCTTGTGCACAAAGCAAGGTCCATAAAGACATGGTTGGTTGAGTTTGGTGTGGAAGAACTTGACTGGCTCACACGGAGCCCTGACCTCAACCCCATCAAACACCTGTGGGATGAACTAGAGTGGAGAGTGCAAGCCTGAGCCTCTCGTCCAACTTCAGTGTCTGACTTCACAAATTCCCACAAGCACGCTCCAAAATCTTGTAGAAAGCCTACCCAGAAAAGTGGAGGGCATGGGGATGGGGGAAATCCATATTAATGCCTATGGATGTAGAATGGAATGTCATAAAAGCTCCTGTAGGTGAAATGTGTAGGTGTTCCAATACTTTTTTCCATATAAGTCTATTGGTGTAAAAGTAAAATGGACAATGCATACTAATATGACAGGTAGTGACAACAGTTTTTTGACTCATGTCATTTCCGTACCTTGCTGTTTTGGGGTATTCTTGGGAATACATCTATTACAGGATAAAAGAAAGTCAACACTTAAGCATTCAAAGTGACCAAGGGTTCTCTGCCTCACCTTGGTTTTTGTGATCTCATTCGTCTGCCTTTGAATCAGCTCCTCCAGATCTTTGCTCTCTTTTAACAGGAAACTTAGTGGTTCTTTTAGTATATCCTGCAGTACAAAAAAGGATGCTTGAAACTAAAAAAAATCATAAATCCTAACAGTCTCAAAGCAAAATAAGGAAGAAAGAGTAAGAGGAACAAGACTCAAGATAAACCCACCACTTTCTAGGTGAGACCAGGCTACAAGATTAACTTCATTTCATTAATATCACGCAAGCCTGGCATGGTATTCCTAAAAGTACTATAAAAACTTTTTAAAAATAACTTGCCAATATATTAACAGGCAATCTAATGTAGTAGTTTTAGGTGTTTATGTGCATTAGATGTCCCACACAAAAGTCCACTGACCTTCTTGGGATCCACTGCCTCATCAACTGGTTTGAACTTGTGGCCTTGATGTTTATCACCATCCCTACAGATTAAGCACACCAGCATCTGATCTGTCTCACAGAACAGTTTCAGCCTCTCATCATGGTCTGGGCATACTAGCTTCTCAGGCTCTGTGAGCAGCCCTGCTCTCGCCCCTTCTCTCCCTGAAGCAGCCATGTCCCTGTTCCTCAGGGCTTCTTGCTTCGTTAGGTGCTCTTTCACAGCGTCCACCACATTTCGGAGGACACGATTGCATCGGAGGTCCCACATGGTGTAGGGCCGCCGACATTCAGGACACCGCCGTATCCGACTGCTACTCTGCGAGTGATTACTGATACACTGTCTGCAAAACGTGTGGTCACACAGGAGACTCACCGGGTCTGTGAAATCCCCCAAACACACAGAGCACTGGATCTGCTTCGACAAATCCATGGCAGCTTCTGGGTTTTTTCTTTTTTTTTTGTTCGTCTGTTTCTGGTCTAAATGTCGAAACTACAGTTTTTGTATTCTTTAAATGTCTAGAGCCATTGACTGTCAGAGAATGTTTTCATTCAGACTCTCTAGTCCTAATAACAGCTGCTGACGATCAGATGTCTGGTAGCAAATGTCTTCCACCCAGCACTGCCCACCAGAGATTCATGGGGGCTTTTCTGGGTGTGTAGTTATCCCCTCTCCTGCTCTGAACTCTGGATTCCCTTGAGATTCTATATTTGGGAAGTCCTGTATCCACAAGTTTCGAGTGACAGAGCTACATTCTCCCTCCCAAAATCCGTCCAGCAATAAATCGGGTAAAGCACTTAGATAACTGTATCATTGCATGATACATAGAGCTGCCTATTATTGTCATTACAGTTACACAACAAAATACATATAGACAGACTGTGGCCTGCTCTGTACTACTATACCTTATTTATGTAATATACATTAAATATTTTACATAATATGTTTTAAATATGTATTTTAAAGGTAAACATCGTGTTTTTCTTTAAATTACTATCTAGCAGGACAAATGAAGATGCAAACTTTAGCTTTGACCTTCTCCCTGAAGTAAAAGAAATCAACAGGTGATTGTCACATGCACACATGTTGTGTAATACCAGTGTTCTGTTTATCTCGCTTGTACTCTTGCTCTATAATTAGTAAGGCTGCATTTACGAAGACAGTTGTGGCATCCATCTGAAAACCTCTCAAACTGAAATTGCTGGTTTGGTGTAGACGTTTTTGTAGGTGGAGATAATGCATTAACATACAATTGTAGTTATTATCAATAGTGTTGTAGACTACTAATCTGACATAAAATAAGATGCACACACTAGTAGAAAAAATAGTGTTTTGTATGGTATGTGGCTGTAGATTAAAGTCAGATTGATTTCTATAGTGCTTTTTACAGTGGAGCACTGTTTTAAAGGAGCTTGCAATTTTATATTAGCTTCTATTATCTAAGCCAATCCCAAATTGAGCAAGCCTAGGGTGATAATGACAAGGAAAAATTCCCTATACATTATAAGGAAGAAACCTTGGGAGGTCCAAGACTCAAAAAGAGGCTCATCCTCCTTGGGTGGCTTAGATGATATACAGTATGTAAGAATTAAACTAAGTTATATATTTAATAAGTTTATAGTAATAGTTTAAATAAATAGAAGATAAATAATATTAACAGAGACAACATTTAAAAATATAATAATTAATAATAACAGTAGTGAAAATAAAGAGAAATATTAAATAGAATAACGTAATAATGTACATGTAGGCATTATTTAGTCCAGTACACAGAGTCACTGATCTTGTGTCCTCAGCAGGAAAGTTTTGGTGGCATGGCATCCTCAGGCAACTGGAGGAGTGAATGAGTTACTTCCCTCTGTGGTCTGGGTAACGGTGATGAAACAACAGCTTGAGTGAAGCCGAAGCGGTGGTACATTTTAGTGTGAGGGCTGGAACTGTTACTGGAAAACAAACTCGAACAGAAAGAGTAAATGTAGTTTGTTTTTGTTAAGGGCACAGAGTCTATTAACAGAACACGTTTGAACCACTAAGTGTAGCATGAGACTTTGACAGCACTAACTATAGCAGCATAGCTAGAAAGGGGAGAACCAGAAGGTAACTCAGCCAAGAGGACTGACATGAGACATCAGCAACCCACCTACAGGAACCTGAGTCATGCATCCCAGTCTAAGTCTAACCAAAAGCCTACATGAATAATTTTGCTTTTAGACTAGACTTTCCAATTTTTGGAGAGTGTCTGAATCCCAAAATAAATTGGGGAGCTTATTTCATAGCTGCATTCTGAACTAATTAAAGTTTATTTATAGATTTAGTAGAGCATCCAGTAAGTTGAGGTCATAAACACATGAACCAGTTTTTCAGCATCTCTAAAATATAGTATATTTAAGTTTAGCAATGTTACGTAACTCGAAGTTTAGTAATGTTACTTAACTTAAAGAAAGTTTAGGATAAATGTAGCCAGTCTCACTCTCGCAGCCTTGGGTCCCACTAATAAAACCTTAGCTTTATCTGAGCCAAGTAAACGAAAATTAAAGTCAAGTCAAGTCAGATTTATTTATATAGCGCTTTTTACAATGGAGCATTGTCTCAAAGCAACTTTACAAGTTTAGATTATCTCCCTAACAACTACGTCCAATCCCAAATTGAGCAAGCCTAGGGCGACAGTGGCAAGGAAAAACTCCCTAGTTTCTAGGAAGAAACCTTGGGAGGACCAAGACTCAAAAAGGGACCCAACCTCCTTGGGCGGCGTAGATGATAAATCTAAGAGCAAACTAAAGTCATGGAGTCAAAGTTAAAATAAAATGTGAAGTATGCACATCGACATTAAGTGGCCCGGTATGATGATAAATCTAAGAGCGAAACTAAAGTCATGGAGTCAAAGTTAAAATAAAATGTGAAGTATGCACATCGACATTAAGTGGCCCGGGTATGATGATAAATCTAAGAGTGGAAACTAAAGTCATGGAGTCAAAGTTAAAATGAAATGTGAATGAATAAGTATGCACATAGACATTAAGTGGCCCGGGTATGATGGGGCTGGAGCTGATGACGGAGGCAGCTTGAGTGGAGCTCCAGCAGATGAACATCATGTGTGGGGCTGGAAACTGCCGGAACACACCTCGGAGAGAAAACACAGAAATGTAATTAGTTGTTGATTGCACAGTGTCTATTAACTATCCACTGATGCCATGTCAATCACTGATGCCAAGTGTAGCATGAGACCCCCGGCAGCATTAGCTATAGCAGCATAGCTAGAAAGAGGAGAACTGGTAGGAAACACAGCCAAGAGGGATCACATGAGACATTGGCATCCCCAAGGGAGGCAGAAGACAGCAACCCAACGTCTCTGATCACCATAAGACTCTTTGACTATGAACCCCCAGCTCTGCCCTTATTCTAAGGCAAGGATGCACGAGTCAAGATCACGAGGACCGATGCCCAGTTCAGCCAGACCGCCCACTCGACACTCCCGGCTAGCGGACAAGGCAGGCAGGCCAGACATGACTCCAGACTCCGGCCCCAGTGACCCAAGCCATGCATCCTGGTCTAAATCTAGTCAAAAGCCTGTGTAAATAGGTATGTCTTTAGCCTAGACTTAAAACTTTGGAGAGTGTCTGAGTCTCGAACTAAAGTGGGAAGTTTATTCCATAGTTTGGGGGGCCATGTATGAGAAAGCCTTTCCCCCTGCTGTCACTTTTTTAATTCTAGGAACTAAAAGAAGTCCTGCACCCTGCAAACGAAGTAGACGAGTTGGATTGTAAAACTCTAAGAGTTCACTCAGATAATGTGGGGCCAGGCCATGTAGAGCTTTATAAGTTAAAAGAAGTATTTTGTAATCAATGCGGAATTTGACTGGTAAGCAGTGCAGTGATGTAGAACAGGAGTGATATGATCAAATTTTTTCTAGTTCGAGTTAGCACTCGGGCAGCTGCATTCTGAACTAACTGAAGTTTATTTATAGATTTACTAGAGCATCCAGTAAGTAAGGCGTTACAGTAATCCAACCTTGAGGTTATAAATGCATGAACAGGTTTTTTCTGCATCATTAAAAGAGAGGATATTTCTAAGTTTAGCGATATTACGTAATTGAAAGAAAGCAATTCGAGTGATGCTGGCTAATGTGCGCATCAAAGGAGAGATCTGAATCAAATGTGACCCCTAAGTTTTTTTACAGACGGACTGGGCAATACTGGACAGCCATCTAGATTTAGGATAGATGTAGCCAACCTGTCTCTCACAGCCTTGGGTCCCACTAATAGAACCTCAGTTTTTATCTGAGTTAAGTAAGAGAAAATTAAAATAACATCCAATCTTTTTATTTCCTTTTACACAGTGCTCGATTTTATTGATTGTAAGGCTGTCATTAGGTTTGGCTGATATGTACACAGCTTGTGTATCATCTGCATAGCAGTGAAACTAATGCCATGTTTACGAATAACTGAGCCTAGTGGCAGCATGTACAGAGAGAATAAAAGCGGGCCAAGCACTGACCCCTGAGGCACGCCATACTTCACTTTTGAGAGCTTAGACCTTAGATTATTTATATGAACAAACTGATACCGGTCAGTTAAGTACGATTTAAACCAAGAAAGTGCTGATCCCTTAATACCTACAGTATTTTCTAGTCTGTTTAGTAAAAACATCATGATCTATAGTGTCCAATGCTGCACTTAAATCTAACAGAACCAGAAAAGAAACACATTCCTTATCTGAGGACATTAACAAGTCATTTTAGTACCCTAATTAATGCTGTTTCAGTACTATGATGGGGCCTGAAGCCAGACTGAAATGTTTTCAAAAATTTAATTCCTTTGGAGGTAACTGCAGAGCTGCTGATAGACGGCTTTTTCTAAGATTTTGGACAGAAACGGTAGATTTGAAATTGGTCTATAATTAGATATCACACAAGGGTCAAGATTGGCTTTTTTAATCAGTGGTTTGATAACGGCAGACTTAAACAACAGAAAATTAAACAACAGTATCCTCAGTTTAACTGATTGTAAGGCTGTCATTTGGTTTGGCTGATATGTACAACTAATGTCATGTTTACAATTAATTGAGCCTAGTGGCAGCACGTACAGAGAGAATAATAGTGGGTCAAGCACAGACCCCTTGGCATACTTCACTTTTGAGAGCTTGGAGCTCGGAGCACATATTATTTGCATAAACAAACTGCCACTGGTCAGTCAAGTAGGATCTAAACCAAGAAAGTGCCAGTCCCTTAACAGCTATGGCATTTTCTGATCTATTCAGTAAGATATCATCATATGAAATGTCAAATGCTGCACTTAAATGGGATAGAAAAAGAAAATTAACACATTGCTTTCTTTCAGTTACATAATATTGGTAAAGTTATAAATATCCTCTCTTTTAAAGATGTGGAAAAACTGGTTCATGACAGTTCTTACGATGGATTACTGTAATGCTTTAATTACTGGATGCTCTAATAAATCTATAAATAAACTTCAATTACTTCAGAATGCAGTAGCTCGCATGGTAACTAGAACTAGAAAATTCAATCATATCAGTCCTGTTCTGTACTCACAGTATCTGAGTGAACTCTTAGAGTCTTACAATCCAGCTCGTCTACTTTGTTCACTGGTCATGCCTTGGTCTTTGGCTGGAATTGTCTGGTGAGCGGTCTGGCTGGGCTGAGCTTCGGTCCTTTTTATCTCGAGTTGTGCATCCTTGCTTTAGACTAAGGTTGCTGTCTTCTTGCCTCCCAAGTGTGATTACTCAGGTTTGTTGACTGCTGGGGAGGTGGGTTGCTGATGTCTAATGTGATCCCTCTTGGCTGTGTTACCTTCTGATTCTCCCCTTTCTAGCTATGCTGATGTAGCTAATGCTGCCGGAGTCTCATGCTACACATGGCATCAGTGGTTGTTAATGGACTCAAGTTGTTTCAGTCATCAGCTCCAGCCCCACCATGCTCAGGCCACGCCAGCGAGCAGTTACTCTCTCCCTCCTCCGGTTGGCCTGGTTGACAACATGCCACCAAGGACTTTCCCTCTGAGGACTTAAGATCCAGAAGTGACTCTGTGTACGAAATATAACCGATATGCATATTTTTTTATATTGTTTTATTCCATATTTTATTTGTTTGTTAATATTTACTTAGTTTCTGTTTTTTTAACTATTACTACAGACTTATTTGACTAGATAAATTAGTTTCATTCTTACATTTATCATCTAATCCACTCAAAAAGGATGAGTCTTGATACTTTTTGTGTCTTGGTCCTCCCAAGGTTTCTTCCTTGTAATGTTTAGGGAGTTTTCCCTAGGCTTGTTCAATTTGAGATTAGGCTTAGATATTAGATGATAATCTAAAATTGTAAAGCTGCTCTGAGACAATGCTCCACTGTAACAAGTGCTATAGAAATAAACTTGACTCAACGCATCCATTATCTGAGAACATTAATAAATCATTAAAGTACCCTAATTAACGTTGATTCTATACTAAGATGGCCCCTAAATCCTGACTGAAATGTTTCATAAATACCATTACTTTGGAGGTAACTACAAAACTGCTGACAAACAGTTATTTTATGAAATTTTGGAGAGGAAAAGTAGATTAGAAATGAATCTATAATTAGACAGTACTCTGGGGTCAAGGTTTGGTTTTTTAAATCAGTGGTTTAATAATCGCACACTTAAAGGATTCAGGCACATCAAATTGGGTTAGCTTTGCAGTTTTATTTAAGTCCTTCGTGAATGTACTCTAAGAAGGTTTCCAAGGTCTTTGGATAAAAACAGCCTCACAGATCCTGTACCATACTTAACAGTAGGCATCAGGGTTTTTTTTTAAGTTTAATTTTAGTCTGACTACAATAATCTTCATCTGACTACAGAACAAAAATTAAGTCAAAGTCTCAATAGCATTTAACAAACTCCAGGAACTGGTGGTAAGATGACAGGAAAGAATTTTTTCCTTTTTACCATCCTCCTCACTCTGCATAGGACCAAAATTAACTTAGGTCTTCTTCCAAGGAAGGCAATGTTGTTGCAGTTCCGACTTTTTAATTATTGCCCTAACTGTATATATGGACATTTTCAGGTGAGTAGTTTTTACAGTGTAGCCATTCCACAACTTCCAACACACTTTTTTCTTGTTTGAATTGTGTGTTCTTTTATTGAAGAATGACTAAGAGAATCTGATCTCTATGTCAGTTTATTTATAGACCAGTGAATATGTTAAAGCAATAAATTAAATATGGATCACAAAAATGGATTTGACACAAGGGTTTATTCTTAAGAATCAACACAAATCATACATAATTTCTTACCAGAATACTGTGCATAGACAACATTGCACTGCATGACTGTCTCATCTATTATAAAAGATAAAGGATTTTCTCTTACATTATGATCTTAAATGCTCTGTCTTGTGTGCCTTAGCGTGTAATGTCCTTAATACCAACAAACTGTGAGAGGATCAGTGTTTTTTCCATTCAAGTAAAGCCCGGGGGAAAGGCAGAGAGAATGGGGCTGGGGATTTGACAAGACTCTAGTGTCGATGAGAACCATGCTGTCAGCATTATAAAAGGACACTTGATTTCTCTCACAGTCCAGGTACACGCCTATCTTTCTAAAACTTGAAGTAATCTTTACTGTCCTCATGTCTGCATCATGGCTCTGTTGGATGTGGTAGCCAGAGTCTGGGCTGAGACATAGCACTGTGTCTTTGATCAGTATACCTGAATTGCAGCTGCAAATCCCAACACCCCAGTCTGGCTTGTTCCCCACTTCCACCTCCCAGAAGTGCTGCCCACCTGTAAATGATATCTCAGTTCTTAGCCAAGCTGAAGTAGTTTGGTTTCTCATGAGGGGAATCCGCTTGGGCTGGATACAAAGACCACTTGGTGATACCCTTACGTTTTGTTCACTTCTGTTCAATACAGAGTGGTGATGAGGAACTTACAGGAGAGAAACAAGAGAAGACTTGTCTGTGAGCACAGCTACTTTGCAATGAAGATTATAAATGCTACTGAAAATCCTCTTACCGGGGTTAATGGATGCAAGCATCTGCTTCCATACAAAGTACTGCAGGTGAGTCTCATAAGGACCAAGGGATAGAGAGTCAAGTGTAACACTAACATCCTGCAGAGACAGTGATCTGAAAAATTATAATATCATTAAAACATATGTTGATTTAATTGATCGATAAATCAAAAGGGATTGCAGAAATTGCACATTAGCTTTAGCTTCTACTTCAGAACACTCACGTCGTTCCAACTGACAATGCATCCCTAATTACAGACCGTCCATGCTCATTCCACCACTGTAGGCACACAAGCAGGAATTGACATATCAAAAATTGATTTCTCTCAGACTCTGCATAAAATGTACTCTTTCAAACATAAACATAGAACCTGTAAGAATTGGCAAGGTTTTTTGGTCTCCAGGGCAGACATTAAAACTCCTTGCTTTTCTCTCACATCTGCCAACATTTCTTCCATTGTAAATATGTTTATCCCCATTATATCCAAGATTTGATGTTCCTCCCCATCGAGCTGTTTCTTCAACTCAGCCTCTTTATCTCTGAGAAACTGGTGCATCTTCCCAAACTGGGCAAAGATCTGGTCTGACAGCACCCTAGATTTCTCCTGCAAAAGATATATATGGCCGATTCCATTTAGAAGATTTTACTCCAAG
The DNA here is from genome assembly GCA_025084515.1 of Ancistrus triradiatus. NCBI lineage: Eukaryota > Metazoa > Chordata > Actinopteri > Siluriformes > Loricariidae > Ancistrus > Ancistrus triradiatus. Next base: position 630,955 of record JAJAGP010000092.1, read on the forward strand.
ACTCTGTGTTTACATTTCACACTGAAACACATGATTATATCACCTACCCTTGTTTTCAGAATCTCCTCAGCCTGCCTGTGAAACAAATCAACCAGCTGCTGTTCTTTGCTGAACAATGTTTCCAGAGACTCCGATGTCTTTTTCTACAGAATTTATTAGAGGTACAGTTATGCGAGTGGTCTTTCATAGCTAATATAATTCATCACCCTTTACTTCATCATTCATTTTAATTTATTTAACAACTTCATTTAAAATGACTGAACTTACTGTCTTTGCTGTGAAAGCTTCATCCAACGTTTTGAATGCATGACCCCGGTGTTTCTCCTCCTCTTTGCAGATAACACAGATCAGTTTTTGATCAGTCACACAGAAAAGCTTAAAATTTTCATTGTGATAAGGACATTTCTCTTGGAAATCCTGGCTGTGGCGCACTGTCCCTTTGGGGTTAGGCATCACAGTTTCTCTCAGGGCTTGATGTTGATTCAGATGCTCTTTAGCAGCATCTACCATGTTCCTCAGAGCTCGACTGACTCTGATATGATCCTTTGTAAAGGGTTTGCGGCATTCGGGACACTTGCTGTTCCCAATATTCTTGATAAAATGTTGAGTTATACATATTCTACAGTAGAAATGCTCACAGGTAAGACACACTGGATCCTGTAGGTCGTTCAAACACACAGGACAACGAATCTGTTGAGACAAATCCAAAGCCATTCTTGAACTTTGATGTTTGTTATTTCTCAGTTCCAATCAGTGTATTGCTGCTTGTCCTTTGAGCTGGTAAAGAAGATTCAATCCACCAGTGTAACCTAAACTGAACGTGACATGGATAGCTTATGTAAGAACACACAGTTACTGTAAATACTGAAAATCAACTTCCTTGTATCCTTCCTTGTATCATGCAAGATACAAATAAGTCTCTGCCTAATTTGAATTAATTCCTCAGTGTTGGGGTCATAAATTACACAAAAAAGTACAAGTACTTTGTTACTGTGCTCATAAAAATAGTGAGTCTAGTCGATGATAACTATAGTTTAGGTGGAATATCATGAAGAACTGCATTACTAAATATTGGCATGTCTATTTATCATCAACTGAACAGCATTTATTTAAGTACAACCATTATGTACCCTCAGTGCCATAGATGTGTATGGCACTTGCCCTTGTTTTTACATCCTGTTTCAAAAATTGAGTTAGAAATGCTTATTAAAGAAATACTTTTACTTTTTTTACTTTAAATTCATTTAGTAGCATGTACCTTTATACTTCTGCTTGAGTAAAATTTATATGCACTACTTCAACTTTTACACACATTTTTCAAGTACTTTTATGTAAGTAAAGAACTTGCGTATTTCTGCCACCTCTGCATCTCAGAACATTTTTACCCTGAAATAACCAAAGCTACTTATTACTAAGGATTTCCATATACATCTGACTATATAACCTTCAGTAGATTTCAGTAAAAGCATGCCTTTGAAGGGTGAATTCTAGGCTACAGTTTAGTTTAATTTACAAATACAGAAACACTTACATATAGTAAGCTGGAAAGTTCCACACATTTCTCGGCCTTGTGCAAATGCAGTCTCTGGAACTCCTCATATCATGTTTTTAACACAAAGTCTGGTCCTTTCAGGAATTCTGGTTCAGGATCCTGGCTAATCAATTTCACGATATTTCCAAATGTGACTCACCTTAAAGTAAGACCTATAAATGTTCCATTAGCAGTACTTATGAACTTCCTGCTGAAGTCACTGTCATGTGTTCCCGTAGAGGGAATGTTGTTGGTCAGGAAGAACATGTAAGTGAGAGAATTATCAGTTAGCACATCTACACAGACCTTTCTGCTGTCACATTTACAGTGTTCTTTGAGAAGCGCTTAAAATGTTGTAAAACTGCATTTATACATTTATAATGCTCTATAGGAAAACATAGGAATAACTTCACAAAAGGAGACTTAGCAGTTGTTTACACTGTTAAGAATAGTGTAGCAGGCAAAAATATGTATAAATCATCAAATAAAGTGAACAAAATTGCTATCATCCAAGCTTAGCATTGGCAGAAACTCTGATGATTAGTAGTAAATAGTGAGCTTTTTTGCAAAGCCCGGTAACACAAATACAATGACTAGAGGGATGGGAACACAAAGTACAATCACAATTTCAGTCATACAAGGAGAAGCAAGGCGACTTAAACAATTTGCTTATTGAGTGTTGTGTAGTTGCCACATGGTTAATAGTGTGGTATAAATAGCCATATAATCACTATGTCATAATCTACGTTATGAGGTTACAAAGCTGAAATTGCAGCTGTTAGATATTAATATATGAGCTGTACTAACATTGATTTGTGAATTAGTTTGAGCTGGAAATGTATCATACTTACGAAAATCTTTATTTATCGAAGGCAGGCCTTGTGTCCTGGCAACAATCATCATAACACAATACAACTCATCTGACAATAGAGTTATCTTGGGGAATTCTTTTATAGTGATGGACAGGGGCTACTGGTTCTGAAATCAGTCTTATCTTAAACCCTGCCTTTGTGTTCCAGGATGTTTCTTACAAGTAATCAATTACATTCTGATATAAGGTGAGCCCATTTTCATGATCACTTTCTGTAGTCCATTATTACATTATCAAGTCAAGTCATGTCAGATTTATTTATATAGCACTTTTTACAATGGAGCATTGTCTCAAAGCAGCTTTACAATTTTAGATTATCTTCTAATATCTAGGAACAATTCCAAATTGAGAAAGCCCAGTGTGACAGTGGCAAGGAAATACTCGTTATAAACCTTGGGAGGACCAAGACTTAAAAAGGCACCCAACCTCTTGGGTGGATTAGATGATAAATGTAAGAATGAAACTAATTTATCTAGTCAATGACGTATGTAGTAATAGTTCAAAACTGAAACTAAGTAGGCTAAATTGGAACAGATAAATAAAATACTAAATAAAATAACCGTAAAAAATATGCATATTGGCATTATTTAGTCCAAATACACAGTCACTTTAGGATCTTGAGTCCTCGATGAGAAAAAAAACCTATTATGTCAATTATTGCCCAACATAAGTGCCTGACTTCACAGTCATGTTCCAAACTCTAGTGGAAACACACCTCAGAAGAGTGAAGGCTGTTAGAGCACTGAGACTCAGAAACCTCTGGAAACACACACTGTTGGTGCCAGGAAATTTTACACCTAAACTTAACAGCACCAGGAGCCCATGCACATGGACTTTTTGTGTCGTGAGAACCATACCAGGACCTTACAGTGCCAGGATAATAAACACTTTGAAACGTAACTAAAACTTTACCTTAAAAGAGGTGGGATAGGAACAAGGGCAAAATGCTTGACTATATAAGTAGATCTTGAGCTTAGTTTTAAAATAATGGCTTTGTCTGCCTCTAATAGGAAGGCTTGTTCATACGTTGTAGGTGTCACGATGATGTGAGCTAGAGAGCCACATCATCCTACATAGTGCCTCTGACACTTTTCGGGCTTCCACAGAAAGTTGATTAATTAGAGAGTATTTAACCCCTCCTTTTTGGACACATGGTTGTCAAGTCAAGTCAAGTCAGATCTATTTATATAGCGCTTTTTACAATGGAGCATTGTCTCAAAGCAACTTTACAAGTTTAGATTATCTCCTAATAACTACGTCCAATCCCAAATTGAGCAAGCCTAGGGCGACAGTGGCAAGGAAAAACTCCCTGAGTGTTATAGGAAGAAACCTTGGGAGGACCAAGACTCAAAAAGGGACCCAAACCTCCTTGGGCGGCGTAGATGATAAATCTAAGAGCAAAACTAAAGTCATGGAGTAAAGTTCGAATAAAATGTGAAGTATGCACATCGGCACTAAGTGGCCCGGGTATGGTGGGGCTGGAGCTGATGACGGAAGCAGCTTGAGTGGAGCTACAGCGGATGAACATCATGTGTGGGGTTGTCTCGCCTTTTCCCTCAGCTTGGATGATGGTTGGATGATCTCAGGAAGGAGATTCTTGAGAGATTCTTTCTATGGTTGATAGTCTATGAGTGTTTCTCTTGTTCTGTGTGACATCTATTTAGGTTCATGGTTGTGTATTTTGGTGGAGGTTTTCAGGCTCCATGTTCAATGTTTAAGTTGTTGGTGTTTTCTGTTAGGTACTTCTTTGGTGTATATTGTCATTATATTATGTATTATGTTAGCATGTATTTTGTCCATGTGAATTGTTATTGTATTTACTTAGTAACAGTATGTTCACTGTTAGCATATGTTTTGTATGTTGGTTATTAGTACTGTTAGCATGGAGCACTGATTGTTGTAGCTGTGTTTTTGTGTTAGCATTAGCATTTTTAGCTTATTGTCTTTTTGGGTAATATATGGTGGTTAGCGTAAGTGTGTAGCACTGGTAATTGGTATTGAGTGCCTTCCTCTGTTGTCCTTTGTTCATAGTGTTTATTCACCATGTTTTATGTTAATAAAGAATGCACACTTGCAATGGCAGATCATAACAGACATAATGGCCATTATGGGTTATATAGTTTACTAAAGGTATTATGTTTAGTGCAGTATTTTTAACCAATGCAAAATACTGTCAACCAGTCGATCAGTAAAATTATCAATATTTTGTAATTGTAGTGAGAACTCCAACTGCTGCATCCTGGACTAACTGAAGTTATTTACTTACTGGAACATCCAGTGAGCAAAGTGGTACAATAATTAACCTATAAGTAAACAAAATCATGAAGTTGATTTTAGACAGTATGTTTATAATGACAATATACACTGCCTGGCCAAAAAAAAAGATCACACACTCTAATATTTCGTTGGACCGCCTTTAGCTTTGATTACAGCACACATTAGCTGTGGCATCATTTCCACAAGCTTCTGCAATGTCACAACATTTATAATGGTGCTTGAAAGTTTGTGAACTCTTTAAAATTTTCGATATTTCTGCATAAATATGACCTAAAACACCATCAGATTTTCACACGTCCTAAACAAATGAGACAAAAATATTATACTTGGTCATTTATTTATTGAGGAAAATGATCCAATATTACATATTAGTGAGTGCCAAAAGTATGTGAACCTCTAGGATTAGTAGTTAATTTGAAGGTGAAATTAGAGTCAGGTGTTTTAAATCAATGGGATGACAATCAGGTGGGAGTGGGCACCCTGTTTTTTTTAAAGAACAGGGATCTATCAAAGTCTGCTCTTCACAACACGTTTGTTGAAGTGTATCATGGCACAAAAAAGGAGATTCTTGAGGACCTCAGAAAAAGAGTTGTTGATGCTCATCAGGCTGGAAAATGTTACAAAACCATCTCTAGAGAGTTTGGACTCCACCAATCCACAGATTGTGTACAAATGGAGGAAATTTAAGACCATTGTTACCCTCCCCAGGAGTGGTTGACCAACAAAGATCACTCTAAGACCAAGGCGTGTAATAGTTGGCGAGGTCACAAAGTACCCCAGGGTAACTTCTAAGCAACTGAAGGCCTCTCTCACATTGGCTAACGTTGATGTTCATGAGTTCACTGTCGGAAGAACACTGAACAACAATGGTGTGCATGGCAGGGTTGCAAGGAGAAAGCCACTGCTCTCCAAAAAGAACATTGCTCCTCGTCTGCAGTTTGCTAAAGATCACATGGACATATGTTTTAGGTCATATTTATGCCAAAAATATAGAAAATTCTATATATCTGTCCATGGTTACATTAATTTCTCCCCAAGATCTTATATTGATGATGGGAGATTAGGACCACTGCGCAAAGTCTTCTCCAGCACATCCCAAAGATTCTCAATCGGGTTCAGGTCTGGACTGTTTAGGCCAATCCATATGTGAAAATGAGGTTTCATGCTCTGAACCACTCTTTCACAATTTGAGCCCGATGACTCCTGGCATTGTCATCTTGGAATATGCCCGTGCCATCAGGGAAGAAAAAAATCCATTGATGGAATAACCTGGTCATTCAGTATACCCCAGATCATAGCACCGCTCCCAGATTTTTTTCTGACCACGTTCCTTCCTCGAAGATGATGTTTCCTCATTGTCCTTCCACTTTTTAATAATGTGTTGGACAGTTCTTAACCTGATTTTAGTAGTTTCAGCAATCTCCTTAGATGTTTTCTCTCTGTTCTGGATTCTTTTATTTCAATCAACCTCTTTTTGAAGCATATTGCATGGTGTGGCCGCTGTTTTTGCTTCTTTTGCTCTAATTGTTACAAACTACCCCGGTAGTGGCTTAGGTTGTAACACAGGAACACCTGTATTTGACATCAACTCACGAGGTCTGTGATAATCTTGCAGAGGTCTGAATTGGTGCTATTTGTAGTAATGTGTGGACTTTGTATAAAAATTTGAGAACTCCAGCTCAGAAATTCAGTGAGTTACAGGTGCTGAAGCAAAAATTGTTACACCATACCTGGTCTCCCCTACAAATGAAAAGACAAAATATATTTAAAGATAATATAACAAATAAAATAAAATATAATAATTTGTAGACTATGCTAAATTACAGAGAAAACTATGAAGAGTATAATAAAGTGCTTAGCGCTGCCGCCTCATAGCTCCAGAGATCCTCGATTAAAATTCCTGACCTGGCCTCCATCTGTGTGGTGTTTGCATGTTCCCCTTGTGTCTGCATGGGTTTCCTCCAGGTCCTGCGGTTTCCTCCCACATTCCACAGACATGTGTTAGGTCAGCTGGTGTCTCTAAAGTGATGTTATTCCAGTGTAAAAAAGTGATCGTGTGTACACATGATCCATGGGATGGATTGGCATCTTTTCAATGTTTGGTTAACAGCTGGTACCCTGTGGTGCCAGTTAGAGCTGGATTAAGCAGCCATGAAAATGAATAAATGTATGAATAAAACACAATATATTGAGTTTTACAGTAGTTCTTTTCTATATGATTCGTTGTAATATGAGAAGTTTAACAGATTACAGATTTAACAAAGCAGAACATTAGCAAAGCGAGAGCAAAATGTAGAAAAGTAAGTCGGTGGAAATCGTGACTGGTCTGTGCCGTTTGCATCTGTTGAATACTCCAGATCTGCAATGTGTCTCATGTGTAATGGCCGTAATGAGCTCTCTGAAATTATCAAATGTAAGGAGACATTTTGAGACCCAACGCCTTTCCACAGCACGGAAAATAGCTTGCTCTAAGTCCTGGTGGAAACTGGAACCCAGCCAGCAATAAATGCTAGCACGGATGAACAAAGCTGGGAATATAAATCCTGCTCCGTTTGCCAGCACTCTGTAGATGGTTTAAAAAGGGAAAACTGAACACTAACTGTTTTCTGGAGACTGCATTAATTGATGTATGACTGGAGTGGTTTTGACAGTCATATTTATTCGTAAAACGTTTTGCTCCTAAACAAGAAAAGGTTTCTGGATATTGACAAAAGAAACCATGCAAAAGCATGTTGTATTATTCGAGAAGAAAGCATCATTCTGGATTGATAATAATTAGGGAAAAGTTGAAACATAATCTCTAGGAAACTGGTAGCATTTCCTGGCTGACTGAAAAGTGTAAAGGTCAATTAAAGCAGTATAATTAAAGCTGTATAGCGACAATGAAATAGTACCTTATTGCTTTCACATTATTGCTTACTACTAGGCACATTTCACATGAAATCATTGGTATTATCGGTCATTAGCAAGGCGAATTATCTACTGTACATACATCCATAAAAACAGAAACATTAGAAATACATGAACTTGGACTTCTATGCAGATTTAAAATACAATTTGTATATTTGTAATGTCCGTTACCAAGATTAACCCACTAACACAGCACTCCCATTTCCCAGATTCATGCAGACCAAGTTTGATGTGATTTCTACCATTTGAAGAAGGCAAACAACTGTACAGAAAAGTGAGAGCAAAATGGAATGAAGGCACCAATCTGTTCCCTCTGCTTGGTGTCCATGCTTTTTTAAATAAATAAGAATGTTTAAGTTTAGAGTCTTAACGTCCTCTCCAGCAACCATCCCATCCAGCAAGGCTCTGCCCTTCGAAGGAAAGAGAGACTCAAAATCAAAAACAAGGTCCTGGTCATACTAATAAAGTCAAATAGTCAGCACAACACATAAAACTATACAATGAACTCCACGCTGAATCTCCTCTAACACAGCCCTCTTTTAACAGAGTGGAATAAAAGTCTCTGATCCGTGTAGTGTCCTTCATGCTGTTGTGTAATTTGTCCAGAGGAGACTACTCCATGCCTCATATATCAAGCTAAGTATCTTTCCCCTGTACGAGCATACCTTGACTTGAAATTTCCTTACACGTGCAATTGCCATGCCCCTGGTGACTACCCACTCATTACTGTGGCAATATGCTGATACGACAGTAATACAGTGAACCTGCATGCAGTGGGAGTGTGCAGTGTGTGTGCATTTCATCTAGTGCACCTCCATTTTAGCTCCACTCTCTGGCCATTGGCCATTTTATCAAGTGCATCTAGGTGACTTTGTAGGTATATAATTACTGACTGTAATCCATCTGTCGCTATGCACAATTAGTCAGCCCCATCCATCACTGAAGCCATGTGCAGTACAGGTCGCTGTTGTTTGTTATAGAAACACACTGCAGTGACAACGGCATTAACACTGGCTGCAACAAAGAGAGGAATGGCAAAGCTCAAAGCTTAGCAAAAGCTAACCGGGGTTGACATGGACTCGACCCAGGCCAAAGCATTTGCCAAGGGAGGTAGCATGATATTCATTCCAATCAAAAATATATTTTTCATAACAAAGTCAAACGATACCATGGCCTTTTTATGTGAGCCTTGAAACTGCTGGTGTCTACTGCTTTCTATCATTTTCCACAAATGACCTAATTAAAAGAATTTATATTCTAATGCAACAGCAACCTTGACCCAGCTCTGCAATGAAGTTGGCATCCTTTCACTCACTAGCAAAATATTCAAATTTTTTGCAAACATCTAAACAGTACAGGACCGATTTTTTAAGTATGGTCTTTGCAAGGTTTGGACATTATACAGTTTAGAAATTTTCTTTACGACTCTCACCCTAGGGTTTTTGGACATGAATCTCTGTAAAACCAGTCTCTTAATGTTGTAGCACAACCCCAAATTAGAAAAACTTGAGACAGTATGGAAAATGCAAATAAAAACACGCAGTTCTTACATTTACTTTGACTTTTATTTCACTGGAGACAGAACAACCCCGATGTTTCATGTTTTTTTCTGGTCAACATCATTTCATTTCTTAATAAACATCCATTCCTGCAACACATTCCAAAAAAAGTTAAGACGGGGGCAATTTAGGGCTTGTAATAGAGTAAAAAGGTAATTTAGATTTCTGTGATGGCAGCATTAATGCAGAAAAGTACACTGAGATTTTAGAGCAACATAAGATGCCTTCAAGACGACATCTTTTCCAGGGACGTTCATGGTTTCAAGTTTTTTTTTTTAACAAGACCATGCAAAACCACACGCTGCACACATTACAAAGTCATGGCTGTGGAAGAACAGGGTATAGATACTGGAATGATGTGCCTGCAGTCCTGACCTGTCCCCAATAGAGAATGTTTGGAGAATTTTGAAAAGACAAATGTAACAAAGACAACCCCATGCTTTTGCACATCTTAAAACGTGTTTGCAGGATGAATGGGACAAAATAACACCTGAAATACTAAATCACTTGGTATACTTGGTGCCTGTTGTGAGCAGGAATGGCAACATTACAAAGTGGTAAATACTTCAACATCCCAAATGTTTTTGGAATGTGTTGCAGGCCTGAATTGCAGGAATGAATGTTTATTAACAAATGGAATGAAGCTGACCAGAAAAAAACATGAAATATCTTGGGTTTATACTGTCTGCAATGGAATAAAAGTCATGTTGTGTTTTTATTTTATTTGCATTTTCCTTGCTTTTCTGATTTGGGGTTGAATTAAGCACACTATAAATCACCTTAAATTCTTAGCTTGGCGCTTAGCTTTTACTAGATTGGACTGCACTTCCACCAACCAAAAATATCCAGCCAACAACAATGCTGTGGTTAGAAACTGATCACTGTAGAAGGTTAGAGGATACCACAAACGGTGCATGAGCTATATGGAGTTTGATAATTATTTACCTACAAAGTCAACTTTATTGTCAATCCCAAATATGGCTTGCTTTAGGTGCTTTTGGCTGAATAACTGTTGTCAGCCACAATACATTTTGTCACAGCATTCAGACTCTGCATCACACGTGCCCCACAAGTAATCTACCACTGGTAACATTTGTGCAGGATTTGCATTTTGGCCCAAATGTGGCTTGTCGGGTGCAGTTCTGAATGTGTACTGGCAGCCAGATTTGGCTGTAGTCATCTCTGTCCTTCCATGGCATTATGTGGACCGATGGAAAACATTGTGGCCCATTTTCTATGAGGAATGTACCAGATAAAATGACCAACGAGTATAAGCACAAACGCAGACCTAACATTCTGATAACTCTGTATGTTGCTGAATTTGTCTCACCTGTTAGACACTCAGTGCCCATTTATGCGCACCACACAACAGGTCTTTGGTATCGGAGGGCATCGTCTGCCTGTTCTTGGAGGTCAATCATGCCTGTGTGTTTCCATAGTCACAACCACAACCACAGCATGCCCTGGAAGGTAGGTGTGTGGGCGTGGCTACTTATCCCTTACAGGAAGTTGGCTGAGGCTTCCTGGTGAACTCTGTTGTACACAGCCCTCAGCTGGGTAACATCACGGCCGACAGCCGACTCAGAGCCGTAGTATTTCTGATATAATGAGAAGAAACACATGAGCTCAGTCTCCCACTGTTCTCTCACAGCCAGAATCAAATAGCCTTTAACCCTTAGTCTATGCATAATGAAAGGATTTGTTTAACTCGATGTTGAAAATTACTGGATATGGATCATTCTAACTGCATGGAAATCTAGGACAGACCCAAAATCTGTTATGTGATTCAACATTGTTTAATTTGTTAGAAATACACTCATTCAGAATTTTATAAGGAACACTATAGTATCCTAATACTGAGTAGGTCCTTGGTTTGCTCTCAAAACAACCTCAATTCTTCGTGGCATGGATGCCACTTGACGTTGGAAATGTTCCTTTGAGATTCTGCTCCATGTTGATATAAATGCATCAGGCAACTGGTGTTCCTTTGGTTTTCAAATGCGGTGAATGGGAAGGCCATTGAAGAAAATGGAACCCATTGGCATGCTCATGAGAGACTTTTGCTTGCAACATGGTGCACTATCATGCTAGAAGTAGCCATTAGAAGATGGGTAAATTGTGGCCATGAATTGGTGCACATGGTCAGCAACAACACTCAAATACTCTGTGGCATTCAATCAATGACTGATTGGTATTAAGGTACTTACAGTTTTCCCCACACCATTACACCACCTCCACCAGCCTGGACTGTTGACACAAGAGAGGTTCGCTCTATGGATTCATGCTGTTGGTGCCAAATTCTACCAACTGTGTGCCTCAGCGATCACTTTTTTCAGTCCACAACTGTCCAGTTTTGTTGAGTCTATGCCCACTGCAGCCCCTGCTTTCTGTTCTTGGCTGAATGTGGTAGAACCTGACATGATTTTTTTGCTGTTGTAGCCCACCTGCCTCAAGGTTTGACTTTTTTCCAGGGTTACAATCATTTTTGTGTAATGACCACTCTATTTTGGGACCAGGCAGTCTTCCAGTAGGAACTACCATGAAAGTCAGTCCCCACCAAAGTTCCAGTAGCATCTATGTGGAGACTTGTTGAGTTCAAAATGCTAACTGCTTCAACTGTGACACTGGGAGAAATATATACCTCTCTAACAGAAGGAGGTAAAAGCTATACTATAGAAAGGAAGTTAACACCAGGAATGAACACCATAGTGTAGACCACAAGGAGGAGGAAAGTGGGGCACACTCACCTCTGCACAGTGGAACACTGTCAGCATGTCAGAGTGGAAAGTCTCCAGGCTCTTGTAGTATCCTGACAGCAGATTCCTCTGTATCGAGCTTAGGTCCATAAGTGCAGAATCAGACCTTATGTAAACATAAAACACACAGCGTTATCTGAGATGCCGGAAAGTGATCCAAATTGCTCCATCTAGTGGTCAGCAGTCAGTCGTTTTATTATATAGTAAACAAACAAACCTCTTTCTTGAGCACAGGTTCAGCAGAGGATCAGTAAGCGTTTGCCCAGATGACCCTGAGGGATGCATGGAATAAGAGAGAGGAAAAAAGAAAAAAGAAATATTCTGTATTACCACCATGTGCTTTTAACCCTCGTTGTTGTTAGAATTTGTTCAAACTAAAGATCATTTCAGTCAGTGGACATACCCTTGCAATTAATAATCCTGTCCCAGATTTCCTTGAGTATCTGTGTGAGGTTTCTGCTTTGGCATGTTACGTGCTCCTCATCTTCAGAATACAACCTCTGCTCAGTCTGGCACCTGTCTGCGACATGTAGAACATAAACATATGCTTACACAGATTTAAGTAATGTATACATACAAACAATATTTGCTTAATCCTCCCTAGCTGGCAGCACACGGTGCAAGGCAAGAACACCCATAGGCAGGGCACTAATCCATCATAGGGCACATGCACTCACACACTCATACACACACTCACACACTAGGGGCACTTTAGAAACACCAAGTAGCTTAACACACATGACTTTGGACTGTGGGAGGAAACCGGTTCACCTGGAGTAAACCCACGTGGACATGGGGAGGACATGCAAACTTCACACAGGCCGACTACAAGGTTGGAATAAAAATAAATAATTTGTCATAAAACATTCAGACTCATTTCAAATTCTACAGAAGCTTTCCAGGCAGCATGATGGTACACTGGTGAGCTCTGTCACCTTGCAGCTCCAAAGACCCAGGTTCAAGTCCCAGTCACAGCCAACTCCAGGAGTTGGCATGTCCTCCCCATGTCTGCATGGGTGTCCTCCAGGAACTCTAATTTCCTCCCACATTCCAAAGACAGACGTACACTGGTGCCAGTAAGCCCACAGACTGATTTGTATCCCAGGAACCAGGGATACAAATCAGTAAGGTAATGCACTGCAAACTAGCTCTGTCCTGCTAAGCCACTCCAGTTCAGATTCCGTACCCGGTGAGGTAAGGTCTGTCAGTTACGGAGTTGCGAGTTTCCTGCCGTATAGATCAGTTCTGGTTTTGGTCCAGAGTTGGATCTGCTGGCAGAATAAAGGTCTGGCTATCTGTAATTTATTATAGTCTATATATTTTGTTTTATTATATTTTATAGTTATATATTTTATTATATTTTTTAATGTTAGTATGTTTTATTTTATATATTTTATTTAAATATGTTCTCTCTTTTAATTTTCATGTTTAGCTTCTGTTTATGTGAATTATTACTAAAACCTTTCTAATGAAGTAACTTGGTTTAATTCTTAAATATATCATCTAGGCTGCCCAAGGAGGTTGGGAGTTTTTCCTTGCTACTGTCACCCTTGACTTGCTCAATTAGCATTTTGGGCGTCTGTAAAGCTGCTTTGTGACAATGCTCCTTTCTAAAAAGCACTATATAAATAAATATGACTTGACTTGTATACTGATGTTTCGTCCAGGTGTAGGCTGGGTCAGATGAATCACATGACGCTGAACAGAGGTGCCCCAACATTACAGGTAGGTCCAGTAATAGTATTTATATTTTAGCAAAACATTGTGTTTTGGGATTTCCTTTTTATGTCAGATTTATTTATATAGCGCTTTTTACAATGGAGCATTGTCTCAAAGCAACTTTACAAGTTTAGATTATCTCCTAATAACTACGTCCAATCCCAAATTGAGCAAGCCTAGGGTGACAGTGGCAAGGAATGTCTTTATTGGGGCGGTTGGCTTGGCTATTATCGTTACGTTAAGGTTCTGTATTGACCCCAGACTTTGGGCACTGTAACAAGGAGTACGGTAATAAAAAATGAAACTATTTCTGTACCTAATTCAGTCCTGTTTATCCCATAGTTGAAAGGCTTGCAACAACAGTCTAAAGTGGGTCTCACAGGACTTAATGCATAATTATTAAGATCAAATATGTCAGCAACAACAACACCTGACGTGATGGCTGGGTCCTCGCCTTTAAGGTCACTCTGTTCGCTCACTTTGTCCTCATCTTTTTCTTGCTCCCTCACTCCCCCTCTCAGTAGAATCGCCTGCCTTGCCTTCATCTTCTCATAATTCCGCATCAGGAAAACACCATGTGTCTTCACAAAACTCCTGAAATGAGAATGCAGGACAGGTAAACTGGGGCACAGTCAGAGAGAGAGAGTGTGAGAGCAAACAGAGAGAAATAGAGAACAAAGAAAAGTGGAGAAGATACTGCTGAGTTGTAACTTTTAAAAAAATATTTTGAAAGGAATACCTTCTAAAGATTATAAGACACACATTTATTTCTCCATAGAGTGTGCTACACTAAGCTCTACAATTTGTACCCAGTATCTGTACTCCCAACAATTCAAATCTATCCACTCAAAGATATTTCTGACCATTTTCAGTCATCTGTGACCTTCTATAGTACATCCAACTACCTTTGCAAATGATGGGACCACCATGAGAACTGGATTAACGTGTAAAAAGACATGTCATGCCCCAGAAAGCTACTATTACTATTTAGGGGCTGTACATACACAATGATTTGGAACGGGACTTTCCACTCAGTAAAACGTTGTTCAGTGATGCTTGAAAGTTCGCGAACCATTAAAATTTGCTTTATTTTGGCATAGATATGACCTAAAATGCCATCACATTTTCACAAAAGGCCTAAAAGTAGTTAAAGAGCACACAGTTGCACAAATTAGACAAAAGTATGGTAGGTGGTCATTTATTTCTTAATGAAAATGATCCACTTACATATCTGTAAGTAGCAAAAGCAGGTGAACTCATGTTTTCAGTATCTGGTGTGACCCCTTTGTTCAGCTATAACTGCAACTAACATTTCTGTAACTGTTGATCAGTTCTGCAGATCGGCTTTTATGAGTTTTAGCTTATGCCCCTGTACAGAACAGCTTCAGCTCTGGGATGTTGGTGGGTTTCCTTACATGCACTTGTTCCATGACATTTCTAATGGACTAAGGTCAGAACATTCCAAAACATTCATTTTATTCTTCTTCAATCATTTTTTGGTAGAGCGACTTGTGTGATGGGCTCCATGTCTTGCTGCATGACCCACCAACTTTTGAGATTCACGGACAGATGTCCCCCCAGTTTCCTTTATCATTTGCTGGTATAATTCAGAATTCATCGCAAATCCATCCAGTGTGGCAAGTTGTTTTGTCCCAGAGGCCCTAAAACAGACCCACGCCATGATACTACCACCAACATGTTTCACAGATGGTACAAGATTCTTATGCTGGAATGCAGTGTTTTCCTTTCTTTAGACAGAACACTTCTCATTTAAACCCCAAAGTTCTAGTTCAGTCTCATCTGTCCACTAAATGCTTAATGCAATAGCCTTCTTGATTGTCCATGTGACACATGATGGGCAGTAATGTTCTTTTAAAAGAGCAATGTTTTTCTCCTTGCACATCATTGTTGTTCAGTGTTCTCCTGATGGTGAACCCATGAACATTAACAGCCAATGTGTGATAACCCTTTACTTACTTAGAAGTTACACTGCATTGCTTTGTGACTTCACAGACTATTACATGCCCTGCTATTTGAGTGATCCTTGTTGGTCGATCGAGTAACAATGGTCTTGACATTCTTCAGTTTGTACTGAAGATACAAATTGGTGGAGTAAAAGCTTTTTGTGACCTTTTCCAGCCTGATGAGCATCAACACTTCTTTTTCTGAGGTCCTCAGAAATATTTTTGTTCGTACCAGATACACTTCCACAAACACGTTTTGAAGATCTGATAGATCACACTGATAGATCCCAGTTTTTTAAATGCAACAGTGTGCCTCCTCACACCTGAATTTCATCCCATTGACTGAAAACATGTGATGCTCAATTTCACCAAATTATCTGCTAACAATAACGGTTCGCGTACTTTTCACTCAGATATATGTAATATTTGATCATTTTCCCCAATACATAAGTGACCAAGAATATTATGTTGATCTCATGTGTTTAATTGGATTCTCTTTGTCTACCTTTATGGCATCTGGTAATGTTTTGGGTAATATTTATGCAAATATATAAACATTTTAAATTACTCACCAACTTTCAAGTACCACTGTACATGTATTTAATTTCACTATCACTTTGACTGTGTCAACAATCATACAGATGTTGACAATTAATGATTGCAATTTGTGGGATTTGGTAGCTTTTGACTTAAAAGTGTTCTGAGCTACCCTACCCAATGAAGTGCTGTGTTACATACAGTATGATGACATAATGGAAACACATTTTTATGAGGAAAATCAATCACTGGCAGTATAAGCATATTTTTCCAGTACCTCTCCTCACTTGATAAGGGTGTGGGAAAGTTGTCATTGGTCTCAAAATGTTCCTCCTGTAAATGACAAAAAACACAATCTCCAGACTGACTATTGCTGGCAAAAAATACAAAAGCAACCACTGATACATAATGCGCAACGTTACAATACTCTTTACCTCATGTGTGAGATGCTGATGGCACTGCTGGTTCTCATCATGAAGTTGTGTGTGACTGGCAGGGTCTCTGGCTTGGTTCTCGTGATCAGGGAGCCTTAGGAACACATTTGATTCAGATATTAGTTAGTTAAAGCAACAGCTCCAGCTACTGCCATGTAATTTCAAATTTTAAAAGTCATGACAAACACACAAAAATCAGAAGCCTTGTATCAACAATATCTTGTGCAGTCACAGTGTGTTCCTCTGCGGGAATATATTACACCCTCTGTTCCATTCCAAAGAAAAACAAGACCCTTTAGACTTCCTCCACTCCCTTTACTCAGGAATGAAAAGACCACACTCTGGTTTTGAGCGCACCACTTGTCAATGTTTCTTTCCTTTAAAAGTTTTGGAACATTCAAAAGATAATGACAACTTATAAGTTGAGTCTGTGACAACCTAAAACAGTGTGTCAGAGCATATGTGTGTCCTCACGTGGTGTCGAGGCCGCAGTCAGCCGAGTGCTGAGACACGCTGCTGTTAGGGGCTGTACAGGAACTGTCTACAGTCAGAAACAGATCCATTACTTCGAAAACATATTCATAATGGTCCTACTATAACAACACAATAGTACTCTTAATAGGACGAGTAAGATAAATACACTGGAAAAAGCAATCGAGCTGCCACAATGATAGAGAACACAGGTATGGAGTAGCTCTCAAGTCCGAAAACAACACGGTCTTTATGCCCGATATTACTCAGAGTTATTTTAAACCTCATACGCGCACACATTCTCTCTCTCCCACACACACACACACACACACACACAATCACAGGCACTCACTTGATGTTGTTGCCTCTGTAGGGGTAACAGGATTTTCAAATAACTGCAGAGGAAAAGAAATGCAGACAGCATATAAAACACAGTCTAGTGTCCGGAAATATTTTTTCACATTTCCAGATATAAAAAAAGCACCTTGTCATGTGCACAGAGCCAGTGGATGTCATAAGGCAACCTAAAGTCTATCCTTTTTAACCTCAGGTACTTTCCTGTCACAGACAACACACACAAACAAGAGAAAGCACAAGATGAACTCTTTATAGTTATTATCGAAAGTCTAATAAAATCATCATAATCCCACATGTTTTGAGGTACGGGGACACTGCAGGCCAAATTCAATGACTCCTGTTTAACAGGAATCATTAACCATTATAACAAATGCAGTAACACCCTTTTGCCAGGGTGACCTCATTATTCTGACCCATTTTATACAACACTCAATCAGTGCTGCTTTTTAAGGTCATCTGCACACACCTCAATATCGAACAAACAACTGATGTCCTGGGATACTGGGTTTTCAAACTCAAGAATCAGTGTAATCTGTGTACGGCAAAATGTTATTCCGAAGGATTAGCGATCTCTGCGTGACTATAAATCTGAAAACACGCTGCACTAAATGCATGCAAACTCACCCACGTGTAGAGGTGCAGGCAGTAAGCCATGCTGATGTTCCTCTGGATTGTAGTCCAGACAATCTATGTTTAGCTGCTCAGGCTGATCAGGAATGCTGAAACACACACAGACACACATTTTAATGATAACATTTTCTTTTAAACATTCTCTGCTAAATTGATACTGTCAAACTATTAATACAGCACTGTGCAAAAGTCTTAGGTCGCCATAAGATTTGTTATTTTAGCCATGCTAACATTTTGCCAAACATTTACCCCTGACCTTCATTCCAATCTTTGTGAGCTTTAGCATATCTTATTCATCTTGCTCCCCTAACAAAAAAGTGATTATTGGCTGCTGCCTTTCTAAAAAAGAAACCTTTCCTGATCAAGCTTCTTCGGATTGTAGAAGGGTACACTTGGCATCCTGATAAAGCTGACAGATGCTGCTATTGCTCAAGTGTAAGGGGAGGTCACACTCAATACTTGCCACAATAGCCTATAGAAGCTGTGTTTTGTTTTCAGTTTTTCCTGTATTTTCTGGTTGTATTCTAATAAAGAAACTGATAAATCATTACATATGGTCATTTTGCCTGTTACAGTTCACCTAAAACTGGCGAACCGCATTAAACTAAAATAAAAGGGCTTTTAGGACCCAACGGCAGTTAGCTCCATATGGAAATGGTGAACCAAAAGACAAAAGAAATAATAAGAAACTGAACTGAACAATGAAAATGAAGCTGCACCCGATTAGGCTGGCAGCTGGGGAACAAACCCTGATCGCTTACGTCAGGGTCTGTTGCTCTAGTGTCTCACCACGAGAGGGCTGATTAAACATGAGCTGAAAAAGAAATAAAAAGGCCAAAAGCAAGTGCTGCATGGAGTGGACTCAAAAACAAAATAGCTCCTTTATTTGTAACATGAAAGGAGGAGAAGCCAAGCCGCAAGCGTGCTTCGAAACACCCGAAGCGAAAAAGAAAGAAAGAAAACAAAGCCGAAAGCGCTCGGCATAATATACCGAGCCTTACGCTAACGGTGTAGCTCTGCTACGCAAACTCCGTAAGCGGTTCCGCACACGTGCAGAGCAGCGGTGCCCGAGCGGAGTGCCGCGACGGTGTATCACGGTCCTCCCACGGCTTCAGGAGTGTGATACAGACGCGGACGGAAAGGACGAGGCTGGATATGCAGCAGTGTCCTTTCAGAACGCGATTGCGGGGGGGAGGCGCCAATGGAGAGTGATGGAGAAGGCGCAAGCTCATGTCGCCGCAGTGGAAACAGTTGGTCCGCGAAGGACAGCGCGGGCAGCGAATAGTGGGCACTTTCCCTACGCTATCGTCTACGCCCTGGCGGTTACCTCGGGTCTCCAAACTGTACTTTTGTTGGCAGTCTACAAACTGTCAGTTACCACCTTCAATATCAGACAAAAACAAGTCAAAGGCGGAAGCGGTGGCACGCCAAACGCGACGGGTGAGGTCTCCAACAATGCAAGGATGCGACACCTGACTGGGCTCGAGCGTGCTCTTAAATACACGAGCCAGCAGATGTTGCTGATAGCGCAATCACACAAAGCGTGTCCAGGCTGAAAAGTGAGTCGACGCTACCCTCTAGCATCGGGGAGCGCGACCCCTAATAATGCCATTGCTAAAACTAATAGTTTATCTAATCTAAGATCTATCTAATCTAATAAAAGCCCAACACTTTTGCACAGTACTGCATGCATAATAATATACTAATATATAATGTGTTTGAACTTACTGTTCTGTCTTATAAACATCTGAATAAAGCCCTGCCCATAGATACTTCTTATTGGGTAGTGAGGCTGAAGCCTCCTTAGATTGGCTATCTCCCTCCTCGTCAGGTGATGCACCAAGGGGTGCTGAATCTGTGTAGAGATCAGAATTTTTCTCAACCCCATCTTTCTCCTCGTTCTGTTTCAGATCTTCATCCCTCTCACTTCTAGCATTACTCGATTTACTTGGGCTTCTCTCCTCTCCGCGAATCACGAGCTCAATAACTTCCAACACTGTGTCTCTGTTATCTTTGTCCTCTTGTCCTGCCTTATCAACCTCTTCAGTCAGACATGAGGCTAGCTCAGGGGTAGAAGGTGGAGAAGGAGGATATGTGAGCTCTGGGTTCTTCCTCGGGCGTCCTGGTCCTCTTCTCTTTACTTTATTGCCAGCTGTCATTTCCATTCTTTTAGGCTTGGATTGTCTGGGTGGTTTTAAATGTCGTGGTTTTCCACTTGTGGAAGCAGTAAATGAAGCTCCTATATGTGTATCTGGTGAAGTTTGGTCCGTCTGATCAGCCTCATCCTGAATTCGACGCCTCTTGTTGGTCTTCTGTCCTCTTGGTTCACATTGTGGTGTTTCTGGTTGTCGAGCAGAGGAGAACTCACTGCACTGATGCTTCCTAGGGAACTGGAGATGACTTGCTGGGTCAGGACCTGTGGCAGATGTGGCTAAAAGTTTTACTCTGATTTATTCAATTAATGAAAGACATCCCGTTACAAGAACACTGACTGCCTTGCAGTTACCTTCAAATGACTCTAAGATGTACAGTCAAGCAGTCGAGCTAAAGTTAGTAGGCTTTTATAATGCTGTACCGTCTAAGATATCTCGGCTATTTAATGCATCTCAATCATGTAATATGATTAGCTCAAGTCAGAAGTACTTGTAGGATTATTTTCGGTGGCTGTATTTACTGTATATGCAATGGGGACTAACAGAGGGAAACTATTAGTGAAAATGCTTCTATGTTGCATTTTTCTTGCATTTAATACAATCTATTTCACATTATTAGCATACCAATTTGAGTGAAAAGTTGAACCTTTGATAACTTGTAGAATTTATTAGTATTTGGTATGTTCCCACTTTTGGTGCAATACACACTTGAGGATTGCATGAACTCCACAAGTTTATTCTAAATCTCATCCATGTTATCCATGCATGATTCCATAATGTTTGAAAGAGCTATTGTGATATTACTGAATGCTTGATGCTTGCTCACTGTATGCAAAAGTATTATATATAAAAGTGTATATACACTCCACGGCCACTTTGTTAGGTACACCTCCTGATTTCTACACGCACTGTCCATTTTATCAGTTCTACTTACCATATAGACCTTTACTCTGTTCTCTAATAGTCAGGACCCCCACAGGCCCACCACAGATAAGGTACTATTGGGCGATGGACCATTCTCAGCACTGCACTGACACTGAAGTGGTGGTGATGTGTTACTGTGTATGTATGTTGAACTGGTATGAAAGGATCAGACACAGCAGTGCTGCTGGAGTTTTTAAACACCTCAGTGTCACTGCTGGACTGAAATAGTCCACCAACCATAGATGCCCAGTCTCCAGTATCCCGTAGGCAGCATCCTGTGAGAACTGATATTAGAGGATATAAAGAACTATCACAAACTGTGCAGTAGCAGATGAGCTACTGTCTCTGATTTTACATCTACAAGGTGGAACAAGATGTAGATGTGTCTAATAAAATGCACAGTGAACGAACACAGTGTTTAACAACTCCAGCAATACTGCGGTGTCTGATCCACTCATACCAGCACAACACACATTAACATACCACCACCACATCAGTGTTACTGCAGTGCTGAGAATGATCCCAAGTAGATCCCAAGTAGTCCGTGATGGTCCTGTGGGGGTTCTGACCATTAGAGAACAGAGTAAAGGAGACTAACAAGTATGCAGAGATAGACTACAGATGGACTACAGTATATACACTACACCCACACACACTGGCCACTTTATTAGATACACATGTTCAACTGCTCGTTAATGCAAGTATCTAATCAGCCAATCACATAGCATCAACTCAATGCGTTTAAGCATGTAGACATGTTCAGGGCAACCTGCTGAAGTTCAAACTGAGGGAGGTGATTTAAGTGACTTTGAACGTTTCATGTTTGTTGGTGCTGGACAGGCTGGTCTGAGTATTTCAGAAACAGCTGATTTACTCGAATTTTCACGCACAGCCAACTCTAGGGTTTACAGAGAATTGTCCGAAACAGAAAATATCCAGTGAGCAGCAGTTCTCAAGGTGAGAATACCTTGTTGATGTCAGAGAAGAATGGCCAGACTGGTTCAAGCTGATAGAAGCAGCATCTCTGAACACATAACACGTAAACCCTTGAAGCAGATGGGCTATAGCAGCAGAAGACCACATTGGGTTCCACTCCTGTCATTGGAGTTTGGAAAGATTGGAAAAACGTTGCCTGGTCTGATGATTCTCAATTTCTGCTGTGACATTCGGATGATAGGGTCAGAATTTGGGCGTAAACAACATGAAATCATGGATCCATCCATCCTGTCTCAACAGTTCAAGCTGCTGGTGGTAATGTTGTGGGGGAATTTTCTTGGCACACTTTCGACCCCTTAATAACAGTTGAGCATCGTTTAACACTAGAAGGCCAGATTGACCTACATAGAGTGGGGCAAAAATATTTAGTCACTGATTGTGTGAAGCTGTGACTGTGAAGCATGGGGGCGGAAATCTCATGCTTTGGGGCTGTTTTTCTGGCAAGGGGACAGGACGACTGATCCGTGTTAAGAGAAGAATGAACGGAGCCATGTATGGTGTGATTTTAAGCCAAAACCTCCTTCCATCAGTGAGAGAATTGAAGATGGAACATGGCTTCCAGCACGACAATGATCCCAAACACACCACTCGACCAACTAAGGAGTGGCTCCATAAAAAGCATTTCAAGGTCCAGGAGTGGCCTAGCCAGTCTCCAGATCTCAGCCTCATAGAAAATTTGTGGAGGCAGTTGAAAGTCCGTGTTGCCCAGCGACAGCCCCAAAACATGACTGCTCTAGAGGAGATCTGCATGGAGGAATGGGCCAAAATACCAGCTACAGTGTGTGCAAACCTGGTGAAGACTTACAGGAAACGTTTGACCTCTGTCATTGCCAACAAAGGTTATGTTACAAAGTATTGAGTTGAACCAAATTTATTGACCAAATACTTATTTTCCACCATAATTTACAATTAAATTCTTTAAAAATCCTACAATATGATTTCCTTTATTTTTTTTCCTCATTTTGTCTCTTATAGTTGAATTGTATATATGATGAAAATTACAGACTTCTCTCAACTTTCTAAGTAGGAGAACTTGCACAATCAGTGGCTGACCAAATACTTTTTTTGCCCCACTATAGATAGGAATATTTTCATTTAGTACATATGACCTTTAAATAATGTGTTTAAGACACCATGTTATTGTGAAGTTTTACATTCCAAATGTAGTTTTATATTCTAAATACTGTCTCTACTAGTTAGGTTCAACCATAAATCAGTTTCACAAATCTGCACTAAAGTGCATTCCACAGCAAATCCTGGGTCTTCAGGATAAGGATTGTGCAATTGAAATGAGCTGTGCTCTAGACCACACCATCAAATTCCTCTTTTTACAGCACAAAACAGTTATACATCAGGGAGTCGCACTGTCTAAGAACATTAGAAAGACATTAGGGAAGAAAGACACACAGACACAAAGAAAGAAAGGACAGAAGGAAGAAGAGAATCCATACAGGATATATAGATGGAGAAGGAACGAGGAAAACATGTCATTAGGAGTTGTTACTGAGTCAGTGTGTTGCTTTATACATCTATGGATGAGCTATTTGTAGTCTGGGTGAAAGCCAGACCAAGATCACTTTAAATCTACATCAGTCACATCAGCATTAAAGTGCAAATACATGTCAACAGCATAGCAAAGGTCTATATTTAGACTGAACAAATGAGCAAATAGGAGGAGCTAAATAAAGGTACAGAAGATGAGACACAGAACAAGAGGTCTGACCCAAGATGTTGGTTTGGGGTAGTAAGGCACATATGATCCTAGTTAGAGAACTGACTCTTGCCAAACACTCCTTTGCGCTCACAACAACAATTCTCTCTTCTTTTGCTCTTCCTTCTCAGTCATTTGTACAAGTTCACTTGCACATTTCCATGTTTACTCCCACCTACATAACCACATTTCCTTACCACTGCTGAATGCCTGCTCTTTTCTCATTCTGCCTTTCCAAGTCAAACAGACTGGTCTATGTTAGCCACTGGCAGACAGAAGGGCAATAGCACGATTCTAAATTCCTTGTCAGGCAGATAGCAGAATTAAAAAAAAAAAATTGTATAGTACAATTCCCAGTAGTACAAAGCAGCATGCTACACATCGGTCAAAGTAGAACTACTGATACAAAAGGGTCAGAAAGAATAGATGTTTGGTTTTGAAAATAAACCTACATTTATATCATTATAATAAAAGGCATTCTCCTTAATCGATACTCCGGTTTTCCACTTCACCAGTCACCTCTTAGCAAAGATCCGTCTAAAAATAAATCATGCAATCCTATACAAACCATTAAATGTACTCCCAAAAGATCTGTAATATTTTTAGCCATATATCCTTGTACTGTTTACTTGTAAGGGGCATTTTGCACTTATGTAATTAATGCTAACAGGATGACTGCAAGGTGACTTATGGCTTAAGGTCAAACAGATGAAACACAGACAGAACCGAGACCTTTAACCTGGCGGCACACTGCGGCCTTGCCCTCACACCCACAGAACCACAACTCAAACCAACTAGTGACAAAGTGGGCCCACATCCTCTGGTTGCCCCGAGTAGGGGTGCACTATGCAACCACGTAGGGGCTCCTCACCCTCAGGCCACCATACCCTGGTTCATCACAATGATTTGTCTGGCTGTTACCTGGATGTGCGGTTGTGAAATGAAATCCACAGGCTGTGACTTACAAGTAGTGGTTAATTTGAGCTGGATCCTGCCAGAACAAGATCCGGTTCCTTGCTCATATGTGCTAATATTTGGAGCACATGCGTTCTGGCACCTATTTGGGTGGATCCAGCACCTCTGCGTTTTTATATCTATAATAAAATGAAAATTAGCAATATTAATAAACAAATTACAATTAAATGGTACTTACTTGTGCGTAACTTCCTATCCAAAAACCCAAATAGCTCATGTTGTTTGATGGTAACTGGCGTAATAATTTCATCAGTCACTTGTTGTGCAGTCTTGTGGTAGTGGTTCCCTTAACACATATATTACAAATTAAGCACTGCCTAAAAGCTATTTTTATGGGATCAACAATAACTGACAATAGTGTGTTTTTTGCTCTATTTTTAGTAAACCCAATAAAACAATTATATGTTAAAAGCCATGGAAAACTGACATGATAACTCAGCACACCATTAACATACTATAATGCCATTTAATTTGTCTAGTTTCATGTTTTTCCTGTTTCAATGGTCAATTGGATGCTACATTGTGGTAGAACCAAAAGATTCTTGTAATTCCAAATTGTCACACATATGTCATCCTAACAATACTCTCAAGGAATGTGGAGGAAAAATACAAATATTCCAATAACACTGGTGTATACTTTCTTTTCTTTATAGCCATCCTTCATTTTATACTTATCTCAACTTCAATGCTACCAAAAAGCTCTATTCTTCCAACCAGGTTCCATGGCCCAGGGCCGTATGTTTTGCGGTTCATCATGTTGGTATGAATGTGGTGTCTGTTTGCAGATGTGGAAACTTGAGAGACCCCAAGATGCTACAGTTCGTTAAATGTCCAATCATGACCCCTGCAGAAATTTTTGACATTCTATAATCATCTTCCTTACTGTGCGTGGGAGGTTCATTACAGTTCTGTTGTTTTGAATTTCTTAATTATGACCTTACAGGTGGATGCTGGCATGTTTATACCAAATGAAACAGGATCAGGAAAGGCAAGAGTTTGCAAGCTTCCAAACCATCAGCTAAGATTAAAAGGAAATGTAAATCAGAATATACAGTGGTGCTTGAAAGTTTGTGAACCCTTTAGAATTTTCTACATTTCTGCATAAATATGACCTAAAACATAATGAGATTTTAATGAGAAAGTCCTAAAAGTAGACAAAGAGAAGCCAGTTAAACAAATGAGACAAAAAAATTATACTTGGTCATTTATTTATTGAGAAAAATGATCCAATATACAAAAGTAAGTGAGTGGCAAAAGTATGTGAACCTCTAGTATTAGCAGTTCATTTAATGGTGAAATTAGAG
Source organism: Ancistrus triradiatus (assembly GCA_025084515.1). Taxonomy (NCBI): domain Eukaryota; kingdom Metazoa; phylum Chordata; class Actinopteri; order Siluriformes; family Loricariidae; genus Ancistrus; species Ancistrus triradiatus. Next base: position 657,034 of record JAJAGP010000092.1, read on the forward strand.
TCAAGTGTTTTCAATCAATGGGATGACAATCAGGTGTGAGTGGGCACCCTGTTTAATGTGAAGAACAGGGATCTATAAAAGTCTGCTCTTCACAATACGTTTGTGGAACTGTATTCTGGCACGAACAAAGGAGATTTCTGAGGACCTCAGAAAAAGAGTTGTTGATGCTCATCAGGCTGGAAAAAGGTTACAAAACCATCTCTAAATAGTTTGGACTAAACCATCCACAGTCAGACATATTGTGTACAAATGGAGGAAAATCAAAACCATTGGTACCCTCCCCAGGAGTGGTCGACCAACAAAGATCCCTCCAAGAACAAGGCGTAATAGTTGGCGAGGTCACAAAGGACCCCAGGTGATTTCTAAGCAACTGAGGCGTCTCTCATATTGGCTAATGTTAATGTTCATGAGTCCACCATCAGAAGAACAAAAGAACATTGCTGCTCGTCTGCAGTTTGCTAAAGATCATGTGGACAAGCCAGAAGGCTATTGGAAGAATGTTTTGTGGATGGATGAGACCAAAATAGAACTTTTTGGTTTAAAAGAAAAGTGTTACATTTGGAGAAAGGAAAACACTGCATTCCCGCATAAGAACCGTATCCCATCTGTTAAACACGGTGGTGGTAGTATCATGGTTTGGGCCTGGTTTGCTGCATCTTGGACAGGATGGTTTGCCAGCATTGATGGAACAATGAATTCTGAATTATATCAGATAATTCTAAAGGAAAATGTCAGGACATGAACTGAATCTCAAGAGAAGGTGGGTCATGCACCAAGACACTGACCCTAAGCACACAGGTTTTTTTTATTTTTTACCAAATAATGGTTACAGAAGAATAAAGTTAATGTTTTGGAATGGCCAAGTCAAAGTTCTGATCTTAAGCCAATCAAAATCTTGGGGAAGAACCTGAAGCGAGCAGTTAATGTGAAGAAACCCACCAACATCTCAGAGTTGAAGCTGTTCTGTACGAAGGAATGGGCTAAAATTCCTCCAAGCCGGTGTGCAGGACTGATCAACAGTTACAGGAAACGTTTAGTTGCAGTTATTGCTGCACAGGGGGGGGTCACACCAGATACTGAAAGCAAAGGTTCACATACTTTTGCCACTCACTAGTATGTAATATTGGATCATTTTCCTCAATAAATAAATGACCAAGTATAATATTTGTATCCCATTTGTTTAACTGGGTTCTTTTCATCTACTTTTAATACTTGTGTGAAAATCTGATGTTTTAGATCATATTTATGCAAAAATCTAGAAAATTCAAAAATTTTCTCGAATTTTCAAGCACCACTGTACTTCTGATAAATGTTGTCCTCAGAAATGTTTAGTCGACGCCCTTATCTAGAGCGATATACAACTGATACACTCTTACAATCCAACCAATTGTAGGTTAAGGGCCTTGTTCAATGACCCAACATTTGAATCTTGGACCTTCTGGTCCATAGACCAGTACTTTAACCACTAAGTCGACACAGTCTCCACAAACCTACCATTCTCTCTAAATGTACACCAATGGAACTTGCAGAAATTTGTGCAGTTTCGGACCTATGACTTGGGGTAGTGCCCTGTCCAGGGTGTACCTAGGGTGTATCCCAGTAGACCCTGGCCCCAACCAAGATAAACAGGAGTAAAATGGGATGCCTTGCTTCTTCTCATATTTTCAGTGAGATTAACAACAAAGACATGTTTTGTATGCATTTAAACCCATTTTATCAAGGGTTTCCAATAATTCTGAAGCAAATAGCTATTCACCATGGTTATTTTTTCTCAGCATGGGTGAGTAAATATGCACGCACATGTCTGTATTTGCCTTTAGATTTGAATAAACAATGATTACTGCTTTACAAGTGAGCAACTGATGTTTATTATGCCAGTACTTTTCAACAATCGGAACTGATTTATTGTTTAAACAAAGCAGGTAAATGAAATAGTATTCAAAAAGCATAAACCACATATTTTTGTGAATAAGGGGAATGTAACCAGAAAGAGATTATAAACTATTTACAGACAGAAGACCTACCATACCCACACACACATATCAAGCCACAAAGACAACACGATACACAGTTCTGCCAACTCTGCCTCTGAGAGATGTTCCTCACACGCTGAGGTTTGTTTCTTGCCATATGTTTACCTCAACAGCTATAAAGTAATAACACTTCCATTTCTCCTCATGATAGCTTAAAGAGACTACTGCAGACTGTTTATGTCATTAAATAACTAATATGAGAAATCATTAACTAAGTAGTCTAACTCAGACTGACAAACAATGTCTTGGAAATACATTGAAAAGGATTTCAAATTACTCATATTAAAGTCCGGAGTAATGCGAGTTTCAGAGGAGGATTTGGATTTAATCCAGGCTTCCATCCAGGCAGAACTTCACAACAATTCAGCACCAGTTTTGGCATATATTTAGACAGTACTACCAATACAAATCTCAAGCTGCTAGAGAATTACATACAAACATTCACAGTTAATGTTATGAGTGCCAGATCACCAAGTAGTACAGTATATATGTAACAGCTTACATATAAACACATGTAAGAGCTTACACCTCTGATAGGACACTGCTTGGCAGGCTAGAGTCTGCTTTTACTACACTGAAGTCAAAGAGCCGCATGCTCTCTGCTTTCTTACTGTCAAACACAGGGTGGTTGATGAGGAACTCCAAAATGCAACACAAATTGATCTCATTTAACTGTACAAACACTATGGTATTTTGTACCAGTGTGAGATTGTGAAATACCTTTGCATACAGTGGGATCCAAAAATCTTGAGACTATTTGTCAAAATGCTTGTTTGTATTATTGTATATGTAGAAGAATTCACAATATAGCAACAAAATGACCCAAAATAAAAGTCAAAGCTTTGAAACAACTACTTGAAGACCAAAGAAGTTCAAGGAGTCAGTCATGGATTTTGCCCCATAGTCATCAGACTTAAACTCTATCGAGCATTTACAGTTGGGCAAAAAAGTTATTTAGTCAGCCACTGATTGTGCAAGTTCTCCTACTTAGAAAGATGAAAGAGGTCTGTAATTTTCATCATTGGTACACTTCAACTATGAGAGACAAAATGAGAAAAAAAAATCCAGGAAATCACATTGTAGGATTTTTAAAGAATTTAATTGTAAATCATGGTGGAAAATAAGTATTTGGTCACCCACAAACAAGCAAGATTTCTGGCTCTCACAGACCTGTAACTTCTTCTTTAAGAAGCTCTTCTGTCCTCCCCTAGTTATTTGTATTAATGGCACCTGTTTGACCTCATTATCTGTATAAAAGACACCTGTCCACAGCTGGAACAGTCAGACTCCAACTCTAAATGTATCAGCAATCAGTAATATCACAAGATGCTCTTTGAAATGCTGTTGCACCAGGGCACCCCTGGTCTGTGTCACATGATCGCAAACCTAAGTGGCTCCTTTTTGCACAAACTTTTGGAGTCTATTGCATCTCAAGTGCACCCTGTCATCACAGCACAAGGGGTACCAAATATTAATAAATCCTGAAATTCATCAAATGATTGGTTCAAAGATTCAACTTTTCACTCAATATTGGGTAGCCCACTCTTAGATATAAGAGCAGTGCCTTTACAGTGTACAATAAACAAAAAATAAGGCTTTATTCAGAAAATCAGTTCATAAAACATATGTTTAATAAACATATTTCGGCAGCTTCTTACCTGCTGGTCTCCTATCTCCAGATGAGTCATCCTGCACTGTTGAGCCATTCTGTTCCATTAGCACATGTGAGTCACCAGACACGTGATTACCCTTTCCTGACTTTGTGATCCTTTTTCGGCTTTGTGTATTGCTGAAGAGTTTAGGCTGTCTCAGGAAAGACAAAATTTTACTCTGTGACTGCTGAGGTGACATGCAGTTCCCATCCGAATCAGGTCCTTCTAGTGAATCCTCATTACCCCTTGACTTGAATTCTGGATTTGGGTTTCTGTTGCTAAGACTCCATGGTGCACGATGTTCTGACCGACGTACTTCTTCCACTTGTCTCTGCTTTGATGGAACTGTAAGAGGAAACGTTTTGTCTGTAGTTCGTATTTGTGAGAATAATGATGAGGAGGAGGAAGGAGAGGTAAAAGAAGAATCCTCTACAGTTCTGTTATCATTTGGGGGATTGTTACACCATTGACACTCCTCGGTTCCATGCTGTCTTTCTGTCATCCTGCTATGTTCTTCCCTTCTTCCTTTGCCTTTCTCTTTTTGTTTCTCACTTTGCCATCCTTCGGTATTGAAACAACAACAGGAGGAGTGCTGCATCATCTTGGGAATTGTTCCAGGAGACTTTTGCCCCCACAGTACAGGATCCTGCCTTGCAAACTTGGTCCTTTTCTTGTGGAATTTTGATGGGCTTATGATGGGGTTTTTAGAGTAGTGGTGCATGTATGATGGTGGAAAAGCAACTGGATACAATGTAGCTGATGGGTATCCTCGATAGAGGCCAAAACCGAGAGAAGTAAGTGGTACCTTGTACGATGGGTGAATAAACTCAGGCGGGTATCCGAGCTTGTGCATCACAGGAAAATGCGTAACCATTTGCTCACTTGGTTCAGAGGAGAAACCCCGTTTCTTTCTCATTCTAACATAATGAAGGGGTTCATAGGATAGGGGAGAATGTGGTGAGTAGTACCCACTAAGGTTAATTTGAAACATGGTTGGTGGGTGAACTTTTTCTTGTATACATTGAATATCACAGGATTTTCCCTTCAGAGTCTTTCGTCCTGCATTGCTGTCATTGTCTCCACTTCTTGTTCGGGTGCTGTGCTGAACAATACGGACCTTACTAAGTCTGACAGTCAAGTCTTCAATCTCAGCCAGGAAGTCAGGGTCGTGCCTTTTAGCCTTGAGTTGCATATACTTCTTCTTGCATTTATATTTATGTCTCCTAAACTTTTCACGACTGAGACAATGATGGACTTTTCGATGGCATTTAAACTTCTGCGCCTCTTGGTCCGTCAGTGTCAGCAAAGGACTGCTGGTATGTATCTCACTGGAATCTTGTGGCCTACGAGAGCCTACTGGTGAATAAGTAGAGAACAGGCGCTCTGAAGGCAAGAAGGAAAATGCTTTTGGTCTACTACCTAGACCACTAGACATCGTGAATACAGAACCTGTTGAGCAAAATCCCGTATCTTCATCCACTCTGCCATTCTTCTCACCTCTATCCAATGTGGTGTTATCATTAGTTTCATCCCCACTATGGCAAGCAAATGTGGAATTTTGTATTTCCCCTTGTTCTAGGAAGGAAGCTGCCTTGACCTTTTGGTTGCTAAATTTACTCTGTGAACTTCTCCCAGGTGATAATGAAGAGCTGGCATTTTTAACTGAACAAGAGGGACCAGATGAAAGACCACTTTGGGTATCTACTGACTTAGTAGAAGCAGAATTTACCTTAAACTGAGAGGTTTCTGGTGATACATGTTGAGAGTGCATTGAGGAAAACTGGTTGTAAGCCATATTGGAGTTTGTGTGACATTTTGGTTTGCGACCTCGTCTCTTTCCCATATAGATAGTTCCTCTTTTACTGACGTTAATCTGAGGACCAAGTTTACCTCCAAAAGATGAAACAAGGGACGATAAGGAGTCTGTGGCTGGAGATACTGAACCACTCAAATCTATTTCATTGCTTTCTTGAGACATGTCTCCAGTGTGGCATTGCTGCTGTCCCAACAGAATCTGTGTGAGCACTTGATCTTTCCTTTTTACTCTCATCTTATTGATCTTTTTGATGATTGTCTTCATTACTAGACTCTTGCTTTTCTTGCATAATTGAGTATCTTTTGTGTTAGAAGACATATGAGGGTTTCTAACATGATGTTTTTCAGTCCGTGCCGGCTGAGATTCATGTGCCGGGACAGAGACTGCATGTTTGGGACGTCCACGTTTTCTTGCCATAGGCCTCGTCTGTTTCACATCAAGTTCCGTATCTGGGTCTTGTGGGTGTTTATTATTCGAGGAATTAATAAAAGACAGTTGCGATTTTTTTCCCTGTAGAGGTGCTTTCAGTTTAATAATTTTTGGTCGACCCCTTCTCCTAGGCTGGGGTTTATTAAGTAATGAGATTTGATTTGAATTTTGAGGTGGTTTTGACTTGCTTTGCTCACACTGAGCTGATGACAATACTTCAGATGTCCCAAGGCATTGAGTTTTCTTTTTTGGACCTTTCATTAAGGAAACAGGAGTACGGTTATTGGTCATCTTTGCAGTCTTGTTAACAAAACGTCTGACCTTTTGTTTCATTGCAGGTTTTTTGTCTTGCTTGAGATCTGAAGATGTACCATCCATCAAAGGCTTTACTGAAGCAGCAGCTACTTGTGTAGTAGTGTCAGCCAAACAATTTGGTTCAACTTGCTCTAAACAATTCCTGACTCTTTTTCCATGCTTATCAGACTCACTTTTGCTATCCTTATTTCTCTCTACAGCAGGATCTTTGGGGGAGGATTTTATAGTCATTTCTGTGGTGCAATTTGGTTCTTTAGTTTCATTCTGCCCTTTCTTCCCTTTACTTTTCTCCATCAGATCTTGTGCACACTTATTTGTGGATGATGAATCAGTTTCTTGAATGGAGACTGAATTGAGATGGTCTGGCAGACCATTTGCACAAGTATTTGTCCTTTGTGTACAGTCACTTTGGTGCTTCTTCTTTTCATTTGTTATTATACTAAAATCACCATTATTTGAATCTGATAAATCTTCTGAACAAACGTCACACTGTGTTCTGCTCAGATGCAAACTGGAAAACATTTCTGAATGACTTTCATTGTACTGAAATACATTATTTGATAGGCAGGATGTTGGTTTGGGGGACACTGCATTCTCATTACATGATACAGTGTATACACTGGCTATATTTGAATTTTCATGACTGACATTTCGACTGGCCGTATCTTGCTGCATAATCGTCTCATTAAGAATGTTGATGCCCTCTCGTGGACTGGAGACCTTTTGAGATGCTGAAGGCGAACTGGGAGCAGGTTTAGGAAAGTAGGTTTTCTTTATGGAAGTAGTTGGATTTTTTATGTGAGAAGCAGTTCGTTTAGTGGATGACTGAGGTGCAGTCGCATTGTAGGGTTCCGTTAATGTTAAATCTGACTTCAACTCTATCTTCTTAGTTTGTTTTGGGAGGACCTGTCAGAAGATTAATGATAAAGAGGCTCATTATCTTTACACATTAATCTTTCTCCAAAGTAACTTGCGAACAGGTGACAAATCATACATGACCACAAACAGTCACTTGAGAGAAGAAAAATGTGAAGCAGCAGAGAAAGTACTATTATGCAACAGAGACGGAGAAGGGAAAATAAAAAGGAAAAAGAAGTACAAAGTCAAATTGATAATTTTGGGATGGCGGTGCAGTAACAGATTGGGGTGCTCAGGTTGTGCATTGCTAATACGCTAGCCCATCACCATGGAGACGGGAGTTCAAGTCCCACCGGTGGCAATGCTGGCAAGACCTGCTGTGTTTGAGGGAGGGAAGACTGGTCAAGGGATCGTTCCCCAGTGCTACAGTGACTCCTCCCTCCACTGTGGTGGACTACTTCCCATCATGAGGAAACTTTTGCCTGCAGTCTGTGTTATGCAGGTATAAGTGCCAGAAACCCTCAGGACCCTGACTAGGAAAACGGGGCAAATACAAAAAAATAAAACCTCAAATCAGAAATGGTTGGGACGATATGGAAAATGCAAATAAAAAGTGTTTCTTACATTTACTTTGACTTTTGTTTCATTGCAGACAGTATGCACTCAAGCTATTCCATGTTTTGTCTGGTCAACTTCATTTCATTTGTTAATAAACATCCATTCCTGCATTTCAGGCCTGTAACATAATCAAAAAAAGTCAGGACAGTGTTAGGGTTCAACGTGTGAAACAGGTGGTTAGGACCCAATTGCAGGTAGCTGGGTTGGTAAACAGCCAAGCTATTGCGGCTGAGGAGAGAATTGGTGTGCCATAGAGACTGAGAGCAGTCCCCAACATAGAAATACATTCATACATACTATACAGTGGGGCAAAAAAGTATTTAGTCAGCCACTGATTGTGCAAGTTCTCCTACTTAGAAAGATGAAAGAGGTCTGTAATTTTCATCATAGGTACACTTCAACTATGAGAGACAAAATGAGAAAAAATAGGATTTTTGTAGGATTGTAGGATTTTAGGATTTTTAAATAATTTAATTGTAAATCATGGTGGAAAATAAGTATTTGGTCACCCACAAACAAGCAAGGTTTCTGGCTCTCACAGACCTGTAACGTCTTTAAAAACCTCTTCTGTCCTGTTTATCTGTATAAAAGACACCTGTCCACAGCCTCAAACAGTCAGACTCCAAACTCAACCATGGCCAAGACCTAACAGTTCTCAAAGGACACCAGGAATAAAATTGTAGACCAGGCCGGGAAGAGTTAATCTACAACAGTCAAGCAGGTTGGTGTGAATAACCTGTGGGAGCAATTGTAAGAACATGGAAGACATACAAGACACTGATAATCTCCCTCGATCTGGGGCCCCACGCAAGATCTCATCCCGTGCGGGAAAAAATATCACGAGTACAGTGAGCAAAAATCCCAGAACTACACAAAGAAACCTGATGCATGACCTGCAGAGAGCTGTGACCAAAGTAACAAAGGCTACCATCAGTAACACACTATGCAGAGAGGGACTCAGATCCTGCAGTGCCAGGTCTGTCCCCCCTGCTTAAGACAGTACATGTCCAGGCCGTCTGAAGTTTGCCAGAGAGCATATGGATGATCTAGAAGAGGATTGGGGAGAATATCATGTGTGGTCAGATGAACCAAAATAGAAACTTTTTGGTAAAAACTCAACTCGTGTTTGGAGGAAGAAGGATGCTGAGTTGCATCCCAAGAACAGCATACCTACTGTGAAGCACGGGAGTGGAAACATCATGCTTTGGGGCTGTTTTTCTGGAAAGGGGACAGGGACGACTGATCCGTGTTAAGAGAAGAATGAATGGGGGCCATGTATTGTGAGATTTTTTTAGCCAAAACCTCCTTCCATTAGTGAGAGCATTGAAGATGGAACGTAGCTGGGTCTTCCAGCATGACAATGATCCCAAAACACACCGCTAGGGCAACAAAGGAGTGGCTCCGTACAAAGCATTTCAAGGTCCTGCCAGTCTCCAGACCTCAACCCCATAGAAAATGTGTGGAGGGAGTTGAAAGTCCGTGCTGACCAGCGACAGTCCCAAAACATCACTGCTCTAGAGGAGATCTGCATGGAGGAATGGGCCAAAAAATACCAGCTACAGTGTGTGCAAACCTGGTGAAGACTTACAGGAAACGTTTGACCTCTGTCATTGCCAACAAAGGTTATGTTACAAAGTATTGAGTTGAACTTTTGTTATTGACCAAATACTTATTTTCCACCATAATTTACAATTAAATTCTTTAAAAATCCTACAATGTGATTTCATGCATTTTTTTTCTCATTTTGTCTCCCATAGTTGAAGTGTACCTATGATGAAAATTACAGACCTCTCTCATCTTTCTAAGTAGGACAACTTGCACAATCAGTGTCTGACTAAATACTTTTTTGCCCCACTGAGTGTGTGTGTGTGTGTGTGTGTGTATGTATACACACACACACACACACAAATATATACACACATGCATACACATATAAATAGGATGATGTGTACGTATATCAATACATATATAGAAGTGAAGTGCTTGTGAGGGTGTAATTAAAGAAAAAGGAAATAATGTTTTCTACCTGTGAAGAAGGCAGCGGGGATTGAACCCGGACCTGAAGGAGCTGTTCGGAGACAGACTCAAGCAAAGGCGGAAAAAAACAAGAATCGATACGCTAATAAAGCTGACCTAGCGATGTAAGGAGCGAGATAAACACAGAAGTGCTTGTTCAAACGTGCCGACTCTAGAATGATGAGTCGACTTCGTGAACAGTTTGCAAATTAAAAGCCGGGTGTTGCACAATAGCGACAAGCAGGACTGTTGAAACACAAAAAGAAAGCGCTGATAAAATACAGCCCTTGCGATGCAGTGAACGTGATACAACAGCAACACCTGATCGCCAGAACAAACTCACAAATACTAAGGCGATAATCAATGGACACTTCATAGATCAAAGCAGAAGCTTGTGACGCCGTGGCAAACGGAGCTGACGTCACTAAGAAAATGCTCAAAACGTTGCAAAAGTAAAGAGCCAGTCACACCGGAATCTGACCCTAACAAACCCTATTACCTCACGCCAGAGGCATTACCATTTTTCCCCTCTACAAAGGAAAAAATGTGTCCATCCCTAAATACACAATACCAATGGCAGTCAGTCAAAATAAAGTCTATGTCAGTCTCTAGGGTATGAAAGCCAAGGGTGCAACGAGAGACACTGTTTGCAAACGACTTTAAATACCTGAACGAGCAGGTGCCTCTAGTCAGGTGTAATCAGCACCAGTTCTAGTCGGTGCCATGCGTGCTTTCGTGCGAGCCCTCTATTGTCGGGCCGTGAAACTGTGTGGTTCCTAAAAGACGGTAGTAAAAAAAACTAAATAATGATGTGATTTCAAACAGGAGAAACAAGTGATTGTAATCTTGATTTGGTAGTAATGAGTTTTTGAGGAGCAAAGATGGGTACAGGATCTCAAGTTTGTCAACAAATGCATAATTACTGAAATATTTAAAAACATTTTTCCTCAAAGAAAGGTTGGAAGGGATTTGCATATTCCTACCGTGCATAGTATCATTAAACAATTCAAGGAATCTGGAGGAATTTCATTGCGTAAAATCAGACAGCACTGCATCAAGAACTGTCATTAACCAATAGCTGATATAACCACATGGGTAAGGGATTACTTTACCAAACATTTGTCAAGTACTACAATTCACAAATCCGACGTAAGAAATTACTGTGCAAAAGAGCAGGGTTATGTTAATCATGTCCAAATGCACCATCAACTTCTCTGGTCTCAGAGACACCTGGGATGAAATATAAAACAGTGGAAATGTGTATTGTGGACAGAAGAATCAGTATTCCAGAACTTTTTTGGAAGAAATTGTGTGCTCTGGACCAAAGACAAAAGGGGAATTCCAGACTGTTATCAGCAACAAGTCCAAAAGTCAGAGTCAGTCATGGTATGGAGTTGTGTTAGTGCCTTTGGAAAAGGTCATTTACACTTCTGTGATGGCAGCATTAATACAAAAAAAGTACACAAAGATTTTAGAGCAACATGAGCTGCCTTCAAGATGACATCTTTTATCTCTTTTTAAACAAGAGATGCAAAACAAGTCAAAGCTAAAAAAGTTGTACTGAATATGCAAATATCTTCCAATCTTTGAGGAACATTTCAATAATTTTCTCATGCATTTATTGACAAACTGGAGATCCTCTTCCCATCTTTGCTCTTCAAAGATTTTGTGAATACTTCTTTGTGAATACTTCCTTCCGTCCTTTGTGAATATTTCTTTTGTACCAAATCATGATTATAATCAAATGTTGATACTACTTGTTTAAGCTGTCCCTATCCTGACTTTTTTTTGGAACGTGTGGCAGGCCTGAAATGCAGGAATGAAGTTAAATGAAGTTGACCAGACAAAACAATTTTATATCTTGGGTACATACTGTGAGCAATGAAATAAAAGTCAAGGTAAATGTAAGGAAAACACTGAAGGTTTTTTTTTAATGTGCATTTTCCATACCATGCTTTTTTTCATTTGGAGTTGGAGATTAAGAGTTGGAGAATTGGCTATATAGAGTTGGCTATAAAGCGCAAATGACCTGTAACAGAGATCCGGGAGAAAAAACATTTCAGATAAAAAAATTAAATAAAAATCACCCAAGTTCTGCACACATTTTGAACACCAAAAGCATTTATCAAAAACTCAGATCTACTAGATATAATTATCAAGAAAAATATATTTAGTTTAGCCTGACCATCATCATTTACACAACTGATTTTAGATATCAAATAAAGAAGACATTTTTCAGCATAAATATAATGGCTCTTACCTTTTTTGCTGTTGTATTTGAAGAGTCGGAAGCTGGTGAGATGATGGTAGAACTTGCGAGGGATGAGGAAGACAGTGTTGTTTGATCAGTACTTGTCATAGCTGAACTTTCTTTTGTTACTGAGTCAGTGTTGCATTTCTTTTGGACAGAACGATGTAACTGCGAGGAGCCTTTATTTTTATCGCTTCTCTTCAATCTTCCTCTGGCAGAGCTATGTCCCATTAAAGGTCCAGGCCTCTGAAACATTCGAACTGTGGGACGGCAAATAAAGTTCTCAAGGCTTTTTGGGGGCTTCTTGGTTCGTTTAGCTCCAAGTCCAGTCTTGGTTTTCACGTTACCTTCTGAGCAGTCAGCCCCTTTAACTGATAAATCCTGTGGCTGTTTATCCTTGCTATCAGCTTCTTTAAAGAGGATGTCATGGTCTTCTGTGTTGGTCTGTCTCATTCTTTTCCTGCACTCTGTCCTCTCATACTGTCCCAGTTTCTCTGCTTCAGGTGTAGGTAAGTCGGTCTTTCTCTTCTTATCCATTCAGACTTTCAGTGCAGAGCCAGTAAGGCAGTCAAAGGCAGGTATTAAAGGATTAGGTTTAGCTAATGAAAGATCCAGGTATTAGGATGAATGCTTGTTCAAAAGTGGTTAGCGCTGAAGAAATTAAATCTTTTCCCTAATCAGTACCAACTTTGTTCATTATATTTGATACCTAAACAAAAAAGGGAAAAGAATGAAAAGTGACAATTAGTCATTTATATCAGCACTGCTTTGTTTAATATGTTGTCCACCTGGATGAATGTAGCATAACATGAGCTTGTTGTTGGAAAGATGTGTAAAGAGCAGAAAAAAAGGAGATACTATACTGTAAAAAAAAACAAAAAAAAAAAAACAGCCTGCCCATTAATTGTGGCCAAAGGCTAAAGCTGACTGACTGGGTAGCAAAATCCTGAACCTCAATCCCATGAAAAATTTAGGTTTATTTGAAACAGAAGGTAAAATGCTAAAATGACAATCCCTAAACTCTATTTCAATCACGCACCCAGTTAGTGGAGAAGTAGTCTATAGTTGACAGATCTATTTCAGTGTACTAGTTCAATCCTGTCCACACCTGTATTGCGGAAGAGATGACATATGCACATTTTATGCACATCCAATTTTTTGTTTAGTTTATAATTACATAATTGCTATTATTATACTAGTGGTACTGGCACTAGTATTAGGTAAACTTCATAAAACTTTACAATCCCATCAACTCACATTCCCCAGACATTCCTATGAAAAAACTATTGCTAAATTTCCTTCCGCCATTTTCTGGAGCTCTCTAATAACAGGTGCTTTCCCACATAGGGTGAGCTAATTTCTATGAAGGATACTGAATGATGACCTCAGTGCATTAACGTCCACAGGGGATGCATAAAATCGAGTGCTTCAACCTCTAGCCTGAAGGAAAGTACGCATTAATATAACCCAGAACAGACATTCAAAATCTGAGCAGAACTGGGAAAGTAGACTCTGTATCCTTAAGAATAATTTGTGACTTAACTGTAGAATAATACAAACTTCTGTAGGTATTTAGACCAAAGAGAAGCAACTATTTATTAAGAGGTTAATATTCAGACCCTCAGTTTCATGAATGTAAAACATTATTTAGTTCAATGCAGAAAACATTCACTGGTGTGCCAAAAACAATCCCAAAGGAATGACAGAAAGAAAAATAGCCTGAGGAAAGAGTAGAGTTTGCTGTGTATGAACAAGTACTGTTGCTATTAGCAGTTCCCAAGACCAAAGTGAAAGAGATATTTAGGTTTCTTATTTCTCACTGGGAACTACATATAATTTTTTTCTCCAAAGTTTACCACAATCATTTATATTACTTCTACTCCTTCCAATGAAGGTCTTACCACAGACTTCCTACCCTTCCAAGTACTGTTACTCCTCATCCCTCTCTGTTTTGTCCGCTTTATTCACTTTTCCCAGAAAGTTCAATCAGTTCATCTGGACACAAGGTTTTCATGGGAGAAGCGTTTCGTCACTCGTGAATCAGTTCATCTGGCCACAAGATTTTCAGGGGAGAAGCATTTCGTCACTTGTCTCTATGACTTCTTCAGTCTCCCAAATCAAATTTGTCTATACAGTCGCTTATATACTCACCAGACGAAAAAATTAGTCACCTGTGACTGAAACGTACCTAACAACATGTAATACTTCCCCAAATTCTGAGGATACACCTGCAAATTCAGCTACTTCCTTCACACTATAGCCTTTGGCACACCCAAAAGCAATCTATCCATTTTGCCAATCATCACCATCTACTATGCGACCCATTTTCCACACATCGAACGAGACATTAACTGCACTGTACCACCTCTTCTCAATCTATGAAAGCCATCGCACACACCGCAGGTATTTATATCCCAATCATGCTCATGAAACGGCATCTGCAGGAGCCTGAAGTTATTACCACCTTAAACATGCAAGGCAAATCATGTTTTGTCTGTAGAGTATACACACATTGGTAGTTGCAGGTTGCATGTTTTTGAGGCTTTTTTTTCTCAAGTGTAGTTGCTTATTTGAACTTGTTCCCTTATCCTGAGCTGATAAAGTGGTCACCTGTTGTAGGCTTTTTTTTTTTGCTTCTTTTGGGTTTGTTTCCATAGAGCTGATTACTTCTTTCTCTCTTGTGATCTGGCAACCCTGTGTGTGTGTGTGCGTGTGTGTGTGTGTGTGTGTGTGTGTGTGCGCTCACTAGCTCGCATTTGAACTACAGACTGTTATAAATCTGCTGTGTTTAGAGACTTTTTTGTCAATGGTACTCCTTTTTTGTCCCTCCATTACCTGTATATTCTTTCTAACCTATAACTATATAAACTGTTTCACATTCACTTGTTGAGTCTCTGTTTCATCTGGTTAATCTTCCATGTTGTTACTAATACTGTCTATCAATGCATTTGGGGCTTCCATCACATCAAACAAAGGATAAGTTGTTTGAATCATTCACCAATCACTCGTGTTTTCTGCGGTATCTCTTGATGCATTTATTTATCCTTTGCACGCAGTTTTCTTGTGAAAATACCCTTAATATTTACATTACAGTTGCATAAAAAGACTACGTGACTGTGGTGATGGCCGGTCAATGTCCAATCCATTTCAGGCAACGATCTGTTTCACAAAACGTAATGCGGTTGTTAAACGGTGCATATCTGTATTTTAATAAAAACATTACCAAAACCATTCGTATCTCAGTTATTGCTAGCCGTGTGTGTAGTACTTTTTGAAACGGCCTTTTGCCAAATGGTACCGAGTCTTCTCCTACAATGCCGATGGTACTAAAAATATAGATCCTCCAGTCTCCTAGATCCTCTGTTGTAATCTCTTCACCTCACTCCACTATGGGTTGTAGGTCAGGGAACTGGGATGGACATGTGAAAAGTCTGAATGTGAATACATGTTTTGTATCACTATCCTGCTGAAAGATCCAACCAGTACCAAGGTATTGTATCTTAGAAGAATCAGGCAGATTTTTATTTATAATAGATACATATGGTGCCTCTGGCCTGGCTGGGCAGTCTATAGACACAACTGGCAATGTCTGAGGGAGAGACGATTGGGCAAGGGTCATCTCCCCACCACTGCAAAAGCACATGGCCAGCAAAGTCGCAACAGCAGCTTGCAGTTTTGTCGCTGTAGCTCCAGCTCCTTTAAAGAGATTGGCAAATCCAGATCCTCAGAAATAGATCAGGGTCATCCATAAAGCTCCATCAACCCCAGAGATTGAGCAGGCTGAGGAGCATCTGTGGGAGTCTCCTTCCTACTAAGATGAAATCTCCTGAGCCACCAATGCCTGATAAAGCTCACATCTGACATTCCCTTTTAATGGCATGGGATTAGGATTAGTGCATGGAAAGAGCACACTGAAGAAATCCACAATCAACAAACAATTGGCCTCAACAGGGAAGCACCGAAATTAAAATGTTTGGTCAAACCCGAAGAGGTACAAATTGAAACATTGGCCCCAGGCCAAATACCGAATACCAAACACAATAATTCAAACAACCTGAGCAACTGTGATACATGTGGTATGGTTAAACACAACTGTTTATACCAATACTTTCACATCAATTTGATTTCTCTCATATCTCAGTGTGGGATTAACCTTATTATCCAGAAAGCCATTTTTCATAACTTTTTTGCCGATATTTACCAAAGATGCTAATAATTCTGCAGCTGACTGTAAGTCATGGGGACTGACAGTCAGTGACCAAAAGTCTGAAACCCCGAGGGAATATGGTTGTTGATGGTTGATCTTTGTGGAGAAGGTTGATACTGCAACAGAATAATGACCCAAAACACATATCTTTTCAACAACTACCTGTCACAGACTTTCCTCTACTTCCACCTGATCTAATCTCCATCCAGTATTTATGGGGGCAGTTGAGGACAGAAGACGCCAAGCATGCAGTAACATCACAAGATGCTCTTTGGAATATTGTAAAATCATGCTGGGATAACATGTATCATCAGATTTTATACAGCCTTGTGAAGTCCATCCCAGCTCAAGTGCACACTGTCATTTAGTCGTTCTCTTTTGTTCCAGCTTGACAAGTACTTTCATGTCCTTTTCATGCATGTGCATCAAACTTTGTCAAGGTACTATGTTTCAGTCACAGTAACATAAGGGCAAAGTTTTTTTATTATTTGTTAATACATTACATTCAATGCAATACATTAATTTAGTCATTCATTCATTCATTTTCTTATCCGCTTGATCCTGGACAGGGTCATGGGAAAGCCGGTGCCTAGCCGGCAGCATAGGGTGCAAGGCAGGATCAATCCTAGACAGTGCGCCAATCCATTGTAGGGACCTCTGTGTGTATGAGTGTGTGTGTAGGGCGCACACACTCACACACACTAGGGGCACTTTAGAGACACCAATTAACCTAACACGTATGACTTTGGACTGTGGGAGGAAACTGGAGTACCGAGAGTAAACTCTGACAGTGGTGATGCAACAGTTAAGGATCTGAAGGTCATGGGTTAAAGACCCATCTCTGTCAAGTTATTATTTATTTGAAAATGTATTCATTCATTCATAACTGCTTAGACAGGGAGCCTAGGAGGGCATAAATACACTTACCCATTCACACTAGGTCAGTTTAGAGTTACCAATTGAACTCATGCCTTTGGAAATTGGGAGAAAACTGGAATACCACAAAGACGCAGGGAGAACACGCAAACTACACAGGCATAGTGTGGGCTGGGAGCTGAACTGGGGATTTCTGGTGCATTGAGATGACAACCCTTACCACTGTGCCACCATAAGATTTCCTAATTCTATATTATTTCATTTCTACTAATTGTCTGGCATAGACCCTGTCTTTAGACATCAGGCTTAGATGCAATTAAACATATTAAACAAATATGTTTCATTGGCAAAATTAAGTGCTTTGCAGTTTGACAAACACCCTGGACACTGGCATGTGTTTGTTCAAAAAACTGTCCAAAAATGGGCTTCAACACAATGTTCCTTCAACACCCCTGCGTTTGCATCTTAAACCTCAACCTTATATTGGTCTGAAGTATCATGAATAAGGTCACAAGTTCGTCTGCTTTCTTAGAGGCTCGACTTTTCCCTGAAGTGCTCCTGAAAAGGGACTGAGATTGTCATCGAGTCGCCCGAGGAACTTGAACCCACAACAGGGCTCCTCGTTTCTGCACGCTTTTCTCTGACCTAGATATAATCTGCCGTTCCGAAAATAGAATAAAGCAGAACACAAAGCGACGGTGAAGAAGAAGGACCACGGAAAGCGTGCAGTAATTAATTAGCAGCCTGTTACAATGGCGTTTCCGCCACGGTAAAGATGAAAACGCAGTGTACTTGGGGCAGCCGAGGGAACAAGTCGACATCTCAGCTCAGGTTGGATACCGTGCAGTTGTTTGTGAAGCAGAGAGAAAAACAAGCTGCATGCGTGATAAAGGCACTATAACAGTGAGGGTTAGAGCACTGCTTTACCTTGTGAATAGCACGTATTATGCTTACGAGTCTTCAAAAACATTTGTGGATAATTATTCAGCTACCAGCTGGTAGAGACCAACTAGAATAACTAATGGCCTGCCATAAAAGTAACAGCACCATTCGAATCGTTTCTCGTGCACCAAATATGGATATCGAGGTCCAAACTGAGGAGGCGCGGAGCTCCACTTCGAAACGTGGTCTAAAAGTCCAAAAAACGGCCAATAACCATTTAAAGGTTGGACTTACCCAAGCTGCGAGGAGAAGAATCTCACACCACGCACAAGCCTCCCGATAAATTACAAGTGAGCGCATCGAGCCGAAAAGCGTTCAGGTTTGCGTGTAGGGATGTTGCGTGTGTTTGCGTGCGTGCACGGATGGGAGCAGTGAAGATGTGTGTGCTGAAGATGTGTGCAACTGCGTACGACACTCAAGTTCCCCCTTCTTCATGCGCGCCCCCTCCCTCCTCCTCCTCCTCCTCCCGCTATTCGTCTCTTGCGCAGTTGTTTTACATCAAAAGCAGAGTCGTACATTGTGTACCCTCATATCTACTGCTCCGAGGTGAAACGCTGGCACTATTAAAGTGAAGATAGCGAGCACTGCCTAGCGTCCAGGACTAGACAAAACGACTCCAGAAACAAACTCGTAAACTGGAACCCAGTTTCAGACGACTGACGACAAACCTTACTGTAGGTCATTCGCCCCCCGACAACCATCTTATTTTGGCTCAATATTCAAATATTGCCAACATTTCGGCGCCGATTTAAAGTCGTTTTAAAGACTGCATATTTTAACGGCCTCGTGGTCTAGGAAGTCGGACTCCTCATCTCATAAGGCTGTCGGTTTCCAAAATCAGCATGGCTGCACCGTTCTGCCTCGTTTACTTGCAACATTATCATACAGCAGTAACGTTGTGCCATCCAAAATAAGTGTAGTACTCTAGGGGGACCAGAGGTGGCGTCCCAAACTGCTCCATCCGACCATCTCAGCCTCCGTTTTTATCTGCTTTTCCTGGTGAGGGTCGCGGTTCCATCCTACGTTGTATCAAATTGACGATAGAGCACTTACAACGCTAAGAAAGTTTATTACAAAGTTTATCACCCACTTTTCATACCCGTTTAATCCAATTCAGAGCGCTACACACACAAACAAACGAACCATTGACATAATGAATACTGTAGCTAAATAATGCTACACCTAACCTTAACCTCAGTAACCTAAACCAAATCCTCTGGGTCTTTTAGATTTTCAAATAAAAAAAGCAATTAAAGAACTAAAGACAGACAAAACAATTCTCACAAGCCAAATTGCTAGATTTTTCTATCATTGTGAGGACATTTGATTCACACATAGGAAGACAAGGTACACACACATGCCCATCACGCTATCAAAGTGGGGACTTTCCACTGACATAATTATTACTGTAGCTAGTTAATGCTACACCTACCCCTAACCCTAACCTCAGTAACATAAAGCAAATCAATTGACTCTTGTGTTTTTTTAAGAAATTTGCAATTTCTGTAAAAAAACAAAAAACAAAACAAAACAAGCAGTTTTGCCCATGGAGACATATGTCCCCTCCATGACAAAAAATGCCAGACCTTTCTATATTTCTGGGGATGGTTACTTTAGGCAATTAATGCTATACCTACATCCCTACATCTGTAACTGTAAAAATCATTATGAGGACTAGCAAAATGGTCTTTCTGTCCTTTTATTTGAGGGGGGCACTGCTCACAAAACCCAACCAAACATAACATATGAGTATTGTTTTATATTAAATAAAACATGGTATATGCTACACAATGAATGCCAAATATTTGTATTTAATATGTCAAACATCATACCTTGAATGCGAATATATATTTACTATGAAGTGTATTTTACACAAATGCCTTCCCATTAGAACTGACCTATAAACTTGCAAGCAAGCTAGCTACCGGAGTCAACAATCCGATCTACAGAACTTGTCTTTTGTTTTTAATCCAGGGATTGACTATGGCTTGCAGTAGCTAACAAGCCAGCAATGTCTCACATTATTACAGATAGCACGTTCAGTTTACCTCGCATTTAAATGTTTGAAAAGTTGAGCTAATATTATAAAGGAACACGAACTGCATTCTTCATGCATCAGACATGCATGAGGATGTAAAGACATGCCGGAGAAACCGAGCTCAGAGACACACAGAGACACACACCAGTGCAAGTCATCCAAAAGTGCTTTATTTACACAGTGTGCTAATCACATCTAGACACTACCTACAGTCAGGAGGCTAATGTACTTTCTCCCATGCCAGAAAGTGCTGAGCATTTATGCTGTGGGTGATCCTCCAAGAATCAGCAGCAGCAGTTCATGATTAGGGAAGGGGCACCCAGCAACTCAGTCTTCCACAAAAAACTACGCCTGTGATAGGTCCCCACAATGATATACAAACTAGATCCCCCCTCACACGTTTGGACACACTTTAGGAGCTGTGAGGCAACAGCGCTAATCAGTGTGCCACCATGCCGCCCTAAAATCATATTATATTAAAACTACATACATTACTCTTAATTTATTTCTGAAATTCTTCAGACCTCTTCATTTGTAAATATTAAAATTTTTGAAACATTTTCAAACATTTATATTAAGCTTATTTTTGTACGTAAAATCTAGACCGTCCAAAAAGGTCAGGTGCTTTTTGAGTCTTGGTCCTCACAAGGTTTCTTCCTAATTACATTTAGGGGCTTTTTCCTTGACACTGTCACACTGGGCTTGCTCACTGGCGCTGTACGCCTTTATGTCTTGTAAAGCTGCTTTAAGACAATGCTCTATTGTTAAAACCACTATATAAATACATTTGCCTTGACTTTACTTAATTTTTTTAAATCTGACATTTGGGTAAATTTCGTATACAGTGGGGCAAAAACGTATTTAGTCGGTCATTGATTGTGCAAGTTCTCCTATTTAGAAAGATGAGAGAGGTCTGTAATTTTCATCATAAATACACTTCAACTATGAGAGACTAAATGAGGAAAAAGAAAATCCAGGAAATCACATTGTAGGATTTTTTAAGAATTTAATTGTAAATTATGGTGGAAAATAAGTATTTGGTCAATAACAAAAGTTCAACTCAATACTTTGTAACATAACCTTTGTTGGCAATGACACTGTAGCTGGTATTTTGGCCCATTCCTCCATGCAGATCTCCTTTAGAGCAGTGATGTTTTGGAGCTGTCGCTGGGCAACATGGACTTTCAACTCTCTCCACAACGTTTCTATGGGGTTGAGGTCTGGAGACTGGCTAGGCCACTCCTGGACCTTGAAATGCTTTTTACGGAGCCACTCCATTGCCCGAGCGGTGTGTTTGGGATCATTGTCATGCTGGAAGACCCAGCCATGTTCCATCTTCAATACTCTCACTGATGGAAGGAGGTTTTGGCTTAAAATCTCACGATACATGGCCCCGTTCATTCTTCCCTTAACACGGATCAGTCGTCCTGTCCCCTTTGCAGAAAAACAGCCCCAAAGCATGATGTTTCCACCCCCATGCTTCACAGTAGGTATGCTGTTCTTGGGATGCAACTCAGCATTTTTCTTCCTCCAAACACGACGAGTTGAGTTTTTAGCAAAAAGTTCAAAAGCTCATCCATATGCTCTCTGGCAAACTTCAGATGGGCCTGGACATGTACTGGCTTAAGCAGGGGGACACGTCTAGCACTACAGGATCTGAGTGTTACTGAGTGTTACTGATAGCCTTTGTTACTTTGGTCCCAGCTTTCTGCAGGTCATTCATCAGTTCCCTGGCACTACAGGATCTGAGTGTTACTGAGTGTTACTGATAGCCTTTGTTACTTTGGACCCAGCTCTCTGCAGGTCATTCATCAGGCCCCTCCGTGTAGTTCTGGGATTTATGCTCACCGTTCTCATGATAATTTTGACCCCACGGCATGAGATCTTGGATGGTGCCTCAGATCGAGGGAGATTATCAATGGTCTTGTATGTCTTCCATTTTCTTACAATTGCTCCCACAGTTGATTTATTCACACCAACCTGCTTGCCTATTGTGTATTCACTCTTCCCAGCCTAGTGCAGGTCTACAATTTTCTACCTGGTGTCCTTCAATAGCTCTTTGGTCTTGGCCATGGTTCAGTTTGGAGTCTGAGTGTGTGAGGCTGTGGACAGGTCACTTTTATACAGATAACGAGGTCAAACAGGTGCAATTAATACAGGTAACGAGTGGTTTGAGAGGTCTGAGAGAGCCATAAATCTTGCTTGTTTGTGGGTGACCAGATAATTATTTTCCACCATGATTTACAATTCAATTCTTAAAAAATCCTACAATGTGATTTCCTGGATTTTTTTTCATTTGTCACTCATAGCTGAAGTGTACCTATGATGAAAATGACAGACCTCTCTCATCTTTCAAAGTAGGAGAAGTGCACAATCAGTGTGTCTCTATGCATGTGCTCTATGATGGACTGGTGCCCTGTTCAGGTGTGGTTCTAGTCTTGCAGGATGTGCTGGTGGTCAGCCCCTCCCGCGATCCTGAATGGGTGGGTATGGAAAGTCAGGGGTTCTGTTTTACTATGGAACTTTTCAGTTTTACTATAGAACTTTTGAGTTCCATATATGTACCATAAAGAAGTTCCTTTTCATTTGTTTCTCTCAGAACACCAGGCTCCATTGACAATGTAATTCCAGTGACTAAGGTACATTTTATTTAACGTAGAATAAAGTATCATGGATAAAGTGATAAGTTCACATTCTTAGTGGCTCGAATTTCCATGAAGTGCTCCAAAAGGGAACTGAGGATTTCCATTGTCTCATCTACAAACATTTTTCTGACCTGTAGTTGACCAGATGTGGTATTCCATCCTGTGATTCCTCCAACACGTTTTATTGAGTAGTCTCTAAAATCATTCAGCATTCAAACTCAAAGTATGCACAGTTTTCTTTATTTTTTCAGCATTTTGAAAGCTATTTATATAAAAGCGTTCAAATTTCTGAAAAAAAAAAAAGAAAACTATGCACACTTTGAGTGTCCTACAGTGGGAAAATACAAACCAACAATATTAACAATGTATTATCTCCTTTTAAATTGTACATACTGCACCTAATACAGTGGCGCTTGAAAGTTTGTTAACCCTTTAGAATTTTCTAATTCCTCCATAAATAATACCTCATCGGCATCGGCAGATTTCCATGCAAGACCTAAAAGTAAAGAGAACCCAAGCCAGTGACACTAATATATTACATGTCATTTATTTGTTGAGGAAAATGATCCAATATTACATATCTGTGAGTGGCATAAGTTTGTGACCCTTTGCTTTCAGCATCTGGTGTGCTCCCCTTGTGCAGGAATAACTGGAGCTAATGGGCTGTAATATAGTGAAATATAAACAGAGACTGGAAACTGTACATAGCTCCACTATCTGAACTTAAGAGAACCAGTAATTAAAAATGAACAAAGGCATACCTGGACTTACTTGCGCTAGTAACCATGAAGAAACTCTGGCTAGATGAGGTCTGTGAGTTATGGTAGTGTTGTAAAGCCCAGCAGGTTCCTCTGAGCCGTGTACAATCCAGCAATGTATATTTTCTAGGGCCTGTAAAAATCCAGGAACGCTCCGCTGGCACCCTTGAAGTTCAAACTGCTTTCCACATGCCTGCCAGTCTCTGTGTATTCCACCGGATTACTTCCCAATTACCTATGGGCAGTTATCAAGTCTCTGTGCTCCTTAGGGTAGGGGTTAGGTCTGTGGTTGTTGCATGATGCAGACCTGCATTACATTATCTATAGTGATACTGTCATAATATAGGTGTGTTTGTGTGTGTTGCACTGATCCTGCTATCTCATGAAGCAGTGTTGCTGCCAGTTTTATACAATCTGTACACATACTGGCTAGATAAACATTCTAGTTTTACAGTTAGTTAATCATAGATAGTTTGTTTGTTATTTTCCTATAATGTTTTGCCATAATGTAGCATAGCTACATTATGTACATTATACACTTTTGTACTGTTGGCTAGCTAAATGTCACTACATTTAATTGCTTTTACAATCTCAAAGAGAAAAAGTAGGGAGAGTAAGGAAAATGCAAATAAAACAAAACCACAGCAATGTCTATAAAACATTGACAAAAAAATTTAATACACCCAGATTGAAATTTTGGATTTTTGCAAATCTCGACATGCGGGTATGTCAGGCAGATGTGTAAATGATTACAGGTGTGGTCTGATTAGACACTGGATCTTGCCTCAAGTGGGCGTAAAAGTGCTTCCCCTGCTGCCCTTTAAAAAGGCACTCAATGGCTACTTTTTGGTAGTCTACCTCTCGGTGAGAGATTGTTGACTGCTAGACCTTCCTCTATGACGCACTTGCCAATTTTGCCCATTTGACATTAGACTAAGAGAAGCAAGAGGGTCGTTTTGATGAACTGCCTGCCATCTAGGCTGTTCTGACTTAGCTGTTAGATTTATCACCAATCGAGCATTTATGTGACCAACTGGGATGCCAGATTCAGCAACCTATGAGTGTGCAGTATCTACAGGCCCAACTGCAACATCAGTGTCCAAATGTGCCACAGGATACCATACTGCATACTGCATACTGCATGCCTCCATGCCTCTATGCGTATCTCATTTTGTATACAGGCTAGGGGTGCCCCAACAGGGTAGAGCCTCCTTTCAAAAATCTTAGGCATTATATATTTTTCAATTTATATTCTGCTTATTCTTTATGTATGTTTTATTGTTAGTTTTTTAGTGTTAATTTAGTTTTAGTGGTCACTGCACTTTGTCACATTCTACAATAACAAGACTGTAGTCCATCTGTTTCTCTACATACTTTGTTAGTGTTAGGGTTCAGTGAAGTGGAGCCAATTGCAGTTAGCTGGGCTGTGTGGCAAACCCAGCTAACTGCACTTGGGTCCACTTCACAGAACCCTAACAGAAAGAAGCGCCCAACTATGGACCCAGCAGGGGCCCCATCCATTGCGGAGGTCCTCCAGCACCAGGGGGCCACCATTGGTTGGCATGAGCAGCTGCTGCACGAGATCACGGAGCAGCTTACAGCTCTAGGAGGGGCTATCAAGGAGCTGTGCTTTAAGCAGCCAGCTGTACATAATGCAGCCAGGTCTGATCCCCTCTCAGCCAATAACCCACCTGGGGAATCCCAGGTGGCCACGCCAGATAGATATGGGGGAGAGCCTGAGCACTGCAAAGACTTCTTACTACAATGCTCACTGGTGTTTTGAACAACAGCGGTTAAACAACAGAGGTTCCCCACGGAACGCTCACAGGTGGCGTATATGGTCTCCCTCCTCACGGGCCAGGCCCTGGCATGGGCAACAGCCTTATGGGAAACCAAGGCCCCTGAATGCACCAGTGAGGAGGCCTTTACCCAAGCACTCAGGTTCACCTTCTTTTACCCCCGAGGGGGCCAGGACCTGTCCTCCCGCCTCCTCGAGCTCACCCAGGGCCCCAGGCCGGTAGCTGATTATGTCATCAGCTTTAGGACACGCCACGGAGAGCAGAGGAACTGCTGGCCATTTTCCAGAGGAGTTTGAGTGATAAACTCAAAGACAATCTTGCCGCCCGTGACCCTCCTGCCCGCCCAGCCGATCTGTACCAACTCAGTATTCGTCTATACTCTCGACTAACGCCCAAGTGGACCGAAAGCGCCAGCCGGCCTACTCCTACTGCCCTGGACAGAAACTTTAGCTGTCCACTCAGGACATCCTCATCAGAGGAGGATCCAACAAGCTTGCCCTGAGATACATGGATTCCTTCAAGGTGGTTCGTCAGATTAACCCGGTCATCTACTGGCTTGAGTTAACCCTGGTGATGAAGGTCCATCCCACCTTCCATGTGTCTCACCTGAAACCGTACCTATGCCAGGGTACAACTCCAGTGGACCGGCCGCCAGCCCCATGTTTCGTGAAAGGGTCCATGGCATACACAGTGCGCCAGCTGCTGGACTCCTGCCGGGTGCAAGGAAGCACCCAGTACCTGGTCGACTAAGAGGGGTATGGTCCCTAGGAATGATCCTGGAACCCTGCATGGTACATCCTCAACCCATAACTCATCCGGAAAGTCCAGAGGAACTACACTGTGTTCATGGGGGGGCGCACAATTCCGCAACTTGACACTGGAGGGCAGTGGCGGTGTAGAAAACATGCTGGCAGGCCCCAGTATGCATGTGCCAACAGCACCCAATAGGCATGTCATTAATTAGACCTTTGGTATATTGTAAGACTTCAGCGTGAGGTAGCTAGGATTAGACGGTATTAGTGTTTCTTTGAAGAGAAGTTCTGAATGTAATATCGCAAGGTCTGAGGTAATAGTGCTTCTTAGGGTCAGATTCCGGTGCGACTGGTTCTTTACTTTGTCACGCTTTAATCATTCAACCTGTTTGGCAACGTCAGGTCCGTTGCAAGCTTCCATTCCTATCTTCTAAGCATTCATTGATTATACTCTGCATTCGTGTGTTTATACTAGCTATGGGGTGCAGGTGCTATATCTTTATCAGCGCTTTCCTTTTGTTTCTCTGAATGTTGATTCCTGCCTAGTGACGTCAGTTCCCTTGCCGCGACAACACAAGCTTGCACTTTGTTTTTCAAAGCATTTACTGATTAAAGCTGGATATTTATCAGCCAGCACTAGTGATCACATAATCCCTTTGTGTTACGGTTCGCCATATTAAAAATGATGACAAACCGTATAAAAATAAAATATAAATGTTTGGGACCCAAATGCAGTTAGCTCCAGGTGGTATGGGTGACCTGAAATGAAATAAAGAAATAAAACAATGATTAATGAAAACACAAATAAATAAATAACAAAGGAAAACTGAGTTTCTGAGTGTGAGGGAGAGAGATCAGAGAATCCGCTCACACAAGCAAAAGCTCAGGACCACGCTGCTGAGAGAGAGAGGAGGGCAAGGGGAGAATCCTCTGCGTGCGCCAGCCCAGAGAAAGAGGGGGGGGGGGCGCAGCCAGGCGCATGCACGAACCTGCACGTAGCGTCAGGCGGCGAGAGGAGGAAGAAGCCAGGAGCGAAAAAACGCAAAAGCTTACCCTACGCTTATCTACTTCCTACTGGTTACCTCACGCCTACTGGTGCTACAGGAACTGAGCCCCTTAACGGACCCAGTTTGCCCACTCTCGCTAAACAAAAGCGCGGCAAGGCCGTGAGACGGGTGAGCCGTGAGACGGGTGAGGTCTCAGAACACGCGGCAAGTAGCAAACGCACTTCAAAACCGGGGCAGCGATCCGCGGGGCACGAGCGGAGTGCAGGTTGAATGGTGCAACCCCTGCTAAATCTGGCGAGGCTCTTAAATAGCCAGAATAGCAGGTCGCAATCACGTAGCTTACAGACAGGAATGCGCGATTGCGTCGGCTGCCAGAGATCCTACCGTGCAAACTAGGCCAACGATGCCCTCTAGCGTCGGTTGGTAGGACCTCTGACAGTATCCCCCGAATGGGAAGCGTCCCGACGCTCCTAAGCGCGTTCCAAGAAGCCTCTGGCTTGCCGGACAAGCTCAGGGTTGAGTGTCTGGCGCACTGGGAGACCCTGGGAAGCAGGGCAAGCCCCCACAAAGGGGCTGAAAAGGAGGGTGGGGCAGGTCATGCCAGGTGCAATGCCCGGTCTGGGATCAGAAACCAACCTGACCGGCTTAAGGGCGGAACCGAGCGAGCTCGGGAACGGAGCTTAACTGCTCAGGTTCGGAGCTAGGCAGCGCTAAATGCTCAATGCTAGAGCTTACCAGCGCGGCGAGCTCAAGGCTAGGTGGCGCTAAATACCCAGGCATGGAGCTTAACTGTTCAGATGCGGGGCTTACGAGCATGGCAAGCCCAGGTATGGAGCTAGGTGGCGCTACATGCCCAGGCATGGAGCTTAACTGTTCAGATGCGGGGCTTGCAAGCGCGGCGAGCCCAGGTATGGAGCTAGGCGGCGCTAAATGCCCAGGCATGGAGCTTATTCGCTCAGATGCGGGGCTTATGGGCACGGAGAGCTCTTGTACGGGGCTGGGCGGCGCTAAGTGCTCAAGCACGGAGCTTACGAGCTCAGATGCGGCACTGATGGACCCGGCAAACTCAGGCAAGGGGCTGAGCATCGATAGCTGTTTAAGTACCGAGCTTGCGTGCTCAGAGACAGAGCTAATGAGCACGGCGCCAGGGGGCGCAGTAGCGCACAGCTGCTATACGGCTGCAGCAAGGGTCGAGATTTGCTTGAGTAATCGGGGAAGACTCGAGGCGGGCTGGACCTCAGTACCCTTAATGGACGTCTCCCTGGCCTTGTGAAGCCGAAATTCGACCTCAATGGCCAGGTCATACAATTCGGGAGCTGTTCGAAGCAAAAAACGCAAAAGCTTACCCTACACTGAATCTACTTCTTACCGGTTACCTCACGCCTCCTGGTGGTACGGGAACTGAGCCCCTTAACGGACCCAGTTCGTCCACTCTCCCTAAACAAAATAAAACAAATAGGAGAAGCACGGCAGGCTCAGTAATGAGCCGTGAGACAGGTGAGGTCTCAGAATACGCAGCAAGTAGCGACTGCACTTCAAAAACGGGGCAGCGAACCGTGGGGCACGAGTGGTGTGCAGGTTGAATGGTGCAACCCCTGCTAAGACTGGTGAAGCACTTAAATAGCCAGAATAGCAGGTGTTGCGAATCTGCCGCAATCGCGTAGCTTACAGACAGGCATGCACAATTGTGGCGGCTGCCAGAGATCCTATCGTGCTAGGCCAACGCTGGCCAATGCTGCCCTCTAGCATCCGTTGGTAGGACCTCTGACAGTTTGCTCCCCATTTGCGATGTGCAAGTGCTGTGTTATTTTCAGCTTTTCTCTTTTACTCTCACAAACCCGGCTGGTCACCATTGTGTGAGCCCCGCCTTTTGACTCATGAATCACTCTTGGAGTCAACTCAGACTTCTGGCATCAGCACATTCAAACGAGTCCTTTCGTTTTCGTGTTCTCGGCTGCCGCAATGCTGCTCGGTGTTGTTAGTGGTGTTTTTGTTTGGCTATAAGCACCGATGCTTCCTTTATTGCATACTCGTGCTTACGCCCTTTATATATTTACACACATATGCACACACACTTCTCTTGTGTGTGTGTGTGTATATATATATATATGTGTGTGTGTGTGTGTATATGTGTATTTTTTTTCTACACTATATATATATATATATATATATATATATATATATATATATATATATATATATATATATATTTCATAGGGTGAGTGTGAGGCAGCCACAAACCACACCCACACCTCCTTTGGCCCCATTAGTTGTGCTTGCCACACAGCTCAGCTAACTGCACTTGGGTCCTCTTCACTGAGCCCTAACAGTCAGTCCCCTTTAATCTGTTCTCTAATGGTCAGGACCCCCACAAGACCACCACAGATCATGTGCTATTTGGGTGGTACATCATTCTCAGCACTGCAGTGATGTGGTGGTGGTGTGTTGTGTCTTGCGCTACTATAACTGAAACAGGCACAGCAGTGCTGCTGGATTTTTAAAACACTGTTCAATTTTTAAAAAACATTCACATTATTGCTCCACCTTGTACATGTAAAGTCAGAGACAGTAGCTCATCTGTTGTTGCATGGTTTGTGTTAGTCATCCTCTAATCCTTCACGAGTGCTCACAGGAGGGTTGTCTACAGGATCCTGGTGGCTGGATATTTTTGGTTGGTGGACAATTTTCAATCCAGCAGTGACCTGCGGGGGTCTTGAC
This sequence comes from Ancistrus triradiatus, assembly GCA_025084515.1. Classification (NCBI taxonomy): domain Eukaryota; kingdom Metazoa; phylum Chordata; class Actinopteri; order Siluriformes; family Loricariidae; genus Ancistrus; species Ancistrus triradiatus. The sequence goes on from JAJAGP010000092.1 coordinate 686,764, forward strand.
CATTAAAAAACTGAGTAAATGGGACTAACAAAGTATGTAGAGAAATAGAAGGACTACAGTCTGTAATTGTAGAACTACAAATTGCAGTGACCACTAAAACCTAAATTCAGAATAATCAGAATTTAAACTGAAACCATATAATGTTTTAAGAGTTGTGCACAGTACTAAGCAGTACTACTTTTAGAAATTCAAATCTACATACAAGCAAAAGCTAAATATTAATAAAGCTTTGTGTTTAGCAAGTTATTACTTAAGAGGCACAATGAAAATATTACCATCTATTATGTTCTGTATGCCAAACTGTGTTTAGGCTCTAACTACCATTCAGAAGGGTGTGAGTTCAAATCCCAGCTGTGCCAAGCTGCCACTGCTGGACCTTTGTACAAGGTTCTGAAACCATCACTATTCACTGTTGTAAGTTGCTCTAGATGAGGGCATATGCTGTAAATGAAAACACTGGTTTGTCTGTTTTTTCCAATAATAAACTATATTTTCTTTTTATATATACAGCAGATGAGCAGATGGAAAATCTGTAATTATCTGTATTATGTAAACATTTCTGATGATTACTCATTTTTCTCTGTTTACGGGGCACTGGTGTCTTCTTTCCTTCAGATATTACCAAAAAAATTGCTGCTTTATTTACATAGTCCAACTACAATTATTACTACAAATCAGCATTTACTTTAATAAATGCAATTGATTGTGATAAAAAAAACACACACCCAGCACTTGGGTTTAATAGTGCTAGTTTAGTGCAGAGGTGAACTGTAATAGGACTGCAGAGTTTTCTGACCCAAATGCAAAGCAATACTTATTTCAATCCCACATTTCTGTCCACATCCCGGTGTCACCTCCTAACAGCTAGTTACAACAGCTTATAAGGCGAGCAATTCATCAACATGTCCATCCTGCTTGTCTCAGTGCAATGATGCACCCCTTCTCAAAGTCTGTCAGCTGGGAAAAATGTCATCAGGTGCATCATAGAGGTATGTCTAGCAGTCAACGATCTATCACCAAGAGGTATACCATCCAAAAGTAGCATCTGAGAGCCTTTGTTATAGGGCAGCAGGGAGAGCACACCCTCTTGTGGTAAAACACAGTGTCTAATCAGATGACACCTGTAATCAATTACATATCTGCCTGAGACATAACTGCATGCCGAGTTTTGCAGCAATCCAACATTTCTAGCTGGATGTGTTTTTTTATAAAATAAAATTTTTTTTTGTCAATGAGTATAAATAGGCTCAAAGTCCCAATTGTGCAAGCCTAGGGTGACAGTGGCAAGGAAAAACTCCCTAAATGGTTTAAGGAAGAAACCTTGGGATGGCCAAAAAGGGACCCTTGGGCAGCCTACAGTGATGCTTGGAAGTTTGTGAACCCTTTAGAATTTTCTATATTTCCGCCTAAATATGACCTAAAACATCATCATATTTTCACACAAATCCAAAATAGATAAACAGAACTCAGTTAAACAAATGAGACAAAAATATTATACTTGGTCATTTATTTATTGAGGAAAATGATCCAATATTACATATTAGTGAGTGGCAAAAGTATGTGAACCTTTGCTTTCAGTATCTGGTGTGACCCCCATGTGCAGCAATAACTGCAACTAAATATTTCCTGTAACTGTTGATCAGTCCTGCACACCGGCTTGGAGGAATTTTAGCCCATTCCTCCATATAGAACAGCTTCAACCCTGGGATGTTGGTGGGTTTCCTCACATTAACTGCTTGCTTAAGGTACTTCCACACTGGATTAAGGTCAGGACTTTGACTTGGCCATTCCATAACATTAACTTTATTCTTCTTTAACCATTCTTTGGTAGAACGACTTGTGTGCTTAGGGTCGTTGTCTTGCTGCATGACTCACCTTCTCTTGAGATTCAGTTCATGGACAGATGTCCTGACATTTTCCTTTAGAATTCTCTGATATTATTCAGAATTCATTGTTCCATCAATGATGGCAAGCCGTCCTGGCCCAGATGCAGCAAAACAGGCCCAAACCATGATACCACCACCACCATGTTTCACAGATGGGATAAGGTTCTTATCTTGGAGAGCAGTGTTTTCCTTTCTCCAAACATAACGCTACTCTTTTAAACCAAAAAGTTCTATTTTGGTCTCATCCGTCCACAAAACATTCTTCCAATAGCATTCTGGCTTGTCCACATGATCTTTAGCAAACTGCAGATGAGCAGCAATGTTCTCTTTAGAGAGCAGTGGCTTTCTCCTTGCAACCCTGCCATGCACACCATTGTTGTGCAGTGTTCTTCTGATGGTGGACTCATGAACATTACCTTTAGCCAATGTGAGAGAGGCCTTCAGCTCCTTAGAAGTTACCCTGGGGTCCATTGCGACCTCACCAACTATTACACGCCTTGCTCTTGGAGTGATCTTTGTTGGTCGACCACTCCTGGGGAGGGTAACAATGGTCTTGAATTTCCTCCATTTGTTCACAATCTTTCTGACTGTGGATTGGAGTCCAAACTCTTTAGAGATGGTTTTGTAACCTTTTCCAGTCTGGTGAGCATCAACATCTCTTTTTCTGAGGTCCTCAGAAATCTCCTTTGTTCGTGCCATGATACACTTCCACAAACAGGTGTTGTGAAGAGCAGACTTTGATAGATCCCTGTTCTTTAAATAAAACATGGTGCCAACTCACACCTGATTGTCATCCCATTGAATGAAAAAACACCTGACTCTAACTTCACCTTCAAATTTACTGCTAATCCTAGAGGTTCACATACGTTTTTGCCACTCACTAATATGTAATATTGGATCATTTTCCTCAATAAATAAATGACCAAGTATAATATTTTTGTCTCATTTGTTTAACTGGGTTCTCTTTGTCTACTTTTAGGACTTGTGTGAAAATTTGATAATGTTTTAGGTCATATTTATGCAGAAATATATAAAATTCTAAAGGGTTCACAAACTTCCAAGCACCACTGTAGATGTTTTAGATGTTTTTCATTATTTTGATTATATTGCTGGAGTTTTGGGACATCCTGTATCCTGCAGTACTTAAATAAATAGCATCACCCAAGACTATCCTGTTACTTAATACGCTAATGTATACAGTTCAGAATCACTATATAGCAACTGGCAAAATCATTGTAATATAATTCACAATGTAGTATATTGTAGTATATTGGCTTAATTTTTGTACTTACGCTCTATATTTATATTTCCATAACAGATATTTATTGACTTTGTTCATTTTTAAAGCAAGGCTAAACTCTCCTCTGTGACACTAGCCTTGACGGCAACTCATGACGTCATTACTCAGTAATGGCGGCTCCCGTAAACGTGTGTCTGTGACAGGACGAAGCTTACTTTTCTGCATTTTTTGGCTCTGTTAATAGTCAACTTTGTATATAGGTTATAATTGTGGATACCGTACAATAGTTGAAACGTGGTAAGGGATCGTAAATATATTTTCTGTTACTCGTAACATGCCTTATTAGCAACGGTCGTGCTTGTGCAGCTAACGTACTGCTGCCAAGGTGAATTGTTTGCAAAGAATCAGATGGAGATCTGAACTGTTCAGAGATTAGATTGTTTTTCCTTGACTGTAATATTAACCTGTCGTCAGATCTGTTGTGAAATAATTACACTGGGACTAGTCTAACGGTAATATTAATGTGAAGAAAGATTTCACTCACTAAACTACTAGTTAAAACAGATTTCTGATGCGATTTCTATGCTGTGATCAAATCTGTAACCAGGCTGAATAGCTGTTAATTGAAGTGTGATTAATTTAATTTAAAATGTTATCTATTTTGTGCCATTCAGAATATGACTCTACCCAGACTTTGTCACAGACTGTGTCTAAATGTAAGTGAACCTACTTATCAGTTAAACTGTTACAAAGTCAAAAATTACAATCTTACCTAACAGTATTATTAAAGAAAATTAACAGATTTTATCTTTAGGTCTCTCAGATGCGTCTGCTGCACTTTAGTGCCAATGGACAGCAGCTGGAGAAGGCAGCAGTGGCAGATTCAGATGTATCGACTCGGCTTTCCATCTTCAGGACTTCAGAAAATGACCCGGTGTGTATGAAACAGCCAGATGATCCAGTGAACTAACTAGTTCTGCCATGCTTATATAAAAAATAAAACCTTTTACCCAAGAATATCAGTAATTTCCCAGCAAAGTGATAAAGTTTCCTAGAGCTGAAATCCTGCAGTGGCAGTTTAGCTGGTGAAGACCATAGACAGTTAAGTCCATGTTTGAACAAAACCTGAAACAACTAAAAGGCGCAATGACATTTGTCGTGCAACTGATTGTAAAATAATAGCGCAGTAACCACACACAAACCAATTCCATTTGTTGTATGTTATACTGTGCTAAGTGAAACTTTGCAAATGAAACTGGTGCAAATGATTATGATATGCGATAGGCCACCAGTCAAAATAACATTAAGAAACCTGAAGTATGTTAATGATTCAAAGCTGGGATATTACTGCTTGAGGTACTTACCTGGCTTTTGATTTACTTTTGTCCACAGGCATGCCATGCGGAGCAGCATGCTGGTCAGTACTACATGGTCCCCCCTGCACATGTACGCACACTGTTCCCGCATGGATTGCCCCCACGCTTCCAGATGCAGGTAATTGGCATTGTTTTCTTTACATCAAGACCTTTCATTTACAGATTCAAAAAGAAAAGATGTAGGAAACCTTCTGCACCGGACTTTCTGATAAAGATGAATGTGAGATATTAATGAGAACTTGAGAGTGTACATGTATTTCTTATGGTAGTCTTTCCCAAAAGCACCCTTTATAAGGAAATTTGTGAATGTAAAGTGCATAATTGATGACTGCACCACTGTGGAGCAGTGGCTAGCGTTGTTGGCTCGCATCTCCTGAGACCCCTTATGGCCATTGCCTGTGTAGAGTTTCATGTTATGCCACTCTGTGTGGGTTTTCTCCCACATCCAAAGCCATGTGAGGTCAGTTAGTGTCTCTAAATTGAGAATGAGTGTTTGTGTATGTATAATCAGTTTGACTTGTTCCATGCTTGTACCTCTGCTCTGCTTCCAGATAAAGACATTTAATGAAGCTTGTTTCATGGTGAGGGAGCCGTCACTGGAGCTCATCTCTTACCTGAAAAGAGCTGACTATAGCAAACCTGCCCTGCGCTATTTACTCTGTATCCTCTCTTATACACACCAATATCTGTGGAGAATTTTGTTGTTTGATACCCATGGACGTACAGTATGTGTGTTTTACTTAGCACTTACCGTTGTGGTCAACATTATTGGCACCCCTGAATGTTAAGTAACCCATATAAAATATCTCCATTTTAGTGCAAACTGTTTATTATATATACTATGTGTGTGTGTTTGTGTGTGTATTGGGATATATATGTGATGAATCCTGGCATTATCATCTTGGAATATTCCAGTGCCACCAGGGAAGAAAAAAATCCATTGATGGAATAACCTGGTCGTTCAGTATATTTAGGTAGTCAAATCATTCATAGCACTGCCCCCACAGGCTTGTACAGAAAGCACTAGGCATGATGGGTGCATCATTTCAGCTGCCTTTCTTCTTACCCTGATGTGCCCATCACTCTGGAACAGGGTAAATCTGGACTCATCAGACCACATGATCTTCTTCCATTGCTCCAGAGTCCAATCTTTATGCTCCCTAGCAAACTGAAGCTGTTTTTACCAGTTAACCTCACTGACAAGTGGTTTTCTTAAGGCTACACAGCTGTTAAGTCCCAATCCTTTTGAGCTCCCTTCGCACTGTGCGTGTGGAAATGCTCTTACTTTCACTATTAAACATATCTCCGAGTCCCACTGTTGTTTTTCTATGATTTGATTTCTCCGCTGATCATGATCATTCAAGACTTTGTCCGACCACATTCCTTCCTCGAAGATGATGTTTCCCACACATACACACACATACATGCGTACATACATACATACATACACAGTTATTTAAAAAAGGACACATTTTAAAATAATGCCAGGACGTTAATGGCACCCTTTGTTCAGTATGAAGCCAAAGACAAAGCGAGAGACATCTGGTTTCAGTTGTATGCCACACACTGAACAAAACAGGGCTCTATCATTGAAGGTCTAGGAAGACACCATTGCTCAAGGAAAGACATAAAAACAGTGACTGAAGTTTGCCAAAATGTAGGCTTCATTTTGTCGTCTATGAGGGGTTGCAAAAATGTGTGTTATCACTGTAGATAAAAAAAAAATGCAACCAAGAATTGGGGAAGGATGCCTTTAATCCTGTCCATGTAATATACTACGTTTCTCCTTTATTTCTTTTTTTAAATGACTGCATGTATGTTGACAGGTCAGTGTGTTTTGTTGTTAATTGTATTTAGACATGCTGTTAAAATATTCTAATGATGCAAACTTGGTACATATCCACTTATATATGGCTTTTTCTACTAAACAGTCATGGGCTCCAATGATGTTGACCACAGCTGACCATAACCATTAGTCTACTGAGTGTGTTTGTGAATTTTCCTTGATCTTGCATTAGATGGAGAGACCGGCTGTGGGAAGACCATGTCTCTGTGTCATGCACTGCATTACTGTTCCTCGCAAGGCTGGCTGGTCCTACACATACCAGATGGTCAGGAACTAATATATTTTTTTACATGAGCACTGACAAATCATCATCATTGTCTCTTTTAATCTGCTCCATTCGCGGTTGCAACAGCAGATCTGATCCGCACATTAGACCTGGCTCAGTTTTTACGCAGGATGCTCTTTCTAGTCAAGAATGTCCACAAATTACCAGAATAAAGTGTACATCTTTCTGTGTAGAAGTTAACAGTAAGTCAGTTTTGAACTTTAGATGATCAGAACAGCCAGCATTATTAGTTCGTTCATTCTCTTTAAATAGTCAGGGTCAAGTAGTCTGTGCCATAGCCACTGGCCTCAAGGTGTGAATAAACTCTGGGCATGGTGCCAGTTCATCACAGGGCATCGTGCACTCACACGAGGAACAGCGTAGCAAGTCCAGCTACTGGAACTTTGTGGAACTTCAGTGGTTTTACCTACAATACTTTGCAAAAGTCTTAGACCACCAATATATTTGCTGTTTAAGCAATTATATAAGACCTTAAATAATTGTCTCTTTATTAAAGTACAAACAGAACATACAAGAAATATTTACACAAATAAAAAAAATAAAACAACAAAATCCTCCCTGAAAAAGTGGTGACCAAAAGGGTCAACTTGGCATACCGATGAAGTTACTATTGCTCAAGTGCAAGGGGACGTCACACTAAATACTTGCAACTGTAGCTTATCATTTTGATCATTTTCCAGTTTTTCAATACTGCATACAAATTACCTGCATTTTCTGGTTGTATTCTAATGAATAGACTGGGATATATTGTAATAAAATGGTCATTAAACCACTGATAAACAACAAATCTAATTGTGGTCTAAGACTTTTGCACAGTACTGTACATTAAATCCTAGCAAGATCTTGTTGGATTGTGTTTTTGGGCTATTGCTTATTTGTACTAGTATGAGGTAAAGTCTACTCAGAAGTCTATAAGTCACTCTGGATAAGGACATTTGCTAAATGCTGTAAATGTAAGCGATTCAAATGTTACAATGACAAATGATTAATAAGACAATCCACCCATGAAGGGATTTGGGTGCCAGTCTTGTCGGTGCTTTCTCTTCCATCCCTCATGACCCTGGTCAGGAAAAGCAGTGTTTTGATATGAAAATATAAGTAAAAACATTTTCATAACTAAAGCATGTGTATTATTTGGGTGGCACAGTGTCCTCCCTGTGTCCGCATGGGTTTTTCTTCGGGTACTTTGGTTTCCTCCCACATTCCAAAGTCATGTATTGGTTGCTCTAAGTAGGCCCATTGGTTAATTGGTTGCTCTTAAGTTGGCTCAATGTGAATAATGTTCAATGTCAGGTGCTGCGACGCAACAATTTGAATTTAGTCTTGGTCTCACCAACTGTTGGTTGTCATGTTTTAATAAAAAAATAAATGACTCATCTGGCATCATTGTTTTAGGCCACCATTAAATTGTTGCAGCGATAGTGTAATGACTTGTATAATTATTTCTCAGTCTCTAAGAATACATCCAGAAATACAGAGAATGTGTGTGCTGTATTAAACTGAAACCAATCAGGAAAAAACAACTTCTATAGGCTACAGTGGCAGGTACTTAGTGTGACCTCCCCTTACAGTTGAGCAACAGCAGCATTTGTCAGCTTCATCGGGATGGAACGCTGACCCTAATACAGTCCAAAGAAGCTTGATCAGGAATGTTGTTTTTGGAAAGGTAACAGCCAAGAAACCTCTGTTTCAGAGTGGGATCAGGGTGAAAGGGCCAAGATGTGCTAAAGCTCACAAAGATTGGGAATGAAGATTAGTGGAAAAGAGCAGTATGGAGTGGCGAATCCAAGTTTGACAATTTTGGGTCCAGTCTTTGAAAATATGTTAGAAATGGTCATTATACCAGTGCTAAAACAATAAGTCAAATGGTGGCTTAAGACTTTTGTACAGTACTGTAGGTACAACAAACAGCTGGTACGCCCAGTGATGGACTGCTGTTGCTGTGTGTGACCGTTTCAATGCAAAAGACATTTAAACAGAGTTTGCTTTCTCTTTAATGATTCTATAGCTCATTTGTGGGTGAAGAACTGCAGCGAGCTGCTCCCCTCATCATCTCGCCCAGGTCGCTTTGATCAGCCCATCCAGGCCTCGCAATGGCTGAAAAACTTTAAAATCACCAATGAGCATTTTCTGTCTAAGGTAATTTCAGGTCTGCTGATGAACCTGCTGAGCACAGGATACTGTTACGTATGCATTTCCATGACTTGCTGTTTATTTTTGTTGAGCAGATAAAGACAACGCAGCGTTACGTGTGGACAAAGAGAGAAAGCACAGAGGAAGGACGGCCATTAGGGGAACTGATTAATCAGGTGAGGATTTGTATTTTTGGCCTCCTTAGGAATCCCTCGGTTATTTCGTTTGCTTTATGGTCTCCTCATACATGTTGCTCCCATAGCGTTGCTAGCCGTCATGCTCGGTGCAGGATGCTGTAACTTGCAAATCATGGTTTGCGTTTCCTCTTGGTTGGTTTCCTCAGGGTGTGTCTCGTGTGAAGAGCAGCAGCGACGTGGTGGGTGCAGTGCTGCGTGAGCTGAAGCTGCAGGTGGGGGGCGCTGAAGACGGAGCCTTTAAACTGGCAGTGGCTGTCGACGGAGTTAACGCTCTATGGGGTCGGACATCTCTGAAGAAGGAAGACAAGAGCGAGGTAATTCAGCTTTCTGATGCATGTTCTTTCAGGTCAAAATACACACCGCTGATAATATCTGTTGTTTAGGTGTCCCCAGGTGAGCTAACACTTATTCACAACCTGAGGAAGATGCTGAGGAATGACTGGGTAAAGCTCCTTCACCACCATCAGTTATATATAATCAGTTATATCCCTTTAAAATATGACCAGTCCATTTTTGGCTCTGCTTCCTCTCATTCAGTCTGTTTTGCTTTCTTAGTGCGGAGGAGCCATTGTAACGACGCTCTCTCAGACAGGGTCTCTGTACACGTCACGTACAGCCTACCGTCCCATGGAGCTGCTGGGAGAGGTGGGAACATTTATCAGTAATAAGTCATTTCAGTAACTGAATCATTTATGAGGATTCCAAAATACCCTCATGATATACTGATGCTTTCTGCTCGGATAATATTTATAGTGCTGTGAAAACTTCCACTTTTACTTTTAACCCAGCTGCTGTAAAGAACAAACTTTACATGGTTTTTAATGTACTATTTGTTGACATTAACACATGGGGTAAAAAAAATTAACTTGACATTTTGCATATGCAGAGCTTTGTGAGGCGCCCGGGTGGTACAGCGGTCCCAGTCCTTGAACCCAGACCACATCATAAGACCCTAGCTCCCGCTCCCCTTGTGTTGACTAAGGATGCCATGCCGCCAAAATGTGCATGATGGAATATAAACATAAATAAACATACTGTACTTCCCTGGCCATAACCAAGTGGGAATGAGTCCACTTGAAGGAACAGTAATTTCCAGTACAGGCAATGCAAAATAATTTCTTAAACACTTTAATCATTTGAGTAAGTAAATCCAGCACAGAGCTACTAGTAGTAAGTCACGGCGGTCAAATGACCCGCGCTCGGCACTTCTAGGTATATGTAGGTGCAGCTGGCACGGTGTTTATAGTGTTAAGCAGGGTACAAACGTTTCCATTTCACGTCTGTTTGGCACAGAATTCCGACACCTAAAACTGTCTGTGCAACACAGTTTCTACTTTTGCAAAGTAGTTAACGCAAAGTCAGTCTACAAATCAATGTCCTTAGACATCTGGAGTGAAAAGACAAGATTTTTAATTCCTATTAAAAAAAAATTTTTTATTAATGGACATTGAGTGGCTGGTTGTCAAATGGTGCTTACCTATAATTTTAATACAATATAGTTATATATAGTTTGTTTAATATATTCGCTGTTCTATTTATCATTTTTTCTAATTTAATATATTGTCCTTTATCATATTTTCTATTCTATTATATTCTCTTATTTTAATTATTCATAGTCTATATCATATTTTCTTTTTATTGTATAATCTTTGTATATCCCACCTCTGCCATGCTGCCATAGTTGGGTCCTTGAGCAATTCCTTTAACCCACAGTTGCTTGGATTGTAAGGCTGGATCAATTGTAAGTCGCTCTGGTTAAGGGCATCTGCTAAATGACATAATTATAATGTAATGTAAATGTATAATATTTAATTACAGGTCTGTGCCACTTAACGTCTGGTCACATATAAGTTTATTATCCTTATTATTGAGGTAATTAATCTACTTGGCCCATATAGTACCTTGCCGGATTAGCTGTTGTAGTACAGCAGCTATAATGACACACGTAACGGCGCAGCCACTGGTGCAGAAAGTTTTATTAAACCCATGTGGCATCAGCGTGAGCAGACTGAATGGTGAGCAACCTTTGGCTGTCGCCGCCCACCTTATAAGCATCCTGGAGATGATGAGCAGTTCTCTCCACTATCATGCGCGGACAGTTGAGAATTGGTTTCTATTTGACGCAGAAAGCTGATGGATCACGGTGAGGAGAAATGTGGAGTAAGAAGTTCTGCGTCTATGCAATGCAGCACAGCGCGGTTGGTTAAATCCACAGATGTACCGAAAGTGCTTTTGCCTGCTGATGAAGTAGATAACATAAAATGTATCTCTATGCGACTCCGCAGTGATGGTCTAGCGTTTTAGATCCCTGCTCCGTCTAAGGCCACTAGATCATTTGACACAGTAAATGTTGTAAATGAATATACGAGCTAAACTGTAGAAGCAAATGATCTGTATTGTACATTTCTCGTTTAGGAGGGATTTGATAAGATGGACCCCTTTGTGCCGATCCCTGTCTCCAACTACAGCGATAAGGAGTTGGAGAGCTGTTATCTGTACTACATGGACCGTAACTGGCTGCAGCATCCACACAGTCAGTGTCCAAGTACTTGGAGTAGCTGTCAGCAAACATGCTCACATTTGCAAGTAGACAGTCATTCAGTTAAACCCAAACTTTTTTTTTTTTGCTTACAGGTCGAACAGAAGAGGGAAAGAAAGAACTCATCTTCCTCAGCAACAGAAATCCGTCCATGTTCGAACGACTGTGTGCCTTCCTGTAATAACTTTTCTCTCTCTTTCTGTCTCTCCCCGTGTCTGTGTAAGTAATAGGATCCATGATACAGTTCATGTATGTCACTGATGTCTTTCATAATAAAAAGCATTTGGGATAAAAGCTGACCTGTTGCATAAAATGACCTCATTCATTTTACGCAAGCAGTGTTTAATGTTGTCTTCAGCTCGACAGTGAGTGCTTCTTGTGGAAAGGCATACTTCTTGAATTAAACATTCATTTTATTTTCCATAATAAGACATAATAATGTTCCAGAGTCATACAGATATAGTGGGGCAAAAAGTATTTAGTCAGCCACTGATGGTGCAAGTTCTCCTACTTAGAAAGATGAGAGAGGTCTGTAATTTTCATCATAGTACACTTCAACTATGAGAGACAAAATGGGAAAAAAAAATCCAGGAAATCACATTGTAGGATTTGTAAAGAATTTAATTGTAAATTATGGTGGAAAATAAGTATTTGGTCAATAACAAAAGTTCAACTCAATACTTTGTAACATAACCTTTGTTGGCAATGACAAAGGTCAAACGTTTCCTGTAAGTCTTCACCAGGTTTGCACACACTGTAGCTGGTATTTTGGCCCATCCCTCCATGCAGATCTCCTCTAGAGCAGTGATGTTTTGGGGCAACACGGACTTTCAACTCCCTCCACAAATTTTCTATGGGGTTGAGGTCTGGAGACTGGCTAGGCCACTCCAGGACCTTGAAATGCTTTTTACGGAGGCACTCCTTCGTTGCCCGAGCAGTGTGTTTGGGATCATTGTCATGCTGGAAGACCCAGCCACGTTCCATCTTTAATGCTCTCACTGATGGAAGGAGGTTTTGGCTTAAAATCTCATGATACATGGCCCCGTTTATTCTTCCCTTAACACGGATCAGTCGTCCTGTCCCCTTTGCAGAAAAACAGCCCCAAAGCATGATGTTTTTCCACCCCCATGCTTCACAATAGGTATGGTGTTCTTGGGATGCAACTCGGCATTCTTCTTCCTTCAGTTGAGTTTTTACCAAAAAGTTCTATTTTGGTTTCATCTGACCACATGATATTCTCCCAATCCTCTTCTGGATCATCCATATGCTCTCTGGCAAACGTCAGACGGGCCTGGACATGTACTGGCTTAAGCAGGGGGACACGCCTGGCACTGCAGGATCTGAGTCCTTCTCGGCGTAGTGTGTTACTGATGGTAGCCTTTGTTACTTTGGTCCCAGCTCTCTGCAGGTCATTCATCAGGTCCCTCCGTGTAGTTCTGGGATTTTTGCTCACTGATCTTGCGTGGGGCCCCAGATCGAGGGAGATTATTAATGGTCTTGTATGTTCCCACAGTTGATTTATTTATACCAACCTGCTTGCCTATTGTAGATTCACTCTTCCCATCCTGGTGCAGGTCTATAATTTTCTTCCTGGTGTCCTTCGACAGCTCTTTGGTCTTGGCCATGGTTGAGTTTGGAGTCTGACTGTTTGAGGCTGTGGACAGGTGTCTTATACAGATAACAAGGTCAAACAGGTAACAGGTAACACAGGTAACGAGTGGAGGACAGACGTTACAGGTCTGTGAGAGCCATAAATCTTGCTTGTTTGTGGGTGCCCAAATACTTATTTTCCACCATGATTTACAATTAAATTCTTTAAAAAAATCCTACAGTGTGATTTCCTGGATTTTTTTTCTCATTTTGTCTCATAGTTGAAGTGTACCTATGATGAAAATTACAGACCTCTCTCATTTTTCTAAGTAGGAGAACTTGCACAATCAGTGGCTGACTAAATACTTTTTTGCCCCACTGTATGTACCGTTTAACAACAGCATTACATTTTGTGAAACAGAACGTTGACCAAAATGGCCGTTGCATAGTCATAGGCTTAGCATAGTCTTTGTATGCTACTGCAATAAAGGGTATTTTCACAAGGAAACTGTGTAAATGGCACGTAAATGCGTCAGAGATGCAGCTGAAAACATGAGTGGAAACCTAAGCTGTTACACACATTAAACTTTTGAAATTTATGGAAATTCACAACAGTTATACAAAATACTGTAGGGGAAAGTTGTAACACTTAAGAGGATGGTATCATTTACCTGCAACTTTTGTGTGATGGAAGCTAAAATGCATAGATAAACAGTATTATGAACAGCACGGAAGATCAGCCAGATGACTCAGTGAGTGAATGTGAACCGGTTTATATACTCGTAGAAGTATACAGGCAGTGAGGATAAAACAAAGGAGTACTACTTACAATAGGACAGCTACATACTCTTACAAACACCATGTACAGCTTGTTATAAGTATATATAAGTAGCGGAAAGCCATACACACAAACACAAGTTTTACAAAAACCTTGTACCAAAAAAGCCTCTAATCACATCAAACGAGTGAAAACAGTTCTAGTCCAAAGGTGAGCTTCAGATGCTGCATTGGTCTAATATGCCATCCCACCACCTCAGGACTCAGGGTTCGGGTTTTGTTTGTGGCTTTCAGCTGTTCCGGGTGTCATTTGCAGGCACAACTGGCAATGCATGATAGTGGGAATCAGTCCTCGGCGCTTTTCCAAGGAAAAGCACCCAAGCCTGGAGGTATAATGTGTAATAACAGCTAATCTCAAAGAGTTAAAGTCAGGAGCATTTCTACTTGTAATACTGGGGAACACACAACATATAGGGGCACAGCTGTACCCCTCTCCTTGCCAATCAGTCAGAAGGGCACAACTGAGCATAAAACATATTAAACACTAAAAAGACTAAGTGATTTAAGACAGAAATGGTTATTACTCTGCCGTGGATGAGGAGTACAAATAATTAAAACACTAAATCATTATTTCATTAATCGCATTCTTTTTGTTTATGCTAATGTAACAAATGCCTTTGCTGAACGCCTTTGCTTTAGTGGTATAATATGTACTTTGGGTAGGTTATATGGTTATAAGCAAAAACATACAGCTATGAGCTATCGTTACTTTGCCTGCAGCATGGCTGACTATTATTCCATGCAAAAAGTAGATAGAAACTGGCAAGCGTTAGCCGCTCAAGCTTATAATGCATTATGGGAAATGTAGTGCATGTAGCGTTTTTGCTTGTGGTGTTCTGTGCTTAGCAATCTAGATATAAAATTCTAATTTTTTTAATCGCCGTGGTTTCAGTTATGCGTAGCAACATTATACTGGGGCAGTGATGACGCCCCTGGTTTAAAGTCATTCGACAGTTCGCTCCATGCACACTTCTCTTAATTTAGAAAATCCGTTTATTAGATTTTTTAAAAAGGCGTCATTTAGTTTACTCTTTGTTTTTGGCGACATCTAGAGGAAGTGTGTCAGATTGACACAATAACAAAACGGCCATGTGATGGTCATGTGACTTCAAGTTGCTGACCAACTAGGAAGCTAGTGCTGTATTTACTGATATTGCTGATCAGTATGTGACATTAGCGGGATGGCAGGACTGTAGGAAGTAGCGGTGGTTCATCACTTGTGTTATTCAGCCAGATCATCTAAAGGAGAGACAGTATGAGAGGCGAAGTTGCGCTCATTCTATGCCTTGTGGTCCCACACATAAGAGGTTGGTTTGTCCATTGAGAATGCATAATGTATATTTTTGTGATTACCTGATGACCAATTTAAAGTCTGTATGTGTGTACTGTTACAGCTGGCAGTGAGGACTGTAAGGCAAGGTTCTTTGGTCAGAGCTCAGCTGTATGTGAGTGTAATGCAACCTACTGTGACTCGGTGGGTCATGTCAGCTTACCAGCTGTGGGCCATTTCCTCTCGTTTCTGAGCACTAAAGCTGGCAGTAGATTTCAGAAAGATGAGGGACAAGTGCAGAAGAACAGCACAGGAGCAGGTGAGTGACCTGATCTAAATCTGCAGACCTTGGTCAGGTGGATGATCTTTTTATTTGCCAAAGACTTTTTAAATCTCTGAAGTCAAGTCAAGTCAGATCTATTTATATAGCGCTTTTTACAATGGAGCATTGTCTCAAAGCAACTTTACAAGTTTAGATTATCTCCTAATAACTACGTCCAATCCCAAGTGAGTGAAGTAAGTGATCTTGAGCTGTGTCATGCATTGAAACGTGATTTCTTGAGTTCTAGGTGATTGTTTGGACAGATGTAATACAAAAAAAGAATGTGGACGCTTTCTAATTGTGCAGCCGTACAACCTCTTAGACAACCTTTGGTAGTTGAACAGGTCATAGAAAACAGCTGATCTACTGGGATTTTCATGCTCGGACATCTCTAGGGTTTACAGAGAATGACTTGAAAAATGAGAAAATATCCAGTGAAAATGCCTTGTTAATACCAGAGGTCAGAGGAGAATGGCCAGACTGGTTTGACCTGATAGAAAGGCAACAGCAACTCAAATAACCACTCGTTACAACCAAGGTAAGCAGAAGAGCATCTCTGAATGCACAACACGTCAAACCTTGAAGCAGGTGGGCTACAGTAGCAGAAGACCATACCTGGTGCCCCTTCTGTGAGCTAAGAACAGGCAACTGAGGTTACAATTCACACAGGCTTACCAAAATTGGTCAATAGAAGATTGGAAAACGTTGCTTGGTATGATGGGTCTCGATTTCTGTTGTGACATTTGGGTGGTAGGATCAGAAATTGGCATAGACATCATGAAACATGGATCCGTCTTGACTTGTAACAATGTATCAGGCTGGGACCCTTAATAGCAATTGAGCATTGTTTAAACACCACAGCCTACCTGAGTATTGTTGCTGACCATGTCCATCCCTTTATGACCACAGCTTACCATCTTCTATGTTCCACGTTGACAACGAGTTCAGTGTACTCAAATGGCCGCCACAGTCACTAGATCTCAATCCAGTAGAGCACCTTTGGGATGTGATAGAATGGGAGATTCTGCAGCAACTGTGTGATGCCATCATGTCAATATGGACCAAAATCTCTAAAGAATGTTTCCAGTGCCTTAAATCTATGCCATGATGAATTAAAGCAGTTATGAAGGCAAAAGTGGGTCCAAGCCAGTACTGGCAAGGTGTACCTATCTGGAGTCATCAATGGCCAGCATCAGTGGCCTATTTTAATGCTCTTATGGCTGAGTGGACACAAATATGTCCAGTCATCTTCCAAATCTAGTGGAAAGTCATTTTAAAAGGGCTGTTATAGAGACTGTTATAAGCAATGAACAGTTGACCAGTTCCATATTTTGCCCATGGTTTTGGAATGCAGATATTCAACAATGATATGATGTTTTGGTTTCAGCATACTTGTAGCCATGCTGCATATGAACCAGTCTGTTTAAATTATATTAAATATGAGCGACCATCATCTAAACCGGAAGATGCCCTCAAGGGTAAAGCATTTCAAAGAATAGGTGCGCTGAATGTAGAAGCCATTATGAAGCTCCACCAGCTCTGGGGCGCATTCATTTGACTTTGCTACAGATTGCTTATAAATAGATTAGCGTAATATTTCTGTACAATGGCTGCTCCTTTCACTGACCCAGTTTCCCCTCCTATCTACTTGTCTCTGTCAGCTCTCAGACTCACTCTGGTCCCTACAGAGAGGTACCAGCATGTTAAGGGCTTTGGAGGGGCCATGACAGATGCTGCTGCCATGAACATTCTCTCTCTGTCTGCTAGAGCACAGGACCAGCTGCTTAGGCAGTACTTCTCCCCAGAGGGTAAGAATAGGACTAATGAATAGAGAAGAGAACAGGGGAACTGGGCCGGGAATGCATTTCAGATCATAATTTGGAGAGGAAAAGGTGGTGTTAGAAAATGCTTTGGAAACAGAACTGCTATAAGTATTTCAATGCCTCTCGGTCATGCTAACAGGTATAGAGTACAATGTGATCCGAGTGCCAATGGCCAGCTGTGATTTTTCCACTCGCCTGTACACATATGCTGACTCACCTGGAGACTACGGCTTGCTCAACTTCAGCCTGGCTGAGGAGGACACAAAAATGAAGGTGAAACACTTAGTCACAGCTGCACAACGTGCCATTTTTGCTTCAATAATTGTTACACTACTGTAACAATACCCTCTGCTCATGATTCAATTAGAGTCCCCATTCGATTTTCTCCCTTTTTTTCATTTCTGAAGTGTAAACAATGCAAAACAATGCACATTTTCTTGAATAAGGTTTTTAAACAAAAACAAACTTCAGTCCCCTGTAATCAATCTACATTACTAGAAACAGAGCTTTACAATTATAAATAACATGCTCTATTGTAGTGAGTGGAAAAAAATATTTCTTAAGAATAACAATTCAAAATAATGTACTTTTCTTGTATAAAATGTAAATAAAAGAGTCTTTAGTCTAGGAGGTTTAAATGCATATGGTGCATGACATACTGTATGACTGCGCCCTCGTGTTCTAAAATGCAATTGCATTAGATGGCTTAATAAACAGAAACGTGACATTGTCAAACTCTATGAAGCACATCGTCACATTTTCGCATTGTGATGCATCGTCACACCCCTGCTTCCAATGTGTATCCTCCATTCCTCTGGTATGACGCTCTTGAACATCCTCAGAAATTACCATGATGCATCCTTATGCTGCAGTGCACCCGTTTGAGCAGCTTCAGGCATGAACACACCTAATAGCAGAGGGGTTCGACATTATAATGGTATGCAAAAACTGCAACAAGACCACCCTTTGCCTCCAGAAAAAAAAGTCAAGTCAGATTTATTTATATAGCGCTTTTTACAATGGAGCATTGTCTCAAAGCAACCTTACAATTTTAGATTATCTTCTAATATCTAGGGCCAATCCCAAATTGAGCAAGCCTAGGGTGTCAGTGGCAAGGAAAAACTCCTTAAGTGTCTTGAGGACCAAGACTCAAAAAGGGACCCAACCTCCTAATGTAAATGTAATGTTACTTTTTTGTTGGATTGTTGCCATGAAAGTATTGAATGCGTTGTCATGGGACCAATAAGAAAATGGCTAAACAGAGAGAAAATTGGAGACATCCAGCACATGTAACAGTTGGCAGCAGTCATGGGTTGAATACATGTTTGAAGTGGTTTCTTTATTTTTAAAGCCATTCATACTTTGTACTTTTGTTGAGGTGTTCATTCAACTCTCAGCTCATGTTTGTGGCTGTGCTTGTGAGGCATTTTGCAACTATCTTGTGATGTGTCCGTTTATTGTTGTCAGTGGGTTTCGACAGGCAGCCACTGTTCCTCTTTGCTGATGTCATGTGTGTGTTTGAAATATGCTGTTGTGACTTTTGAGACTGCTACTACTGAACCTAGGGATGTAGCCATACACTCTGCTCGAGATTCGATTCACTATACTGAGTTCACAATTTGATTTTCTCACGAATTTCGATTTTACAGTGGGGCAAAAAAGTATTTAGTCAGCCACTGATTGTGCAAGTTCTCCGACTTAGAAAGATGAGAGAGGTCTGTAATTTTCATCATAGGTACACTTCAACTATGAGAGACAAAATGACAAAAAAAAATCCAGGAAATCACATTGTAGGATTTATAAAGAAAATTATGTAAATTATGGTGGAAAATAAGTATTTGGTCAATAAATTTGGTTCAACTCAATACTTTGTAACATAACCTTTTGTTGGCAATGACAGAGGTCAAACGTTTCCTGTAAGTCTTCACCAGGTTGGCACACACTGTAGCTGGTATTTTGGCCCATTCCTCCATGCAGATCTCCTCTAGAGCAGTGTTTATGATGAAAATTACAGACCTCTCTCATCTTTCTAAGTCGGAGAACTTGCACAATCAGTGGCTGACTAAATAGTTTTTTGCCCCACTGTACATTCGTTAATCTGAAGTTTAAACACATGCAAAAACCGTGCACATTTTCTTGTATCTTTTTTTAGTAGAAACAGAGGTTTAAAATTGCAAACAAAATGCTTTATTGTAGCTTCAGCATATTTTAAATAACCGACTGAAAACATTCATTGTCTGAAGGATTTTTTTTCTCATTTCTGAACGGCAACAATTCAAAATAATGTGCTATTTTCTTGAATAAAAATTGAAAACAAAAATAATCGTTAGCCCACTGCAATTATAAGAGATTAGATCATGATGCATCGTTACATCCCTAATTGAACCATTAAATCACGGTTTTTGTGATTGACGCACCTGCCATACACAATTTGACCTCTTGCTTTGAGATTGTCAAAGTTCTAACTGGTACATGATACCAATTCCACCAATCTGCCACAGCTTGATCCTTGAGCAAGGCCCTTAACTCTCTCTGTCTGACCTCAACTTGGTAACAGACTTGGGTATGCAAAGAAAGAAATCAGCCTAATATAACTTTCCGTTGGAGCTGTGTTTGTATTTGTGATTTAGTCATTTCACCACCACTATGATGTTTTTTACCGTCTTATTTGGCTTGTCACCTGTATGTAAGATATCTTAATCTGAATTGCCTACATTAGTACAGTTAGGCGTTGCTTAACGCCAACGATACGTTTTGTGAAATTCCACATTATGTGTTAGCAAAGCTATATGAGATACTGTAGTGTACTGGTATTGACTAAACTAGCCAAGATACTTCTGTGATTAATATAAGATCAACCTTAACAACCACATATTGATTTTCTATGTTGTTACTGAACCCTGATGACGCTCTTTCTCCCAAACATCTATGGAATGAGAAACTGTTTTCATGTAACAGTGTATTTCCTGTTATATTTACAATGTAAGCAGGTATTCAGAATAGAGCTGGGACCTAAGAAGTGTGCAGAAACTATGAGGCTCCGAAAAGCAAGCGCATTTAACTCTGGTGTGTTGTGTTGTAAAGACTGTGGCACGTAACTGTCTGTAGAAAATCATATCATTTTAGGTCACAATATATGACACAGATTTTCAAAACAATCATAACAGTGACAGAGAGTTTGAAGACAAACCAAGAGTTTATCTGCTTTGGTGTGATGATGTGCTGAAGAAACAAATATGTCTCCCAAAATAGCGTGAACTTGATGGTATGTCCCAAACAACATTCTGCATACTAAAAAGGATGCACAGATGCTAACGATATGAATAGTAGCAAACAAATTTGATGTATTGTGGTGTGAGATTCAGGTTAAAATCGGATCCTGCCCTTTAGTGGATGGTGCTCTTAATTTAGCAGATGAACCAAAAATACATGCAAGATACCAGCATTGTGAAGTCATAGATATAAGCATAGACATGCAGCAAGAATGACTCAGTCTTAAAACTGCTGCTTGGGAATTGAGAATTATGAATTTTGTTGACATACTTTTATAGTGCAGTAATTAGTATTTATTCCCTCACAGATTCCTCTGCTGCAGTGTGCCCAAGCCCTGTCTGCTCGGCCTCTGTCTCTGTTCGCATCTGCCTGGAGTGCCCCTGCCTGGCTAAAGACCAATGGCGCTCTCATAGGCAAGGGCTCACTCAAAGGAGATCCAGGAGGCAAAGAGTATAAAACCTGGGCACAGTACTATATCAGGTACATGTCCAAAACAACATCGTATTCACTTCAGTTATAGGACTTTACCATTTTGTATTCACTTTAAAAATAAAGGGAAGAATGTAGGGCCGTCTTCACTCTGCAGTGTGACTTGCCATCCTCAGGCAGATGCAAAATCGCCATTATGTACCATGCTGTTTAAAGATTGCACATGATTTAAGTCAAGTCAAGCCAGATATATTTCTATAGTGCTTTTTACAATGGAGCATTGTCTCAAAGCAGCTTTAGAATTTTAGATTATCTTCTAATATCTACGGCTAATCACAAATTGAGCAAGCCTCAGTGAAAGAAAAACTCTCTAAACCTTATGAGGAAGAAACCTTCGGAATTCAACTAAATTATGAAACTAGTCCAGCGCAGAGTCTATTAACAATCACTGATGCCATGTGTAGCATGAGACATTAGCTAGAAGGAGGAGAACCACAAGGTAACACAGCCAAGAGGGATCACATGACACATCAGCAACCCACCTCCCAAGAAATCAACAAACCTGAGTGATCGCACCTGGGAGCCAAGAAGACAGCAACCCAACATTCCAGATCACCATAAAGATCACTGACTATGAACCCCAGCTCTGCCCTTAGTCTAAGGCAAGGATGCACAACTCAAGAAAAAGAGGACCGGAGCCCAGCCCAGCCGGACTGCTCACCAGACACTCCTGGCCAAGGGAGACAGTCCAGACATGACCCCAGACTCCGGCCCCAGTAACCCGAGCCATGCATCCCAGTCTAAGTCTAACCAAAAGCCTGTGTAAATAACTATGTTTTAAGCCTAGACTTAGATTTATATACTGAATGCAGTGTAGTTTAGGGGCACGTTGTTATCATCAGCTTTATATTTAGATATGTGTGTGTACTAGTGCATATGACATTGTTTATTTGTTTATAATGAGAACATGCAGAAGAAACAAGTGATGTGCTCTTGTGCCTGTATAAAATTGTCACACTACACCCTGAAAATTAAAAACAGACTGTTTTCTAGCATTTCCCAGCTATATTGACTGTGGTAGCCTAGCGGTTAAGGTACTGGACTCTGAACCACAAGGTCCAGGGTTCAAATCCCACCTCTGCCAAGCTGCCACTGTTGGGTCCTTGAGCAAGACCCTTAACTCACAATTGCTTGGATTGTAAGATTGTATCAAATGTAAGTCGCTCTGGATAAGGGCGTCTGCTAAATGGTGTAAATGTAAATGTAAATATTACATATTATAACTATCGCCATCAAAGTGTAAATGTTAAAAAAAATAAAAATTAACATTTGTAAACTACTATCTTGTGTTCCATGCAAGGTCTGTAGCAAAAATGCGACATTGAAATATTATCATGTTAACACAGTATTAATAATGATGATCCTCTTTTGGTGGCTCCCGTTAGGGGTAGGGGATTGAACTAGGGCCCTCTGAAACTGCAAATTTCCAGCAGCTGGCTCTACCCACATGGCTGTGGACATTATTAACATTCATCACTTAAATGGAGATGATATCTCCTATTGTGTGCACAGCAGATGTGACCTGAGTCTCGAGTCGCATTTCAGAAAGAATTTGTCTGTGTGAATGCAAACCTATGATGATGATGATGCTGTTTTCCCAAATGAGCAGTCTGTACTGTGCAGAGCTTCAAGTATTTAGTCAGTGAGAAAACAATATTTTTTCCTGTTCTCTCCCTCTCAGGTTTCTGGAAGAGTATGAGAAACACAACATTACATTTTGGGGGTTGACCACAGGCAATGAACCCACTGCAGGTGAAATGACCAATTACAGCTTCCAGGCTTTGGGCTTCACTCCAGCAACCCAACGTGACTGGATCGCAATGGACCTTGGTCCTGCCCTTCATTCCTCCCCGTATGCCAAAACTCGCCTGATGATCTTGGATGACCAAAGACTTCTGCTTCCACACTGGGCCAAAGTGGTAAGAGTGGTACAGCTTTTAGAATTTGGGTTTGGCAGGTGAAAATGTGAATGCTAGACCCTCAGAGAAGTTGTAAGATTTGATAAAGACATGAAAAGCTTTTTAATAGGATTAAATGATTCAAAGCCATTCTGTATCCTGTAGGTTCTGAGTGACATTCATGCTGCTCGATATGTCCATGGCATCGGTGTTCACTGGTACTTTGACCGCTTTACACCTGCAAAAATCACTCTGACAACCACGCACAATCTTTTTCCCGAATACTTCCTGTTTGGCACAGAAGCTTGTGCGGGCTGGAGCCTGCTAGACCATGGTGTGCAGCTGGGCAGCTGGGAAAGGGCTGAGGATTATGCACATGATATCATAGAGGTATCTGATTAGCCACTTCTTTATTGGGCATTTCTGTTTACTGTACGTTCTGGTCAGGTTTCATTTCAAATCATTACATTACAGTACTGTACAACTTCAAGGCCATCATTAGGTTTGATGTTTTTGCAAAATTCCGTTTTGTTGTATACAATTTCCCTTTATTTTCTGCTTGTATTCTAATAAAGAGACAGGGAAATAATTATATACAGTCATTATACCATTGCTGAAACAATGGTACAGTGGGGCAAAAAAGTATTTAGTCAGCCACTGATTGTGCAAGTTCTCCTACTTAGAAAGTTGAGAGAGGTCTGTAATTTTCAACATAGGTACACTTCAACTATGAGAGACAACTTGAGAAAAAAAAACATCCAGGAAATCACATTTTCATTAATTTCATCATTTTAAATAATTTAATTGTAAATCTCACAGACCTGTAACTTCTTCTTTAAGAAGCTCTTCTGTCCTCCACTCATTACCTGTATTAATGGCACCTGTTTGACCTCATTATCTGTATAACAGACACCTGTCCACAGCCTCAAACAGTCAGACTCCAAACTCAACCATGGCCAAGACCAAAGAGCTGCCGAAGGACACCAAGAAGAAAATTGTAGACCTGCAGCAGGCTGGGAAGAGTGAATCTATAATAGGCAAGCAGGTTGGTGTGAATAAATCAACTGTGGGAGCAATTGTAAGAAAATGGAAGACATACAAGAGAATTAATAATCTCCCTCAATCTGGGGCTCCACACAAGATCTCATCTTGTGGGGTCAAAATGATCATGAGAACGGTGAGTAAAAATCCCAGAACTACACAGAGGGACCTGATGAATGACCTGCAGAGAGCTGGGACCAAAGTAACAAAGGCTACCATCAGTAACACACTATGCTGAGAGGGACTCAGATCCTGCAGTGCCAGGCGTGTCCCCCTGCTTAAGCCAGTACATGTCCAGGCCCGTCTGAAGTTTGCCAGAGAGCATATGGATGATCCAGAAGAGGATTTTGAGAATATCATGTGGCATAATATCAGAACTTTTTGGTAAAAACTCAACTAGTCGTGTTTGGAGGAAGAAGAATGCCGAGTTGCATCCCAAGAACAGCATACCTACTGTGAAGCATGGGGGTAGAAACATCATGCTTTGGGGCTGTTTTTCTGCAAAGGGGACAGGACGACTGATCCGTGTTAAGGGTAGAATGAACGGGCCCATGTATCGTGAGATTTTAAGACAAAACCTCCTTCCATCAGTGAGAGCGTTGAAGATGAAGAATGTGGCTGGGTCTTCCAGCATGACAATGATCCCAAACGCACTGCTTGGGCAACGAAGGAGTGGCTCCGTAAAAAGCATTTCAAGGTCCTGAAGTGGCCTAGAAAGTCTCCAGACCTCAACCCCTGCATGGAGGAATGGGCCAAAATACCAGCTACAGTGTGTGCAAACCTGCTGAAGACTTACAGGAAACCTTTGACCTCTGTCGTTACCAACAAAGGTTATGTTACAAAGTATTGAGTTGAACTTTTTGTTATTGACCAAATACTTATTTTCCACCATAATTTACAATTAAATTCTTTAAAAATCCTACAATGTGATTTCCTGGATTTTGTTTTCTCATTTTGTCTCTCTTGAAGTGTACCTATGATGAAAAATACAGACCTTTCTCATTTTTCTAAGTTGGAGAACTTGCACAATCAGTGGCAGACAAATTTTTTCCCCACTGTATATCTGTCTAATGGTGGCCTAAGACTTGCACAGAACTGTACTGTAAGAATCTTTTTGGAGATGGTGTACGGTTGTGATAGAAGGACCTTTCAGTCAGGTCAGCGGAAAACAGTCACATGGTTTTTAATGGAACTTGATGTGCTGACTGTACAACTTACAGCTTGGCAGAAACTGTGAACATTGCTGTATGTTTTTTGGCTCATCGCTTTCTCTTATGTGCTTCCTGTAGTGTAGCTGTATTTTCAGATTTTTTAACAACCATTTCCATTACTCATACATGGCCATCATTGCAATGTTTCTCTGTCTAAATGAATTTCCTTCTCTTGGCCCTTGCCTGTAGGATTTAAATAACTACATGACAGGGTGGACAGACTGGAACTTAGCACTAGATCTTGGTGGTGGTCCAAACTGGGTGAGGAACTTTGTGGACAGTGCCATTATAGTGGACTCCAGCAAGGACGTCTTCTACAAGCAGCCAGTGTTCTACAGCATGGGTCACTTCAGGTGAGAATGCTTTCATACAGCATGACTCACTCACTCACTGCTGACTGTTACAGTATTGTTTTATGAGCTGAATGATGCAGGAACGGTTGAAAGTTCAGATGGGTTGATGTCCACCTTAATCAGTGATTCATAACTTGCAGTGAGCTTATTTTTCATTTTTTATTGGCAGCAAATTCCTGTGGGAGGGATCTCAAAGAGTGGGTGTGTCACTCTCTGAAGACACTGACCTGGAAAGCGCTGCCTTCATCAGACCTGATGGCTCAGCAGTGCTGATTGTTTTAAACAGGTGAGAGAGAAAATTGGTTGAAGACATGAGATAGTGGTGTTGTGTTCTCTTACATTCAACTGTAATACAGGTATATGCGCTGCATAACATACATTCGGACAACTTTCGTTCTTGTATATGTCTGTGGTACAAATTGGTTATTATAGTTACCTACTTAACCCATCATTACACCATTTATAACTCATTGACAAACACAAATAACGTTAGAAATGTCAAATTGCTGTAAAACTCAGCATGCAGTTAGGTCGCAGGCAGATATGTAAATGAGTACAGGTGTGGTCTGATTAGACACTGGGTCTTGCCACAAGAGTGCGCCAAAGTACTTCCCCCGCTGTCTATAAAAAGGCGCTCAGAGGCTACTTTTGGGTAGTGTACCTCTTGGTGCGAGCTCGTTGACTGCTCGACATGGCTAGACGACACACTCGAAGACATTTTGCCCAGTTGGCACACTTAGAGGAGGTGCATCATTGCACTGAGAGAAGCAGGATGGACGTTTAGCAAAGCATTGCGGTTACGTGTGTCATTACAGCAAGGTAACATATGGGTTAAGCAGTTAAACCTTAATAATAAGATTCACAGACATATGAACGTACGTTATTCGAACGGATGTTACGTGGCACATACCTGTACTTGACTTCAATACAGATAGTGCTGAACAGGTTAATGGTGGACAATTTATGTTTAGAATGGGTGCAGCAGTTCCACCATTGTAAAAACCAGACATGGGAACTCGAGTCTCATATTTCAGACTCAAGTCCCTAATTTTTTGACTCGAGACTTGACCTGAACTGGTAAGCCGGAGGATTGAAACTCGAAATTCAACTCGGACTCACATACCAGAGACTCAAGTCTATACCCTATATTCCAGTTCCAGCTTCGGCCCCATTCAAGCTATCATGCCATCATCAGACACGAGAAACTGACTGAGGACCGGAGATCATTCAGTGACTCTGTTAACTGGACTAAATAATGCAGAAATGCATATTCTCTGTTATTATATTCAGTATATTTTTTATACTCTTTTTATTATAGTCTTCAGAATATTTTCTCTTTAATTTACTATAGTCTACATATTATATTTTATTTAAGATCTTTTCTTTAAATATGATCTCTCTTTTTATTTTTATATTTAGCTTCTGTTTATGTAAACTATTACTATTACTATATTTAAATTTTACGTATATCATCTAGGCTTCCCAAGGAGGTTGGGTCCCTTTTTGCAGTCTTTTTCCTCCCAAGGTTTCTTCCTTTATAAGATTTTGGGAGTTTTTCCTTGCCACTGTTGCTCCAGGCTTGCTCAATTACAGCTTTGTGACAATGCTCCATTGTAAATAAATGTGACTTTGACTCACCACAAACTTGACTCAGACACGTACATTTGACTTGCCTCGGACTACAATTATTCTTGCCTCGGATGATTAAGATTCGACTTGGACTTGCTTCCAGTAACTGGTGAAATCATTAACGGTTAAGAACCCTAATGGTAGTGAATCTGCTAATGATCACCTCACATTACAGGTCTGACTCTGAGGTGCGTTTTGAAGTTTGGGACCAGAGCCTTGGATTTCTGCCAGCCAGCGCTCCTCCTCACTCCATCCTCACGCTGCTGTGGGCCATTTCCTGATTGCCAGTGTACACCATTCAAGGACAGAAGGGAACATGCAGGGCTTTAAGCTACATTCTGTCCTTGCTCCTGGCTGCAGCATTCCACTGCTGCATACACTTCAAATATTTCAGAGATGACATTAATAATCATACTCCAGTGATTTCAAACGAACATGCGTTCAAGTTAATAAGATTGGGAGATTGTTTTTTCCTGGCTTTCTTCAGCTTATTATCCAGTTTAGTTACACACTACTAAATACTACTAGATTTTTCTGTACTGTGACGGACAAATAAGTTGTTAAGTTTGGACTTGGCTGAAATTTTAAAAAACGTTGAAACAGTCAGTGATCACGTTCAATCTCTTACCTCTAGGGTACTCTATGCATGGATCTTAAAAGTTGTTCCCATGTTACTGCAGTTTTACCCTAGCTCTCAAAGGCATGCAAATAGGTGGACTGGATACCCGAAAGAGACTTTGAGTGTGTTGGTGATGCCCTTTGATGGACCAATGTGCTACTTAGGGTGTTTCCAGGATAGGCTCCACTCCCAGCACACTCACTCAGCAAGATAGGTGGCTACTGAAGATGACTGAACGAACAAAAGAGAACACAAAGCAGAATGCTCAATAATAGGTAACAGTGACGACTCAGTATATTCACTGCTATTTGTTGCAATAACTATGCTCTGCAATTACTCAAAAAATGTTGGCACCCTTTCAGGTCTTCTTCCAAATAACTCACAAATTGCTATAAAATAATTTATTTCTCTCCAGAGCCAGTGAAACTGTCAGACGTAGTTTTCCACAATTATTTATTTTACCAATAATACTAGATCCTAATAAAATGTTATGGGCAAAATTATTGGCCATAACATTTGGCAGCACATCCCATGGAAAGGACAACTCAAGCATGCCCTCTGTCCATGAATGTTTCTTGCACCTCTCTACTAGAAGTTTGAACCACTCCAAAACTGGCATGGTACTGGAAGGTGGGGGTGCAGACAAACCTTTTACTCCATGGCAGATGGTAAGAACCCAAGATAATTCATGTTTTTTTCTGGTTAACTTCATTTAATTTGTTAATAAACATCCATACCTGCATTTCAGGCCTGCAACACATACAAAAAAACTAGGGGCGGGGGCTAGTTAGGGCTAGTAATGAGATTAAAAAAACAATTTAAATGATGTGATTCAAACAGGTGAATATAATCATGATTTGGTACAAAAGCAGTATCCATGAAAAAGCTGAGTCTTTGAAGAGCAAAGATGGCCAGAAGATCTACAGTTTGTGAAAAACTGTGTGAGAAAGTTATTCAAATGTTTAAAATCAGTGTTCCTCAAAGACGGATTGGAAGGGATTTGCATATTTATGTGCATAGTATCATTAAATAAATCTGGAGGAATTTCAGTGCATAAAGGGCAAGGGATCAAGCCTTAACTGGAGACCTGTGATCTCCAATCCCTCAGACGCACTGCATTATGAACCCTAATTCATCAATAGCTGACAGAACCACATGTGCAAGGGATTAGTTTGGCAAACCTTTGTCAAGCACTAAAATACTGAAGTACATTCAGAAATCCCACTTAAAACTTAACTGTACAAAAAAAGAAGCCTCATGTCCAGAAGCGGTGTCGACAAGACGACATCTTTTCCAGGGACGTCCATGGATTTTTCAAGACGATGCAAAACCAGCCAAATCAGAAAAAGCTAGGACTTAAATATGTAAATCCCTTCCAGTCCTTCTTTGAGATGTTGTTTTAAACATTTTTGACAAACATTGTTTAGTTTTTTTCTGTGAATATTTCAATATCTTGGGTCAATATATTATCAATATACTCTCTGGAATGAAATGAAAGTAAAAGTAAATGTCAGGAACACTGCATTTTCTTTTTAAATTTGCACCCAGCTTTTTCCGATTTGGGGTTATAGATATTGAGGTGCCCTTCTCTCCACAGGTGTTTAATGGGACTGAAATCTGGACTCATTGATGGCCATTTCAGAACAGTCCAGCCCTTTTGTTTTAAACCATTTCTGGGTGCTTTTTAATGTGTGCTTTGGATCATTATCCTGCTGAATTGTCCCATGAGCTCAGACACAGACCCAAAGACTGACACTGGGGCCAGTGTTACACTCCAAAATTCTATGGCAGCATCCAGATTTCATGCTTCCAAGCACCCATTCAAGGCACCTAGTGTCAGGAACAGCAAAGCAACCCCAAACATCAGTGAACCTCCATGCGTGCCCATAGTGACAGTATTCTTTAAAGGCCAATTATAAAACAGTGATGTTCTTAACCAAATGAATTTTCGTCTCATCTGGCCAAAGACATTTTCAACGAGATGAATTTTGGCTTTTTCCAAATTCCAGTCTGGCATTTTTATGTCTGTGTCAGCAGTGGGGTCTTCCTGAGCCTCATACCACAGAGCCCATTTTTAATTAAGATTACGGTGGAAGGCGAGAATTGACACGTTTGTACCTTGGTTCGGCAGCTCAGCTTCACTTGTTTGGAAGTTGATTGGGGTTTTTTCTCCTTCCTCTGCAATCTCACGTCATTTCCTTTCCGCCCACATCGAGAGCTGCTAGCTACAGCACAATGGGCTGAAAAATTTCTTGATAACACTGCAGTGGACAAAGGAACCTCAAGCTCTTTGGAGATGGACTTGTAGGACTTGATGTTATCTGAAATCTTTAGATTATTTCCATTTTTGTTTGTACATGCTCAGTGTATTACATACAGACACACAAGGATTGACAACTATCTCTATTTAAACTAATTAAAACTATGATACCTGTATTTCCTACATGTAGGTTTGTCTCAAATGTGTTTAATTACAATTTCAAATACAGTTATATCTTACAATCTCTAATGGGTGCCAACAATACTGTCGTTTCCAATTTCTGTGTAGAATTAAGGTCAAACATCTTGTTTTCATATATTTCCTATTTTTTTTAATGTTTCCTATAAATTCCTATAAATGTTTTTGCACTGATGAGCCTTTGAGCCAAGTTCAAGCAATGAGAGGCAGTTATCTCATAGGCTTAATTAATAAAAGCATTATGTAATTAAAAAGGTGTAAGAGAGGTGGATGTGATGTACTTAAATTACTTTTCATTAACACTGAATAAGAATGATCGATGACTTAGTGACTCAAGTCTTCAACATGGGCTTGACCTGTTTTTTAATGTGTTCATTTGGTTGACAAAAGCAGCATACAGAATTAAATGGAAACATGTTAATGAGATTTTGACAGTGTGAGCCTGGCTGTTGCTGCTGCTGCTGATGATGAGGATGATACAGCCCGCGTATGACATGTTTAAAAATGCATATGCAGCGACAGACGGCTCGGCCTCAGGAATCTGATAGGCTACGGTTTAAAAAACAAACAGCGGTAACCTTTTGATCCCTAAACCGAGTCTCATTGTGGTTTTAACACTTGGGATCAATACTTATTCTCGGTCAGCCACGATGACCTTGAGTCTTATCACCAGCTTGTTATGATCTTAACGTGCAAATTGCTGAATTTTCAATATTAAAAGTGCCATGACTAACAGTTTTACAAGTCTTATCTTTGGAGGGGTGGGGGGTGGGGTGGGGATATGTTTCAAGATGTCCTGTGTCTGAACTATATATTTTTGTGTGTATGTGTGTATATAGTCAGTATTTAGTCAGTTACTTATTGTGCAAATTCTTACAAAGATGAGAGAGGTCTGTAATTTTCATCATAGGTACACTTCAACTATGAGAGACAAAATGAGAAATAAAAATCCAGGAAATCACATTGTAGGATTTTTAAATAATTTAATTGTAAATCATGGTGGAAAATAAGTATTTCATCACTCACAAACAAGCAAGATTTCTGGCTCTCACAGACCTGTAACTTCTTATTTAAGAAGCTCTTCTGTCCTCCACTCGTTACCTATATTAATGGCACCTGTTTGACCTCGTTATCTGTATAAAAGACACCTGTCCACAGCCTCAAACAGTCAGACTCCAAACTCAACCATGGCCAAGACCAAAGAGCTGTTGAAGGACACCAGGAAGAAAATTGTAGACCTGCACCAGGCTGGGAAGAGTGAATCTACAATAGGCAAGCAGGTTGGTGTGAATAAATCAACTCTGGGAGCAACTGTAAGACATACAAGACCACTGATAATCATCCCTCAATCTGGGGGGCTCCACGCAAGATCTCATCCCGTGGGGGGTGAAAAATGATCATGAGAACAGTGAGCAAAAACCTCCCAGAACTACACGGAGGGACCTGATGAATGGACCTGCAGAGAGCTGATGGGATGATCCAGAAGAGGATTGGGAGAATTTCATGTGGTCAGATGAAACCAAAATAGAACTTTTTGGTAAAAACTCAAACTTGCCGTGTTGGAAGAAGAAGAATGCTGAGTTGCACCATACCTACTGTGAAGCATGGGGATGGAAACATGCTTTGGGACTGATCCGTGTTAAGGGAAGAATAAATGGGGCCAGATTTTAAGCCAAAACCTCCCTTCCATCAGTGAGAGCATTGAAGATGGAATGTGGTTGGGTCTTCCAGCATGACAGTGATCCCAAACACACACCGCTCGGGGCCAACAAAGGAGTGGCTCCGTAAAAAGCATTTCAAGGTCCTGCAGTGGCCTAGCCAGTCTCCAGACCTCAACCCCATAGAAAATTTGTGGAGAGAGTTTTAAGGTCTGTGTGCCCGAAATTTGCCCCAAAACAGTCACTGCTCCTAGAGGAGATCTGCATGGAGGAATGGGCCAAAATACCAGCTACACAGTGTGTGCCAACCTGGTGAGGACTTACAGGAAACGTTTAACCTCTGTCATTGCCAACAAAGGTTATGTTACAAAGTATTGAGTTGAACCAAATTTATTGACCAAATACTTATTTTCCACCATGATTTACAATTAAATTCTTTAAAAATCCTACAATGTGATTTCCTGGATTTTTTTCTCATTTTGTCTCTCATAGTTGAAGTGTACCTATGATGAAAATTACAGACCTCTCTCATCTTTCTAAGTCGGAGAACTTGCACAATCAGTGACTGACTAAATACTTTTTTGCCCCACTGTATATATACAGGTAGTCCTCGGGTTACGACGGTCTTGAGTTACGACGTTTCGTGGTTACGGCGCATCTCCCATTTACTGTATAAAGCCTTGTTTCGCACTGAAGTGGTTTTGCGTCGTAAACGTCATAACACGAACTTCGTGTTTGGTGTGCGCGGTGGAAGAATACACGGTTACGCGGCTCGTTTTTTGATAATTACTGTGTTAGGATAGGTGTTAGGATAGGATAAGTGCTTACAGTGTGTTATTTACGTACAGTATGTACGTATGTTCCAACTTACACCGAAAATCGGTTTACGATGCCACCTAGGAACGGATCTGTGTCGTAAGTCCAGGACTACCTGTATATACATACATATATACACACTGTATACACACACACACACACACAGTGGAGGAAATAATTATTTGATCCCTCGCTGATTTAGTAAGTGCCCACTCACAAAGAAATGAACAGTCTATAATTGTAATGGTAGGTTTATTTTAACAGGGAGAGGCAGAATATCAAAAAGACAATCCAGAAAATCACATTATATAAAATATATAAATTGATTTGCATTTCATAGAGTGAAATAAGTATTTGATCCCCTACTAACCAATATGAGTCCTGGTTCCCACAGACCCGTTAGATAATTTCAACTCGTCACCCGCATTAAAGACATCGGTCTCGTCTTGTCACCTGATACCTGTCCACAGAAACAATCAATTAATCAGACTCCAACCTCTCCACCATAAGCAAGAAGCTGTTGGTGAAAAAGTTTGAAAATAGAAGAAACACAAAATGACCATCAGTCGACCTCAGTCTGGGGCTCCACGGAAGATCTCACCTCATGGTGTATCAAGGATCATTAGAAAAGTGAGAGATCAGCCACAACTACATGGGAGGAGCTTGTTAATGATCTTAAAGCAGCTGAGACCACAGTCACCAAGAAAACCATTGGTAACACACTACGCCGTAATGGATTAAAATCCTGCAGTGCCCGCAAGGTCCCCCTGCTCAAGAAGGCACGTGTGCAGGCCCATCTGAAGTTTACCAATGGGAGAAGATGCTATGGTCAGATGAGACCAAAATTGAGCTCTTTGGCATCAATTCAACTCGCTGTGTTTAGAGGAAGAGTAATGCTTGCTATCACCCCAAGAACACCATCCCCACCATCAAGCATGGAGGTTGAAACACTCTGCTTTGGAGGTGTTTCTCTGCACAGGACAATTTCACCGCATCAACAGGGGGATGGACTGAGCCATGTACCGTAAAATCAGAGTCAGAACCTCCTTCCCTCTGCCAGGACACTGAAAAAAGATCTTGGGTAGGTCTTCCAGCACAACAATGACCCAAAACATAGAGCCAAGGCAACCGAGGAGTGACTCAAGAAGAAGCACATTAAGGTCATGGAGTGGCCTAGCCAGTCTCCGAACCTAAATCCCATAGAAAACCTGTTGAGGGAGCTGAAGCTTCGAGATGCCAAGCAACAGCCACGGAACCTTAATGCTTTAGAGATGATCTGCAAAGAGGAGTGGACCAAAATTCCTCCTATGTGCACAAACCTGGTCATCAACTACAAGAAACGTCTTACCTCTGTGCTTGTCAACAAGGGTTTTGCCACCAAGTACTAAGTCTTGTTTTGCTAGGGGATCAAATACTTATTTCACTCAATGAAATGCAAATCAGTTTATGTCTTTGATATAAAGTTGTTTTCTGCATTTTCTTATTGATGTTCTATCTCTCACTGTTAACATAAACCTACCATTAAACTTATAGACTGTTCGTTTCTTTGTCAGTGGGCAAACTTACAACATCATGAACAAAACAAACAAAAAAAAAATATATATATATATATATATATATATATATATATATATATATATATGTTTTTCTTTTGGACAAAACACCAGACCAATTACTGCATGACCAATTGCAGGTAGCATGCATAGTAGGGGTGTGTGATATGTATAGTCTATGATAGTAACCTCATTGACCAAAAAAAACAAAACTAAAAAAAAACCTAAGAAAAACCTTAAACCATTAAATAACTTTATATGTGTGATTGTAACAATGGTATATGTAAGTGATTACAATATTAGAGCAAAAGGATAAGTTTATTGGGGAAAACTGTACAATTGAAAGTAAGTTCTAGTACAATGTTAGAGCACCTCTAGCCTGGATACAAGCTGATATAAGGATAGACATGGAGGCATACAGTTTACGTATGGTATCCCATGGCACATTTTTACTGCCGATGTTGCAGCTGGGCCTATATATCCTACACACTCATAGCTTGCTGAAGCTGGCGGAGGCATTCCTGGGAAACCCTTGCTATGTGTGGGTGAGAATTATCCTGCTGAAAATGCTAATTGAAAGCCCTGGCATGTCCAGCACATTTGCTGAGTTGTTAGTGTCCCTCGTATCACTACTAGGGGTAACCAACAGTAATATGAGATGACTCCCCAGATCATCACACCAGCAGTTGGGATATTTTGTCGCTCCACACCAAAGCGCTCTGACTGAAGCGCTCACCACGAGGCCTCCATACTCAAACCCGACCGTCATCAGATCCCAAACAGAACCTGGATTTGTCACTAAAGATGTTACTGTTTCAGTCCATAGCAGTCCAGGTTTCTCATTCATGACATAACTGTAAACAAAGGCGATGGTGGCTGGCTGTCAATGGCAGGACATGTAATGGGCACCGTGACAACAAATTTCCTTCTGCTAAGCCCCTGGAAATGGTCCGGACAGAGACAGGGGTGTGTATAAAAGCTGCCACCTGTGTCTGGATGGTGGATAATGAAACCAGGGGAGCTGCTCATACATGTCGATCCTCTCTACTGGTGGGCCTGTTCGCCAGAACCACTGAACCCAACACCTCCCAACCTCTATGTCAAAATGTCCTAGATGATGGCCAATTCATCAAAACAACCATCCTGATTCTCTCAGTCCAATGATGCACCCCCTCTCTGTCTACTGGGCAAAATGTCTTTGAGTGCATCATAGAGGCATGTCTAGCAGTCACCGGTCTCTCACCACGAAGTACACAACCCAGAAATAGCCTCTGAGAACCTTTTTATAGCAGTAGGGGAAGTAATTGTGGCAAGACTCATTGTCTAATCAGACCACACCTGTAATCATTTACAGTGGTGTGAAGAAGTGTTTGCGCCCTTCCTGAATTCCTATTTGTTTTGCATTGTGCTTGTCACACTTACAGCAAAATAATTTAAATATTAGTCAAAGACAAAACAGGTAAACACAAAATACAGTTTTTAAATGCAGGTGTTTATTATTAAGGGAGAAAAAATCCAAACCTACATGGGCCTGTGTGAAAAAGTGATTGCCTCCCTTGTTAAAACATAACTATGGTTTATCACACCCGAGTTCACTGTCTCTAGCCACACCCAGGTCTGATCATTGCCACACCTGTTCTTAATCAGGACATCACTTAAATAGGACCTGCCTGACAAAGTGAACTACACCAAAAGATCCTTAAAAGCTACACATCATGCCGAGATTCAAAGAAATTCAGGAACAATTGAGAAAGAAAGTAATTGAGATCTATCAATCTGGAAAGTGTTATAAAGCCATTTCTAAAGCTTTGGGACTCCAGTGAACCACAGTGAACTCTTTGGAAGGTGTCCCCCCCATTAAATCTGGCATGTGAAAGTAACACAGTATTTCAGAAACAGAACATTATACCAATAGTAACATATGGTGATGGTAGTGTGATGGTCTGGGGCTGTTTTGCTGCTTAAGGACCTGGAAGACTTTCTGTGATAAATGGAAGTATGAATTCTGCTGTCTATCAAAAAAATCCTGAAGGAGAATGTCCGGCCATCTGTTCGTGACCTCAAGCTGAAACAAACTTGGGATCTGCAGCAAGTCCACCTCTGAATGGCTGAAGTGGCCTAGTCAAAGTCCTGACCTGAATCCTACTGAGATGCTGTGGCATGACCTTAAAAAGGCCATTCATACTCGAAAACCCTCCAATGTGGCTGAATTACAACAATTCTACAAAGACGAGTGGCCAAAATTCCTCCACAACGCTGTAAAAGACTCACTGCAAGTTATCACAAATGCTTGGTTGCAGTTGTTGCTGCTAAGGGTGGCCCAACCAGTTATTAGGTTTAGGGGCAATCACTTTTTCACACAGGGCCATGTAGGTTTGGATTTTTTCTCCCTTAATAATAACCACCTGCATTTAAAAACTGCATTTTGTGTTGTTGACTTGTGTTGTCTTTGACTAATATTTAAATTGGTTTGATGTTCCGAAACACTCAAGTGTGACAAACATGCAAAAAAATCCGACATTTCTATCTGGGTGCGGTATTTTTGCTGTCAATGAATATAAATTAATTGTTGTTTTAACAATGTGTGAGCTGACATTATTCAGTATGTCACGCCCTTGGTAAAAAAGTCAAAAACATACCTTAGGACTTTATATTAATAAAAGTTTACATATTCATCATGTAGGACTGTGGTAGTTTAGCTAGGTACTGGACTCTGGACCAGAAGGTCCAGGGTTCAAATCCCACCTCTGCCAAGCTGCCACTGTTGGGTCCTTGAGCAAGACCCTTAACCAACAATTGCTTGTAAAACTGTATCAATTGTAAGTCACTCTGCTGGATAAGGGTGTCTGCTAAATGCTTTAAATGAAATGTAGCCAGGTAGGAGAAAATACTGTGCATGCAGTGTGCACAGACCGAGCTAGCGTTCTATCTAAAAGCGCATGATAAAAATGAGTGAATAAACTGCACCATAAAAAAACCCCCCAAAAAACTGACACCAGCCGCACAGTCTATGTGGTTAGATTTAATTGCTCCATCATGCACACTGGCATGGAGGTTGTTTAGCTTTAAAAAGATGGAAGTTGCTAAAAAGACAGCAATCTGCAAACTATGTTGGAAATCGGTTGCCATTAAAGACAGCTCGACAGTTAACTTATTTCACCATCTGTGAACTAACCACTGTACAGAATATAAAAGATTATGACAAACTTTGTTGACGAAATGCACCGTCAAGGACAGGAAACGTTCTGCTTGACCATAAATCTGTTGTGTTCGGCCGTCTATGCACTACAGTTCTTATTTCAATGCTTCAGTGTTAATTAACGAAGACCTGTTTTCCTTGCATTTAAATTCCCATCAGTGTTAATTGCATTGGTGGCCTTGGAAATGTAAATGTAATGAAAACAACAACAGTTAATATCCTATTAACAAGAGCAAGCTAGTACAACGTAAAACACGTACAACGTTGCAAAGTACCATCTAATTATCGCTATCGACAAAACCCCAGAAAATAATGAGACATCATTTCGTTTCGAGATATCTTTCAGATCTGGAATTTTTCCCTTTCACATTTTGAAACCGAAATCGTGGACAGCGCCTCTGCAGTTACGAGAGTTGGGCTTGTTTAAGCAATTCCTGTAAGCCCTGCCTTGGCAAGATCAACGTGTACCATGACTTTTTATTCGGTTTTATTATTAATACATCATTGACATACACATCATATATATATAATATATATTTTTAATATTTAGGGATTCACCATTTTCTTTTTCATGTGCAGTAGGCATTTGCTTTTGTTTTTCTTTGAAGGAACTTTCAAACTAAAATTATTTACAAAAACAGAGTGAGTGCGAGAGCAAGAGTGATACAAATGAAGGGAAACGTGGGGGGTGGTCGGGGTTGCAGACGTGGTTGTGATATATACACCAAGGAGAAATGTACAGAAGAGGGTGAGGAAACAGAGAGCTCCGACACTGGCAACAACAATTCAAGACCATAATGCATGATCCTACAAACAGGTCCGCTAAGGAGTAAGCTAAAAGAGTCGAAGGGTAAAAGAACAGCAGGGCCAAGGAGCAAAGCTTGGTTTGTGCTTCCCTCAAGGCATTTGGAAAATTCTCTGTCCTGCCTCCTTGTTTGAAGGAAAGGTTAAAAAAAATGTCTTCTGATAAACCGCGAGTTCTCCACACTTTCGCCAAAGTTCATTTCAGGTAGCACTTCTGAAGAAGCATAAACCAAGCTTTAAGCATTTTTTTTTTTTTTTAATGAACTGCAAACACACTGCACCCACGGAAATGAGACTGAAAGGGACACGATCTGCAGGAGTACAGTTCAGCTTTATGGGAATCAGAATCATTTAGAGAAGGACGTCTCATGTAGTGCTACGCCAGCTTTGCGAGCGTGTGCAGTCTCTGCGCAGTCGACAGGGAAGGCAGCTAATATGACGAGGCGTAACCAAATGCGACTGCCCATGGTT
The DNA here is from genome assembly GCA_025084515.1 of Ancistrus triradiatus. Lineage (NCBI taxonomy): Eukaryota > Metazoa > Chordata > Actinopteri > Siluriformes > Loricariidae > Ancistrus > Ancistrus triradiatus. The sequence continues at coordinate 725,581 of JAJAGP010000092.1, forward strand.
CGATGTAATAAAAGTAGAAATGCACAGACAGCGAATAGATGCGAGACAGGTAACAATAAAGGAACTGAGAGGTAAACAAGCCAGAGTAAACCATACGAGTGTGGTCAGATCAGAAGTGAGAGAGAGACAGACAGACAGAGGCGGGTGTTAAGACAGGGAATGCCCACAGTGGCAATCCTCGTATGTGAGTGAGTTAGACAGACAGACAGGAGAGCAGAGACGAAACGAAGCATGTGTGTCTGTGTCTCTCTCAAAAAGACCATCTTTCCTGTGTGCGGGGGTCTGGGTTTACAGAAGAGGGCTCTGACGGGGGCTGGTTGCCACTGTCCTCACCGTTCAAACTCTTCCTGCAGACTGGACATGTGTCATGCTGCAGAGAGGAGGGGGGGAGAAAAGCACAGGTCAGTATCACTGCTGGACTGAAAATAGTTCATCAACCAAAAATGTCCAGCCCCAGCATCCTGTGAGGTCTGGATTACAGGATGACTAATACAAACCGATGAGCTACTGTCTCTGGATTTACATCTACAAGTATGGTAGATGAGTCTAACAGAGTGCAGTGAGTGAGTGTTTAAAAACTCCAGCAGCACTACTGTCTAATCCACTCATACCAGAATACTCGTAGCACCGGGCTCCAACGTCAGTCTCTCACACACTCTCCGCACAGGCTGGTGCAATGAGCGACCACCAACATGCTGGTTCTAGCCACCATGATGGTGGGTTAGCAAACTTCTAGTGCCCCACCAGTGTGTCTATTTGGATTTATTTGCTTTTGAAAATGTGACAGCAGCTTTAAGTGGGTACAGGTATGCACTGTTTAAGTGCCGAATTATGTTCTGTCAAACAGGACATTGCCATAGTCGCACAGTCTTTTTATGCTACTGTAAACATAAAGGGAGTTGTCACAAGAAAACTGTGTGCAAATGATACTTAAATACATCAGAGATGGTGCTGAGAACACGAGTGGAACACAATCATCCACACAGCATCAAAGCCTAAACTGTTATACCGATCACTCCCTCCAGGAAACACACAACACCATGGTTCTTCAGTTACAAGTTAACGCTGTCGAACCAAAAAATAAATTCACACAATGGAATATGAACATGCCTCACTGGCTGCACACAACCAAGAGGGAATGAGTCCAGTTGAAGAAACACCAATTCACAGTACAGGCTATGCAATATCACCTTCTAAACACTTTAAACATTCAAGTAGGTAAATCCAGCACGGCGCTACTGACTGGAAGTCACAGCAGTCAAATGACCGGTGCTCAGCACTTCTAGGTATATGTAGGTCAAACCAGCATTGTGCTCGCAGTGTTTGTAGTGCAGAGTACAAACATTGTCATTTCATGTCTCTACTTGGCAGAGAAAATTGCCACACCTTAGTGTCTATGTGCAACATACACCGTAACCCAGTCCCTACTTAGGCATGTAGTTAATGCAAAGTCAATCAATCAATATAAATACATTTTAAAAAGCCAATGTATGACGTAAATAGTATTTATGGGAGTAAAAATACACACGCTAAACCTTTTTTAAATTGACCAGGTGTTTATGGCTGCAACGTCTAGAGTGAAAAGCCAGATTTTTATTTCCTATTATAATTAGTTGTAATTGTTAAGACCCCAGTCATTCAAGTGAATGATGCTTACCTGTACTTTGTTTAATATTCTTTTTCACATGTCTCAAAAACTAGCGTCTAAAAACATTGCTGATTAACCAACAGTTTGATGGAATTACAGTTTCTGTGACTGCTCTGTGCTACTACACCCCACACTGTCAATTCCTCACCAGTTCTAGCCAGGGCACGATGCAGTCGCTGTGGAAGAAGTGGTTACAGGGCAGCTGCCTGACCGGCTCACCGACCGTGTAGTCCTCCTTACACACAGGACACTCCAAACTGCTGTCTGGAAGAGGAAAAGAGGAAAGGCATTATGAGGAGACACTAAGGACAACCCTGTGGCTAAATTTAGAGAAGCATTAAACAGGATTTTCTTGACAGTTTAAGGTAGTGACATTAGCAAAGATTTTTAATAACAGGGAAAGAAGAGGAAGGGAAGACAAGAGAAGACACTGACCGGCCTGTTCCTGAGAAACAATGACTGTGGGGAGAGAGGTGATTTTTTCTTTCTCTGCAGGAGGTGGACCCGTGTTCTCAAACTGACCCAGTAACTGTGAGAGATGGAATACAGCAGTCAGAAATCAGGCTGCCCCTCTTATTAAAGCGTCAAATTAACAAACACTATAAAGCAAATGTGAACAGATACACCACTCAGTAATTTCTCATCACCTGTGTAATAACTGCATCCAGACCCCCTTGCCCCCATGCGTAGTCACCAGGGTTTGAGTGCAGCATGCCCGTCCTAAAATCAGACAACCATACATACAGATCATACATAGCCTTGGCCAAAACCTATATCACCATTTTGACCATGCTAAGCTGGGGGAAAAAACGGTTTGCTTGTTTATAAGTTTGTGTTATTGTTCTATTTTTAAAAGGTCACTTTCTAATTTATTACTAGGGATGCACCAAAATAAAAATTTGTGGCCGAAACGAGAAAAGAGAGGAAACATTTTGCTGAAGGCCGAATACGTTTTTTCCAGTTTTTCATTAATTTTGCCACCTTTTTCACCACTGCTTTAATTAAGTAGCCTAAAAGTATTTTTCTTTTTCAAGCAAGACAATTCTTTCTTACTAAAAAAAAAAAAAGTTTAAACCTAAAACATTATACAATAATTTTTTCTAAAATAGTTTGTACCTACATATGTATGAAATTTTATTGCATACCTATGTGAAAGACTTATAAATAAAATAATTGAATTACATTGCACCTATTGTTCCGTGTCTCGTGTATGTAGTAATGTAAATGTACTTTTAAAAAATAATAAACTTCACATATTAATACTTTAATCAATGAATTTCTGACCAGTTACCAGCTAAATGTGCTAAACCACAGATCTCATACAGAACACAGTATTCCGTGTCATTAACAGTCTAGGGTTCCACTGTCGATTAGGAAGCTTTACAAAGAGAACGCCCCACATAGGAAGTAGGCAGCAAGGGCACTCACTAGGTAAAGAGACAGACCCGATGAACACTTGGTAAAGCGCTAGCGCATTCAGGTCAAGATCTCATTCCGTTCGAGTGTACTTAAATAAAGATTCCATTCGCATTTATTTGAAAAGAAGGTGCAAATGCGAAACAACGCTGCACTGTAGAGCCCTGCTTCCAAACAGCCAATATGTATGCTGCATTTACAAAGAACATTTCACTCCATGCTGGTTGCGATTTGATCACGTCATCAAAAACTTACTGCTCTGACTAATTGTTGCTGAATATTCGGTGCATCCCTAAGTATTACCACTAAAATTATTTTCAAATGTTCCTCAGATGTCGTCACTCCCTCAGACGCCCCCAGTCCAGCCCTGCACTGCTGGCGATCAGATCTGCCGGCATATTAATTCCTCTTCTGTGTCTCGCAAGTGATTCCCTAATCACGTCTTTTGCTATTTAAAGCCCTTGTTTAAAGCTGTCAGGATGGCACATGTATCCTTAATGGAGAGCGTCATGACGGATTTCAAAACGTAGCCTTTGTATCCTAAGCTAGGTTTGTTTGCCATCTGCATTCGTCTCTGCTCTCTGGCTCAGCCTGACATTGACCTTTTTCACTAACAGCCAGAAACGGTAAATTCGGTGGCCAAACATTCAGTAAAAAGTATAAAGTTTAAAATAAATGGCCAAAGCAGCACATTTAAAGAACAAATAATGAAACCATGCACAGATGACATAATATTAACTGGAAAAAAATTGTTTTCACTTACCATGACAGTGGAGGGGAACCTGGAACTCCTGAATTTGCAAAAAGCCCAGCAAGAAACTGTTGTACTATTCTAAAAGACAAAAGAACAAACAACAAAAGTGTATTAAGAAATGCATTGAATTTTGTCCAACATATTGCTACACTGTCCTGTGCACCTGCCTGCTACAACTAATCTTGAGGTCAGTATCATTTGTGGACATTAATTACAGTCTATTTCAGCTGCTTGGAGAAATTGTAGAGATGCACCAATCCCAGTTTTTCCTCTTCCCATTCTGAACTGTGAATATTGGCCTAAACCTTGTACTCATTCCATTACTGTGCCTCACACAAGGCTAGAAGTAAAGCAAAAGAAACTTCATAGGAATGAATAACAAAAACAAGGTGTTACAAAAAAACTTTTAATACTTCACACATTGCAGATGTTTGTTGTTAAGGTCACATTTCTTTTCACAACAGAGCACAGTCTCAAAGCAGCTTAAAAAAAATCTTATCCCAAAGCCCTAACTGAGCAAGCCTGGTGTGACAGTGGGAAGGAAAAACTCCCTAAAGAAACCTTGGGAAGACCAATGAACAAAAAGGGACCCAACCTCCTTGGGCAGCCTAGGTGATGCATATCATTACTCCAAGTAATCTACAAGTAATCTAAGGTTTCAGCAATAGTTTAAATAAACAGAGGCCAAGTACAAAAAAATAAGAGAGAGAATATATCTAAAGAAACCTAAAATATAACATATAGACTATAATAAATTAAGGACTAGGGCTGCAACTAACGATTATTTTAATAATCGATTAATCGGTCGATTATTTTTTCGATTAATCGATGAATCGGCTTAAAAAACAAAACAAAAAAACACCTTTCCATGTCTTTATTCAGTAATATAACATTAAATAACAGAGCAAATAAGTGCTTACAATAAATATTTAATAATAAATTAAATTCATTAATAAAATAAAATAACAAATTAAATAATAAAGAAAAATAAGTGCATCTCTGATGCAAACACTACATACAAACTCATTCACTCCCTTTCTTTAGGAATTTTGCAATTGCAAATGCCAAATGTTATCATGTCACCGCTCAGCTAAAGCTGGGCTCTCTTTTAGAGCCTATGGCCCTGTTCCACATGAACACGGTATTTTAAAACGGAGCTTTTTCTTGCGTTTTGACTGTCGTCCACACGAAAACGGACCTTTTTTGGCAAAACTTCTTCCAGGGTGAAGATTTTCAGACACTCCGTTTTCAGCGTTGTCGTGTGGACTGGGGAAAACGGAGTTTTTTGCTTGTAACGTCACTTTGTGCGGCGTTGTCTCCTTTGTTTACATGAGGCGATTTTGTGCAATAGCGGACGTAGCCGAAATAGTGCCAGCTGTAACACTGCTGACCGAACTTGTTACAAATCTACAAATACATTTACAATTATTACTTTTTCATTACACTAAAGTACAGAGGCGTCAGAATCCGCTACGGAGGTCACTACTATATCCTTCACACCCACGAAGCAGTTCCCGCCCCCAGCGTCACAGGTTTGGTACGAGACCCGGTCGAACCTCTCATTGGTGGGACAGCTTTCAAAGTGAAGTGGTTGTTGAAGAACAATGGCGAGAAAATGTTCGTATGCATAGGACGTTGCTGTTGTCGTTGAGTGAGCTGCTTCGCCGGCATATAGGACTGCTGGTTTGGCTCTGCTCTTGACAGCGACTGTGTGCGTTTTTGCGTTTTCATGTGGACGAAGTTTTTTGTTTAAACAGTGCTTGTGTGGGCGCGATGTTTTTTTATAAACGAATTTGAAAACCCCCGTTTTTGAAAATACACGTGTACGTGTGGACATAGCCTTAACGCGAACTTATTTTGAAGATTCCACGTCGGCTCCGGCTCCACCTCGCTCCGTTCAATCGCTCGTTTTTTTTCCAGCGCTGACAACAAGTGGCGCAAGACCGGAAGCGGATATGATAGACTGGGAAACAAATCATGGGACACAACGAATCGATAATGAAATTCGTTGTCGACACTTTTAATAATCGATTATTATCGATTTTATCGATTCGTTGTTGCAGCCCTATTAAGGACAATACAATATTACGAAGAGTATAAAATAGAGCAGAGTTATTAGCCAGCATGAATCAAAATTGTAAATTTTTTGAAGATGAGGCACCCATATTTTTCAATTCATATTAAACCACATTAATTTAATTAATTAAAATTTTGAAGTGGATTAATTAATCTGATAAAGTAACCTTCTGCATGGGGCTTTTGGCAGTATAGTTTCGGCACAGAGCTTTTATTCTTGCACAGCAGCACAGAGAAACAATTGTGGCAGATTTCATGCTTGCCAACTTAATTTCCTTAAACAGAGAAGTTAGCTACTTTGGATATTTAAGTGAAGAGCAACCGCCGCTAAGAGTCGGTATCAAATGCATATTGGGCACATTTGGTTGATACCCTGTTTGTTTAATAAGGTCACTCAGAGTGCCGAGTCGATACTCTGGATGTGTGCATCACTACTATCATGGACCCAAGGGAAAAAGAGTAGAGGGGGAGAGAAGACAGAAAAGTAGATTAAGCAGCTCTCGGTAAGTTAGATAGCTTTAACAATTGAAAGGAACATGCGCAAGGTAACGTGAAGCCCGTTGCTGGCACCACGTTACGTGATTCCAAGCAGTGTTCAACTCATCATCGCGCCACATTTTGGCATTACTACATTAAATTAAATGCCACAACTGAGACCACAGAAAGCCATAGATCACATGTGACTTAATTTAAACAGAGAAAGGCTGAGAGCCTTTTCTGTAAACAAACAAATGCTTAAGGCAAGCTTAAATCTTTCAGCTCGAAAACAGCCAGTTTGTGAAGTTAACGAAAGCCAAGCAAGATCATCTGAGCGCATTGTTTCAGTTAATTCATGCGACGAAACAGTGAAACATCCATGTGCTTGATTTTGCCACATTTACATCTATAGGTGAACATTTGCACAAATTTAGTTGCAGCAGCTTCTGTTTTGTATAATTTTACAACTGATACAAATATGCAAAGTACAAGCAATTACCCATCAAAGTCTGCACAAGGGGCCACCAGTGGCATCTTGGTAGTGCTAAGACTTGAGCCATGGACCTACTAGTCAACAGTCCAGTACCTTTCCCCCTACTCCATCCAGTCCCATCCAGGGAGTCCTGTCAGTGACCCTGGCCAGGATGAACGGTGGCCAAAACAGTAATTTCACTTTAGGTTTGCACTAAAGTAGGGCTGTAACAATGCATTGTGACATGATGCACCGCAATACAAAAGCCAGACGGTGTGGATTGCCATGTTCTTGTTTATTACACCATCTAATGCGGTTACATTTTTGAACACCAGAAGGCACAATCATACGTCCCGCTCACAGACATTTCTCATTTTCAGTGAAACTCAATGTCTTTTAATTGCAGGAGACTAAAGATCAACCCTAGACAGCACGTCAGTCCAATGTAGAGCGCACACACACACTCACACTCATACATACATCACACGCTAAGGGCACTTTAGAATCATCAGTTACTCTAACAAGCATGTCTTTGGACTGAGGGAGGGAACCAGAGTACGTGGAGCAAACCCAGACAGACATGGGGAGAACATACAAACTCCACACAGAAAGGACCCAGGCCGCTTCACTTGGGATCAAACCCAGGACCTTCTTGTTGTGAGGAGACTGTGCCCACCGTGCCACCCTATTTCATTTTCATCACAGTTTATATGTAAATAATAAAGTTATGATATATTAAAAAACATGCCGAGTAGTTCTCTACACCTTGAATGATATTGAAGATACCAGAATTTGCAAATATACATAAAATGACACCATGCAGTCCAGTCATCCCATTAACAGCTAGAACACTACATACTATGGTTTTATCATATGGAGAACATAAACTGAAAACAGATTTCTGATGTAAACAAGGGCATGCATGGGATTTGGAGAATTGACCAATGTGATTCAGTGCACGCTTGTCTTCTGAAATACCCTGCAGCGTTTCTGTACTTTCCCTTACTATGTTTACCCTCTACACTTATGAAAGTCTGAACTTCAAGGAGCTAGGGATTGTTGGCCAGCGTGTTTATGTCATGGCCTACACAAGGTGGACCAGAAGGTTTAGACCATTAACAAAGGCCATGCATGGATTGTATCATTTGTATTGTAAGTCGCTCTGGTTAAGGGCACCTGCTGTATGATGTTAACATGTGTCCTAGAGAGTAATGTAGACCTGGAAAGACATGTTGGTTTACTAGCTATGGAGAGCTAATGCAAATAATTTGGAAAATGACCAAACACCAGGTACTTTAAGGAACCCAATTCACTGGATTAATACAACACCATATTTCCTCTACTCGTTCTTGAAAAAATATGCCATTGACTTTATTTAATTTGAGTTATGCTTCATGAAAACAGAATGTTAAAGTTGGCTGAACATCCTCCAGGTGTGGTGATTATTTATATTTTTGCCAGGGGTTGTAATCTGAATCCAGGCAGTGATTTGCTCAAAGTTGTGAAGCCAGTGACATCACTCTTTAAAGACAAACACTGAAACATACTGCTCAACAACACCTCTTCATCATCTGGCTACTGGGGTTAGATGAACTACTAGGTGTGTAACGATACATCACAATTCGAGTCATGATACTGAGTTCACGATTCAATTTTCACCCAATTATTGTTCTTGACATGTACACAAATACACATTTACTTGTATACATTCTTAAACAAATAGTCCCCTGCGCTTAAAAGAATAACCAGAAAGAGGTTTAAAATTGTAAACAAAATGCTCCGATTGTAGCTTCACCTTATCTTATAAACACTTTAATATTTCTGGGGAAAAAAAAAACACAATTCAAATAGTGTACTTTTTACATTTTTTTGCAGCTTTGAATTTTTTACACCCCTACTAACTACTAACTAACTATATGATTACGTTTATTAACTATTTTTTCCTGACCCTACAGGAGACATCCATTTGGTTTAAGATCAGTGAGCAGACCACTTAAAATCCAGATGAACCCCAGATTTCTATAAATAGGAAAAAAGTGAAACTACCAGAAGATTGAAAGAAGTAAATAATTAGAATTAGAGATGAAAGAAGGTATCGGTTTCTGAAAGTCAATCAATGGTGTGAAACAAATGAGCCATATTTTGTAAGGTAATCTGCTGCAGCTCTGTGCGAATCCCATTTGTGTATTTCCACCTAGACCACCTTTAATCAAAAAGTTAGGAAATAATTTTGTGAAAAAACAATAATACGACCAGCATTAGTTCACACACTAAACGTGACTAATATAGAATATAGATAATGTACAACACAAACCAGCAAACAGCCCACATCATACAACCAGTTAAGAAGACAAGGAAACGCAGCGGCACTTGAGCAAACTCACCCCTCCACAGCTGGAGAGCGATCTGGCCGACTGCTTCCTCGGGATCGGTATCTCCTCTGAGAGTGCAGACGAGAGGGACGGCCAGGGCCCCAGTGCTCTCCTCCACTTCCTAACGGACTGCCAAGGTTCCCGCTGAGGCCTCCAGGGACTGATTCACCAAATGGCCCTCCTCCTAGTCCCAGACCTCCAGCACCTCCAGGGACCCTTGGCTCTGAGCCGGGGCTGTCCAAGTCCACTGCGAAAGGCCGCTCAACAAACAAGAGCTGCCAAAGCTACAACAAAAATAGGTTTGTTTAACAACCATTTCATGTTTAGTATCTCCATAGTACCCTGATACCATTTCAACAGTGTGGTTTTATACTTCTCTATATACACAAACTATCAAATGACTGAAATCAGGCTATTTTACAATACCAATACGATGAAAAATATTGATAGATGGATTTGCTTTGTACCTATGTTAAGTTGTTTTACATAAACGTTTAGGTTACTTTAAGTAACGTCATATTTTACATAAAAGTAAAAATCTGCTTTAACATGGATTAGAACGCAATAGGCAGAGGAAATTGTGGTTGTCAGTTGTCTTGAAATGACTGATGCATTCACAAAGCACATGTGGGTAAAATGCAGGGTTGGGAGGGTGTAAGATATGTATGAGGTGTTCAGTAGGAATGGCAGACAAGTTCAAGGTGGAGATGGGCTCGCATCAAGGACTGGCTTTAAGCCCTTTCCCGTTTGTTGCAATGGTGATGGACAGGAGTCTTCACAGATTATAATGTTTGTGGACTACATTGTTATGTGTAGTAAGCAAGTTGAAGCAAGCCTGGAGTGATGGAGGTACGCAGTGGAGAGGGAACGGCGTACGTGTGCATAAATGAGGGGAGCAGGGCAGAATGATGAGGCTGCAAGAAGTGGAGAAGGTGAAGGTGGAGGAGTTTATAAAAAGCAGCGGCTCTGACAAAGACAGGAGGCGAAGCTGGAGGTGGCAGAGCTGAAGATGGTGCGATCTTCGTTGGGAGGGACAAGGACAGACAGGATTAGAATGAATACATTACAGAGGCCATATAGCTAGGACACTTCAGAGAAAGTGAGAGAGGCAAGACTGAGAAGGTTTGGTCATTAACAGAGGAGAGATGCAGGGTATATTGGGGAAAGTGCTGAGAATGGTCCCACCAGATACAACGCAAAGAGGAAACCCAAAGAGGACGTTTATGGATGTGGTGAGGGAGGACATGCAGGTGGATGGTGTGACAGAGGAAGATGCATAAGACTGGGCCAAATGACACCCCTTGGCGACCCCTAATGGGAGCAGCCGAAAGAAAAGTAGTAGCATTGAAAGTATTGAATATCGCATAATTTACAGAATAATATATTGAAAGTTAGGCGGAGTTAGGGGGGGCGGAAGATAGAAATTAAAAATGCTGAACACGGATTCTGCTGAATGTACTTTTATGTTTATCGGATTCCCATTATAAAGTCGAAATGTCACAAGAGGGGCCATGGGAAAACAGGAAGTACCTGTGCTTGTGTGGCGATTGGTTACCTTGGCCAGTTAGAAATGCTTTACAATCAGACATTACAGCACAGAATTCTTTAGTCATAGTGGAGTGTTACTAGCCGTGTTTCACACAATATTCATTTTTATTTATTGACCCACAGCTTAAACCTTTTATTAAATGGGGCTGTTTATTTTTGCTAAACTGGCTGGGTTTTGCTTGTGTGCAAGATACAGTGGAAGTCTACGCTTTTACTATCAGGTACTCTGTATGTTTGGCAGCGCAGTGTGCCTACAAACCAATACTTAAATTTGTGATATTGTAAGACTTGCAACATATTGAAGGTTGAGATGTCAATCATATTCCCAATTGATCGACTGGCAGCTGGTTACAAGGTTCTGCCCCTTTAAGAGGTCTCACAATCATCCTAAAGAGAAGCCCTACATCCAAACGAAAAGGCTGCTGTCCAATAAACATCCAGATGTTTCTCCTGTGCAGAATGAACCTGCCCACACAGCTTTCATCCAATTAAAACAGTGAGCACAAGATCACACAAAACACATCCAGAAAAGCAGGGGCTTCAGGGAGTGTCCTGTGTCAGTGGCTTGAAATTACATTTTGCCCTCAAAATTCACCAGAAAACGTGCGAGTTTAATGAATGAACACTGCGATACAGCAACGAGATATTCAATCATTAATTCACTAAAACATTGAAATCCAGCAGGATTACTAAATAAAATAAGACACTTTGGTAAACAGTTCATTGCCATGTATCAGTTGAACTGTATGGGAAGCCGGACTTCCTGTGTAGTGTTAAAGCAAGTACCTATGGCATTGCTGTCATTCTTGCTTATTACACCGCACCCAACCCATGGGTATTAGACTGCTGTGCTACCTGGGTACCTCTAATGTTTCTTGCCATTTGAAACGTCTGATGATACTGCTGTAAATAAACGGTGCTGAAACTATAAGAGTGGGCTGCGATTTTGTTCTAATGGCAAACAGTGAATACTTTGGACTAGTCCATTATTATAATTATTATAATTATTATTATTATTATTATTATTATTATGAGCATAGTCATAAAAGGCAACATACCTCAGCAAACTGTGAAGCTGTATCCTCAAGGCCATTTGAACCACTGTCAAGGAGACTAAAAGAGAAAGACAATGCTATCACTTTCTGTACGTGTTTTTTGTCTGACTGGAGAACTCATCCAGGATAAGTCCTATTGTAGATCATATACACTCACTGATCACTTTATTAGAGACACCTCCTTGCTTCTGCACTCATCATCCATTTATCAGTTGTACTTACCATATAAAAGCACTTTGTAGTTCTATAATTACAGACTGTAGTCCATCTGTTTCTCTACATACTTTGTTAGTCCCCTTTATCTGTTCTACAATGGTAAGGAACCCCATACATCAGGTACTATGTGCGTGGTAGATCATTCTCAGCACTGCAGTGACACCGAAGTGGTGGTGGTGGTGTGTTGAACTGGTATGAGGGGATCAGACACAACAGTGCTGCTGGAGTTTTTAAACACAGTGCTCACCCAATGTGCACTCAAATAGACAGATCTACCATATTGCTCTTCTTTGTAGAAGTAAAATCAGAGACAGTAGCTCATCGGTTATAGCATGCTTTGAGTTAGTCATTCTCTAATGCTTAATCTATGCTCACAGGATGCTGCCTACAGGATGCTGGTGGTTGGACATTTTTTGGAAGGTGTACTATTTTCAGTCAAGTAGTGACACAGAGGTGGTTTAAAACTCCAGCAGCATTGCTGTGACTGATCCACTCATACCAACACAACGCACACTAACACTTTGTCACCATGTCAGTGTAACTGCAGTGCTGAGAATGACCCACCATCCAAAAAGTGTGTGATCTGTGGTGGTCCTGACCATTAGAGAGCAGAATAAAGGCGGCAAAGTATGTAGAGAAACAGATTAGTTACAGTCTGTAATTGTAGAACTACAACGTACATCTATATGGTATAATTGGAACTGATAAAATAGACAAAGAGTGTAGAAACAAGGAGGTGTACCTAAAAGTGATCAAAGAGTGTATTTGGACTTCTTTAAAATCAGGCTAACAAATGCAGTAAGGAATTTAGTGACAAGAGAAAAGACAACAAGGAGAGAGTTAAAAAAATAAAAATAAATGTAAAAAAAAACAGCAACTCACCTGGAATCTTCTGTCACTTCCTCGATGAATCCAGAGTCACATCTGGGGCAGATATACTCCTAAAACATGTGTTATATTATTAGCATTTATCTTGCCTTTAGAAAATATGAATCATACAAGCTGTTCCCTTTGCTGTAAACAGGTCACTTCCTTATTTGGATTAAATGTACATTTCCAGGAGCCGTATGAAATAGATTCGTATTTGAAAGTGAAACCAATTTTGAGGAATGTGACACGAAGTCTCGAATCAACGTCAGTAGTTCGATTCCAAGAGGCGATTAGTGTTAACAGTATTGTGTTTTAACACACGCAGCGCTGAATCTCAGCGAATCTCCCCAATAAGATCTGCGATCCCCGTTCTGAAACAAAACAAGCCGTGTCAATTTTACTTTCGGTTTGATTGAAGCTGAGCCCCAACATGCTACACTTCAAGTCACGTCTAGCGATGCTGTCCTGCCTCCCTCAAAACTACAGACGATACTAAACATGAAGAACGCAGGGGCGTTACAGAAAGCCAGCAGGCTGCAAACACGGGCTTTGCTCCCTTCACTGTTGATGTGGGTCTGACCTTCCACAGACAGCTGGCTCTACCATTACCAAGCGGCGCAACGTAAAGTTCGAAAATGTACCGTTTCAGCGACCGATTCGTAGCTGGGGAAACGAGACACCCCCACTAAACCGAATCACAATTCCTGCTCAGGCCCAACGACAACAACAACCAAGGAAACCGGACAAGCTAGATTCTCGCTAGCTAAGCAAAACTAGCATAGCCTCGTCGATCAACACTACAAACGACTCGTACACCTACTGCCGCGGGTTGCAGGATCCGGACAGACATTCATCATAGACCTCGGATATCAATGTTACCTTACCGGGAGTTTAGGGCTCACTTCGCCCTTACAACAGTGACAGAAAAACCGATGCGGAGGAACTGCCGCAGCCTCCGCCATCTTTCCCACAATGGCACACAAACACTGAGGTCGCTCCTCCTTGTCGCTGTGCTCCGACAACGCCCTCCTGTGATATGATTGGCTAACCGCGCCATAAGCAGTTCGGTAATTGGCCAGTGCACGTAAGTCTGGACTACTAGCTAATCGTAGTTCTGTGTCCGAAATGACACTGCTCCCCCTATTCCCTACAAACTACACCATACGTATTTGCACTTTAAATCATATATAGACTACACTATTTGGTCATTATTCCATCCTATAATTGTTACAATTTTTGTGTGCTGGCGTAAACTCTAAGTCATTCGAGTTATACAAGGGGGGACGTCTGCAACTAGTGCACTACAAATTAAAGAGAGTGCTATTTGGGACAGCACAGTAAAGGACGGCGTATTCTGAGCGGAAGTTAACAAGCTGTGGATTGTCTATGGATGAAGCCATGTGACATGTAGTTTAGTAAAAAAAACGTTTAGGAACAAACGTTTCGGTCTACAGTCAGCACTTGGAAGCAAAACTAATAGCATTTAAAGGTAATATGTTTCTGTTTAACTGATTATAAAGTGGCTAGTGTGTCTAACTGTCGCAAGGTAACATTTAACTACCATAGTTAGTCCATGCCACTGATGTATCAATTCATTAAAAGCCTCCAACGTGTTCCTGATGTCAAACTTTTAAATACGGGATCAGGACAGCCTCTAAATAGCCGTTGAAGGTGATCAGTGCTCTTTTCTTGACAATAGGCAGCCTTTAAACCATTTCTCTGTCTTATGCAGTGTAGTATCAGGTTGCTTGTGATGATATTCCAGTTCCCCAAAGTATTTTACAAATTCTGCACACGTTTTGCAACTAGCGCCGGGGTAACACCAGCACAGCAGCTGTGCCATTGTCTCAAACGCAGGGCCAAGTCTTACCTGTATTCCATCAGTGTAATTACAAGTTTGGACTGTGGTAGCCTAGCGGTTAAGATACTGGACTATGAACCAAAAGGTCCAGGGTTCAATTCCCACCGCTGCCATCGTTGGGTCCTTGAGCAAGACCCTTAACCCACAATTGCTTGAATTGTAAGACTGTATCAACTGTAAGTCGCTCTGGATAAGGGCGTCTGCTAAAATGCTGTAAATGTAAATTAAGTCAATATCCACGGTGTATCCCTGGTGTATATGCACTCACCAGCAACTTTATTAGGTACGCCTTGCTAGTACTGGGGTTGGACTCTCTTTTCCCTTCAGAAATGTCTTAATACTTTGTGGCATAGATTCAGCGAGGGGCTCAAAACATTCCTCAGAGATTTTGGTCCATATTGACATGTTAATATCACACACACAGTTGCTGCAGATTTCCCTGCTGTGTGTACATGTTTTAAACGATGCTCAGTTGGAATTAAGGGGCCCAAACTTTGCCAACAAAATATACCCCACACCATGACACCACCACCAGCAGCCTGAACCATTGATATGAAGAACGAATAGTACATGCTTTCATGTTGGTTATGTCAAATTCTGACCCTACCATTTGAATATTGCAGCAGAATTTGAGACTCATCTGACCAGGCAACATTTTTCCAGTCTTCTAGTGCCTAAGTTTGGTGAGCCCTGTTCTTAGCTGACAGGAGTGGCAGCCGGTGTGGTCTTCTGTAGCCCATCTGCTTCAAGGCTTGACATGTCCATTCAGAGATGCTCTTCTGCATACCTTGGTTGTTACGAGTGGTTATTTGAGGTATTGTTGCCAATCAGCGCGAACCAGTCTGGCCATTCTCCTCTGGCATCACAAGGCATTTTCATCCAGAGAACCGCTCCTCACTGGATATTTTCTTTTTTTTTTAGACTATTCTCTATAAACCCTAGAGATGGCTGTGTGTGTGTGTGTGCGCCTTGTGTTGCTGGTATGGAAATTGAGTGAGTGCTAGAAAAGATCTGGGTAAAGACAAAGTGTGTCCTTTGTCAAAATGTTAAATGTTTGACTGAACTGGTCATTATTTATATAAAATTTGATTAGGGATGTGACTTCATGCTGGTTGTACTCATAGCTATGTGTGATTTGCAGATGACGGCGCAGGAGGCACGGCTCTGTGGCCTACTCCTGAGAGAGCACTTTGGTGAAGTGGTGGAGAAGGTTGGGGTTCACCTGCTACGCAGTGGGGCGGTTAATCTGCGGATGCTGGCTCATGAAACCTGTACTCCTCTCGACCTGGTAATCTCAACTGGAGTGGTTTTTCAATGAACATTTTACTGTCTTTAATAATCAAGTACAGTTGAGTTTCAGCTCAGTGTTAAAGGTTAAAGTCCTAAGCATTTTTAGATTAATCTTGGTCTACAGCATCTCTGTGTTATGGGTGACGACTACAAGCAATCATGTTTGACATTGAATTTAGGCAATGAAAACTAGTGATTGCTGTTATACTGCTACTTCATATGAAGCATACAGGTGTGGAATCTTCTCAGACAAACATGGCAGTAGAATGAGTTATACTGAGTACATGAGTGATTTGCAACTTGGGGTGGGTAAACTGGCAAAGATATGTCATATTTTTAGGCTGGATCATGATCCATGATGATATCATGGTTATATATAGTGTTGCTTTTAGACTAACTTGCAACTGAACACAGCAATAAAACTACTTTGGACCAATCACCATACTCTTACAGCTTTACCAATCGCCATATACAGTGGGGCAAAAACGCATGTAGTCAGCCACTGAATGTGCAGATTCTCTTATCTAGAAAGCTGAGAGAGGTCTGTAAATGTCATCATGGGAACACTACAACTATGAGAGACAAAATGAGAAAACAATATCCAGGAAATCACACTGTTGGATTTTTAAAGAATTTAATTGTAAATCATAGTGAAAAATAAGTATTTGGTCAACCACAAACAAGCAAGATTTCTGGCTCTCACAGACCTGTAACAACTTCTTTAAGAAGCTCTTCTGTCCTCCACTCGTTACTCGTATTAATGGCACCTGTTTGACCTCATTATCTGTATAAAAGACACCTGTCCACAGCCTCAAACAGTCAGACTCCAAACTCAACCATGGCCAAGACCAAAGAGCTGTTGAAGGACACCAGGTAGAAAAGAGTGAATCTACAAGAGGCAAGCAGATTGGTGTGAATAAATCAACTGTGGGAGCAATTGTAAGAAAATGGAAGACATACAAGACCATTGATAATCTCCCTCGATCTGGGGCCCCACGCAAGATCTCATACCGTGGGGTCAAAATGATCATGAGAACGGTGAGCAAAAGTCCCAGAACTACACGGAGGGACCTGATGACTGACCTGCAGAGAGCTAGAACCAACGTAACAAGGCTGTCATCAGTAACACACTATGCCGAGAGGGACTCAGATCCTGCAGTACATGTCCAGGCCCGTCTGAAGTTTGCCAGAGAACATATGGACAATCCAGAAGAGGATTGGGAGAATATCATGTGGTCAGATGAAACCAAAATAGAACGTTTTGGTAAAAACTCAACCATGGCCAAGACCAAAGAGCTGTCGAAGGAATCCCAGAACTACATGGAGGGACCTGATGAATGACCTGCAGAGAGCTGGGACCAAAGTAATAAAGGCTACCATCAGTAACACATTTACCAACAGTAATACTATTTTTGCACCACTGTACTTACGTCTTTCAAAGCTCCTATGCACTGAGCAAAGACCATACTGTGAATGTATGATTACATATTTCTATTTATTTTTGTGAATATTGATTTACTTTGCATTAACTACATGCATAAGTAGGAACTATGTTACAGTGCATATTGCGCACAGATTCTTTTAGGTGTCACAATGTTCTCTACCAAGAAGACACCTTAAAAGTAAGAGTTTGTAGTCTATTTAAAGTTCTAAAGTGTTCAAAAGGTGATTTTGCATTGCATCTTCTGGAAATTACTGTTTCAAGTGGACTCATTCTCTCTTGGTTTTTTGCAGTGAGCAAGGTGTATTTATTTCTGTTTATATTCCATCATGCACGTTTATATTTTGAACTGAAGAACCATGGTGTTGTGTAGATAGTAGTACACTCGTGTTTTAAGCAGTATCTCTGATGCAGTTATGTACGGTTTGCACACAGTTTTCTTGTGTGCAAAAAAATACCCTTTACATTTACATTACAGTAGTATAATTAGACTATGTGACTATGGTAATGTTCAGTCAACATTTTCATCGTTGACCTGTTTAACAGAATATAATGTAGTAACGATAATCAGCTCTTTAATAGAAGTCTCTTAAAAGTCTTGCTGTTTTTTATCTGTTTTGTTTGGTGTCATATCCTTGACCAGGTAAATTGTCAGCGCATCGCGGCTGTCTTTATGCATTTGTTATAGATGTTCAGCACTGTTTCTGGCTGAGCAGCTTCTGCACCCAAGTACAGTCCCTAATCTGTGGTTATTGGCCTACTCTTTGGGCGGACTGTTCTACAGGATTATGTTTCCACCACATATGGCAGTCTTCTCTTTACATACTTTGCAAACAGATGTTATTGCTAGATGTCTGTTATGTAAAATCCGAACCAGTTCCATATAACTTGATGTTAGGGGTGTAAAAATACTCTGCTCACACTTTGATTCGATTTTCTCACGATTATAGATTTTACATTCAAAAAAGACATTCTTTTTTATTTCAGAAATTTAAGTCTGCTGCAGTTAAAAATATTTAGGAGTTTTAAAAAATGCTACAGTAACAAAATGTGCTGTTGTAACCAGTTTCATCAAATTTAAATAACTATCTTAAATTGAAAATTAAAGTAAACAAACAAACTCATTGAGCTTAGTTAAACCTTTAATAATCCTCAGTCTCAAATTCATCTTTACCTTACCAGATTTCTAATTACAGAATGGAAGCTTTGCATATGGGAGCATGACGTATGATTGTGCCCTCTGGTGTTCAAAAATGCAATTGCGTTAGATGGCATAATAATATACAATATCTCCACATTTTTGCATCACGGTTCATTGTTACACCCCTAGTATTTCCGTATGTATAACATCCTGTTCCACAGAGTCGTTCACCACCTTCAGTCCAAATTTTATTTATTTAACGTCTCATCAGAATCAGTTGCTCAGGACAGGAACAAGGTTACTTGAAACTGTTCTCATCAAACACACTCAAGTTGCTTTTAAAAGCACTGTTGTTTAACATGAGTTCTCCTAATAGGTGAAGAAGTCTCTCTGTGTGCTGGTGCAGCATGGCATGTGCACGTTCGGTCCAGGTCGCAGGGGTCCAAGGAGCCCCGTCGAGTATCAGGCTGACTGTGAGCGTATTCTGTACATGCTTCGCTACCCACGTTACATCTACACAGCCAAGAGTCTGTATGGGGACACAGGCGAGTTGGTGATAGAGGAGATCCTGCAGAGGGGTCAGATGACCATGAGCAGTGCAGTCAAAACAGTAGCAGACAGGCTGACCCAGAACATGGAGGGTAAGGAATCTGCACAGTAATGTATTATACAGTGTATCATTATGAACCGGTACTCTAACAGGGTTCAATTCATGATATTGAGTTCACAATTAGATTTTCTTACGATTATCGAATTTTTACATTCATTAAAAGACATTCCTTTTTTATTTCTAAAGTGTAAACAATGTAAAACAATACATATTTTCTGTTGGTTTTTTTAAACCAACAAACCCTGCCGTTAAAATAAATCACTAGAAAGAGATTTAAAGTTGTAAACAAAATGCTCTTTTGTAGCTTCACCTTCTCTCAAATAACCAAGTGAAAACATTCCTTTTTTATTTCTGAAAAATAACAATTAAAATAATGTATACCTTTTCTTGTATAAAAAACAAAAGAAAAAGGATCTTTAGTCCCCTGCAATTAAAAGAAATGGAGTCTCACTGAGAACAGAATATGCGTCCGTGACCATGACGTGTGATTGCGCCCTCTGCGGTACAAAACATGCAAATTGAATTTAAATGGGGTAAATAAACCAAGAACTCATAATTCCAGTCGATGTTGTCACCTAATTTTCTTACACCCCTAATTCAAATGATAAACACTGTTAAATATTCATATAGTTGTGTAGATATACCAACATTCAGCCTACTCTTGCAATGTTTTATGTTCCGTTCATCACAGATATGGGCACTAACATAATTACATTTTCTCAATTTTTCATCATTTCATTTACACACACAAAAAAGGTTATTACTCTGTTTAAGTGTGTTTGTTATGCCTTTTGGATCTAAATGCCCTTGACATTAAAAAGGTTGAGACCCCCTGATCTAGGGGTCATGTAATAATTCCATATTGGAACACTGAAATGCAGTATAGAGGTGGATTACATTAGCTTTTGACACACATGCAGCATTTCAACTTCTCAGACAAGCAAGTGCCTACTAATGATTGCACACTATAGTTATTAAAGCATGTAGATCATGGTTTGGGTTTTTAGGTGTAGTACATGTTTATGGTTTTACACTTATGGAAGTTCATGTCATTTGTCTACTTGTGCACATTTCCCATTCTTATGTTTGAATTACAGAACTGTGCAAAAGTCTTAGGCCACCATTAGGTTAAGTATGCCTTTGTTTTTGCAATATTATAATGGCTGCATATAATTATTTTTGTGTCTTTATTAGCATAAAACCAGTAACAGGACATTTGTGTGCAGTATTAAAAAAAAGAAAAAAAAAAAGAATAAACAGCTTCTATAGGCTACAGTGCCAAGTATTTAGTGTGACCTCACCTTACACTTGAGCAGTAGCAGCACCTGGCAGCTTCATTGGAATGCCAAGTGTACCCTTCTACAGTCCGAAGAAGCTTGATCAGGAATGGTCTTTTTGGAAGGAGAGCAGCAATGAAACCACTTTTTCTTCTGAAGGAGAACAGGATGAAATGGCTAAGATATGCTAAAGCTCACAAAGATTGGAATGATGATCAGTGGAAAACAGGAGTAACATATACAAGTTTGAAATTTTTGAGTCCAGCCGTCCAGCCGTTTGCAGTATGTTATATATAGTCATTATACTATTGGCCTAAGACTTTTGCACAGTACTGCATTTCCTGACCTGTATATTTACTACTCATCAGATTGTTAATCAAATATCCAGAATGAATTGGATACTTTCCTATCTTAGCAGTGATGTATTACACCGTGGTTCATGTTTCATATGTTCACTATTTGTTGTGGTGTCACAGGGTTTTTTAAAGTCCTTGATTAATCTGTGCCCACAGATGGCCAGAGTATGGACTACAGTGAGGTGATAACTGCATTCACCCGTTTGGTGGAGACTCATTTTCTGCAACGCTGCCCCCCAGTGAATATTTCAGCAGCCTCAGAGACTTCATCTACAGCTTCCACTGTTACTCAGTCTGCACAACCAGAGAGTCATCCGGACTGTTACATATTACCACAGATCCACCTCACTGGTGAATGTCTCCTACTGTTCTCTCTCTGTCTCTCTCTCTGCCTCTCTCTCTCTTTTTCTCTATCTATCTATCGATCTCTCTCTCTCTCTCTGCCTCTGTCTGAAGATTCAAGAGTTCAAAAGTTGCGTTATTTGGCTGACAAATATGTACACTTGTATTGCCAAAGCTCGGGTACAAGAGAATCAAAATATACATGCAATCGAAAAGAAATAAGAGTTAAAATACAATAGAATAATATAATTATGAGAAAATATAATAAGATAAAGTTGAACAAAATAAAAGTGTCTCTCTGTGTGTCTCTCTCTCTCTCTCTCTCTCTCTCTCTCTCTCTCTCTCTCTCTCTCACTTTCACACACACGGACATTTGCATGCTGTTTTGTCTTGCAAAATTAGTAAACCCCTGTAAACTCCTGTTTAATCACTGACTTAACTTCCAGTAATGTCCCAGCTTTTTAATTGACACCCGACCTTAATATAGCACTTTACCATGCTGCTCAGAGACCAAACGTGATGTAATATGATATAATATAATATCACATACATTATATTTGATCAGAAACATTCAGGAGCGTTTAGCAGTTGCACTCACCCAGAGTGACATAATAATTGAGGGGTCAGTGGATAGTTAAGGTATCAACTAAGGCAGCTTCAGAGCAGAAGTCCAGAGCGTTAATTGCTAGGCCACCATGCTGAGTCATTTTGTATATTGAGGAAAATGTCCTAATAATATATCGGTGAATGCCAAAGTTATGTGACTCTCTAGGATTAACGGGTAATTTGAAGGTGAAATTAGAGAAAGCAGTTCTCAGTCAATGAGATGCTAATCAAGTATGCCTGGGCACATTGTTGT
This sequence comes from Ancistrus triradiatus, assembly GCA_025084515.1. NCBI lineage: Eukaryota > Metazoa > Chordata > Actinopteri > Siluriformes > Loricariidae > Ancistrus > Ancistrus triradiatus. The sequence goes on from JAJAGP010000092.1 coordinate 747,662, forward strand.
ATTTAAAGAATTGGGATCTGTCAGAGTCTGTTATTCACAGCATGTTTATGGAATTATAGCAAGGCTCGAACAAAGGAGATTTCCAAGGACCTCAGATAAAGAGCTGTTGCTGCTTGTCTGGCTGGCAAAGGTTACAAAACCTTTATCCATCTGTAAAAAGTTCAATCTGGCGATGCACAGTCTGACAGATCATGTATAAATGGATGAAATTCAAGATCATTGTTACCCTCCTCAGGAATGTTCGACAAACAAACTCCAAGAACAAGGTGTGTAAGAGTCTGTGAGGTCGCCTTTAATCAACTAAAGGCCTCTCTCACAATGGCTGTTAATATTCAGCAATGGTGTGCATTTGGCAGTGTTGCATGGAAAAAGCCACTGCTCTCTAAAAAGAACATTGTTGCCTGTCTGCAGTTTGCCAAAGATCGCATGGACAAGCCACAAGTATGTTGGAAAAACAATTAAGTTAAACATGGTGCTAGTATCATGGTTTCGGCCTGTTTTGTTGCATCTGGGCCAGGACATTGACGAAACGATGGCTTGTAATGGAGAATGTCAGGACATTTGTCTGTGAACTGCAACTCGAGAGAATGTGGGTCATGCAGCAAGACAATGACCGTAAGCACACAAGTCTAACAAAGCATGATTAGAGAAGAATAACGTTAATGTTTTGAAATAGAAATGCTTTGGAAAGATCTGAAGCGAGCAGTTCATGTGAGTAAACTCACCAGCATCCCAGAGTGAAAGCTGTTCTGTACAAAGGAATAGACTAAAATTCATCCAAGCTAGTGTGCAGGACAGATCAACAGTTACAGTAAACTTGTATACACGATTGTCTTCTATTTGTGTTCTTCAATGTTGAATAGGTTTAGAAGTATGTATGATAAATGCCACCTAAGTACCCGATGGCATTATTATCCTGGAATATGGGAACGGCAATAGGAAAGATTGTTTGCACCATCTAATTATCGTGGTCAAGGTAGAATGGTGGCGGATGGGTGGGTGCGGATGGGGTGTATTGGAGCCTGTCGGATTGGTGCTGTATATGGGACACCAGGCCATTGCAGGTTTTAGCAGGGGTTATTGTTGCTTACATTGTCCAACCTGATTGGAACGCACTGCTGGACTTGAACCCAGATGTCTGCATTGGTGCGCTGGGTTATGTTACTTTCGGATGTTTGACGCTCTGGTTTGTGAATTTGTTTCTCCCCAAGGTCGAGGGAAGCGCAGGCGATCGAGTGACGACGGAGAGGCAGATGAAAGAGGTGCAAAGAAAGCCAAACTGGAAAACGCATCGGTGAGCATTCCTGCATTTTACACACAGCATTTGTGAACGTACTTGATGCCTCCTAATGATGCCCCTCTCTCCCTGTCTCTGTCTCTCCCTCCCTCCCTGTCTCTCCCTCTGCCTCTCTCTTGCTTCCCTTGCTCTCCCTCTCCCTCCAGGTGTGTGGTGATGAGGGAGTCTACTGGAAGGTGAATTTTGAGCGGTTTCACTTGCACTTCAGGCATCAAGCCATCATCAGTGCTGTAGCCTCGAAACTGGACCAGGTAGAGTTCAAACAAGCTTACAATCATGTATCACGTTATGTAGAATGTTCTAGCTCTCTCTCTGGCCCTCTTATCATTTATATACTGTAGAGTTCAAAAGTCTTAGGCCACCATTAGTTTAGATTTACCATTGTTTTAGCAATTGTATAATGACTAGGTTTTTTCCCTGTCTCTCTATTAGAATACAATCAGAAAATACAGGAAATTTGTATGCAGTATTAAAAAAAACATTATTAGAAAAAAAGCTTCTATAGGCTTCAGTGTCAAGTATTCAGTGTGACCTTCTCTTACACTTGGGCAATAGCAGCATCTGGTAGCTTCATCGGGATGCCAAGTTGACCCTTCTGCAGTCCGAAGAAGAATGGTGAAAAGGCTACGATATGTTAACTCTCACAAAGATTGAGGCGTTATTAAAGATTAATGATTTGGCCCTTGTTAAAATCACTGTTACTCTTGAACATTTCTCCCACATCTAACATATCGACTATGAGAAAAGACTGATTATACACTCACCGGTCACTTTATTAGGTACACCTCCTTGTTTCTACACTCATCGTCCATTTTATTAGTTCCACTTAACATATAGTAGAACTTTATAGTTCTACAGTTACAGACTGTAGTCAAATTGTTTCTCTACATACTTTGTCCGTCCCATTTACTCTGTTCTCTAATGGTCAGGACCCACACCGGACCACCACAGACCAGGTACTATTTGGGTGGTGGATCATTCTCAGCACTGCAGTGATGCATTTAATAAACCGATAATCCGATCAGATTATGTCAGTAATCAATCAACGAGTATACATGCCCTTGAGTAATCAGATAATGTGAAAACTCTGGGTTTACATGACTCGGGCAGTTATCAGATTTCTGTGTTGCAACCACCCAATAATCCCACAAAGATGTGACATAAACTTTTAAACTTTAATATTAAATAAGAACCTTTTTCTTAATATATACAGCATTTCAGAGTCTCCACAAAGTGTTAGATTGCAGTTTCATTGCCTTTAATTCCATGGCATGTTTAATGGTTCCATGGTTGCCAGATCCCACGAGGGAAAAATCCTCACAGAGACAATGGGAAAGGGCCCAAACAAAGCCAAATCTTTAGAATAAGCAGACCAGGCAACCTTATGGGTTAGGTTTGCATGTGTTCACAGACTTAGAAAACCGATTCGAATTGGGTAACTGGTATATATGCTATGAGAAATCCATTTACTGGAATAAAATCCAGCTCTCTTTATCAGATTTCTTAAGCTGATTTCTAGATCAGAGTATGCTGTATACATGACCTTTAGAATAAACAGATAACTGCAGAAATCCGACTATGATCGGATTATTAAGTGCATGTAAACACAGTGATTGATGTGGTGGTGTGTTAGTGTGTGTTATGCTGATATGGGCGGATCAGATATGGCAGTGCTGCTGGAATTTGGAACAGTGAGTGAACGCAGTGTTTAAAAACTCCAGCAGCACTGCACAACACATACTAACCCACCACCGCACTTCAGTGTCACTGCAGTGCTGAGAATGATTAGACTATAGTTTATTAGACTACATATTATTGTATTTACAGGCTAATAATAACATGCTTTACTGCTGTGCTATACTATATATTGCTGTTGAGTATATCTGTATCCATCCACTGTTATACAAAACAGAAAGCAGACTTACCCCAGTGTCTCACTATTTGATTTTTATTTGCTGATTTTGTTACATTTTTCTAATTGATGACCAATTATAAGAACTTAAAGATGGACTATTTCTGTTTTTTTTTCTTCCTTCAATATTTCAAAGTGAATGATCTGAGTTCTGACCTGGAGTAAAAGAAAAGGTAAAATTGCCTGGAGCAATATGGCAGACGCGGTGACGTATCGCAGCAACAGGCCAAAGAGGCGTCTAGGCATATTGTGTTTATGAGTTTGTTTATGTGATTGACTCTGTTGTCGCACAGTAATGAGCAAAGAATATACAAAGATGTGACATTATTTACCACACGCCAACTGTTTGCTATGGTATAAAATGAATCCATTAATAATTTTGGACAGAATCCATAACCCATAAATGTGTGCTTCAGTGGGTCAAGCAACAAAAAAGCTGTTAACACGTTAAAAAATGGTCTTCATAAAAATATTATCACTTTAACTCGTTATTAATGCCTTAACTGTATCAGTCATATCTGTCTGGTTCTTTCACCATAGACTAGCAGTGAGATAGTCAGGACCATGCTGCGGATGAGTGAAGTGACAACACCAGCTAGTGCTGCTTACACTCAAGCTGTGTCAGCTAATGAGGTAAAACATCATGCTGTTTCTTGTCATGGGGTTTCCTTTCATCCAAGTGTATTCTCACGTTATATAATGTCTGTCAGATCTTTCGAGCGCTCCCTACCAGTTACAACATTGGCAGACCCATACTGGACCAGTATCTATCTCTACTGGTGGATGATCCGGTAAGAAGTAAAGCCTTTATTGTCATGAAATCACACGTACACTGACATGCAAACAGTCGTATTCATGTACGTCTATTTGTTTCTCTACCTTCAGATGGAATTTGTAGGTAAAACCGGTGACAGTGGAGGAGGAATGTATGTCATCAGTATCCTATCAAATGGTTCTTTGCCTTGTACATAGTAACATAGTAACTGATTTGAAAGCTGAAACCCTTTAATGCTACAGTGGTGCTTGAAAGTTTGTGAACCCTTTAGAATTTTCTATATTTATGCATAAATATGACCTAAAACATCATAAGATTTTCACGCAAGTCCTAAAAGTAGATAGAGAACCCAGTTAAACAAACAAGACAAAAATATTATACTTGGTCATTTATTTATTGAGGAAAATGATCCAATATTACATATTAGTGAGTGGAAAATGTATGTGAACCTCTAGGATTATCAGTTAATTTGAGGGTGAAATGAGTCAGCTGTTTTTAATCAATGAGATGACAATCAGGTGTGAGTGGGCACCCTGTTTTATTTAAAGAACAGGGATCTATCAAAGTCTGCTCTTCACAACACATGTTTGTGGAAGTGTATCATGACAAGAACAAAGTAGATTTCTGAGGACCTCATACAAAGAGTTGTTGGTGTTCATCAGGCTGGAAGAGGTTACAAAACCATCTCTAAAGAGTTTGGGCTCCACCAATCCAGTCAGACAGATTGTTTACAAAAGGAGGAAATTGAGGACCATTGTTACCCTCCCTAGGAGTGGTCAATCAACAAAGATCACTCTAAGAGCAAGGCGTGTAATAGTTGTCGAGGTCACAAAGGACTCCTGGGTAACTTCTAAGCAACTGAAAGCCTCTCTCACATTGGCTAATGTTAATGTTCATTAAGAAGAACACTGAACAACACACATGGACAAGCCAGAAGGCTGTTGGAAGAATGTTTTGTGGACGGATGAGACCAAAATAGAAGTTTTTGGTTTAAAAGAAAAGCGTTATGTTAGGAAAACACTGCATTCCAGCATAAGAACCTTATCCCATCTGTGAAACATGGTGGTCGTAGTATTATAGTTTGGCCTGTTTTGTTGCATCTGGGCCAGGACGGCATGCCATCATTGATGGAACAATGAATTCTGAATTTTATCAGAGAATTCTGAAGGAAAATGTCAGGGCATCTGTCCATGAACTGAATCTCAAGAGAAGGTTGGTCATGCAGCAAGACAACGACCCTAAGCACACAAGTCGTTCTACCAAAGAATGGTTAAAGAAGAATAAAGTTCATGTTTTGTAATGGCCAAGTCACAGTCCTGACCTTAATCCAATCGAAAAGTTGTGGAAGGACCATATTTATGCAGAAATACAGAAAGTTCTAAAAGATTCACAAACTTTCAAGCACCACTGTATATATTCAGAATGTTGATCCTGAGCCCCTGTTCAGATCTGCACAGAGCCTTGGCTAACTTAGCCAGAGCTACATTGGAGTCGGTGGTACAGGAACGGTGAGTTTGATCGTCTTCTGGTTCAATTCAATTTAATGCGCTTTTGGTATGTAATTGTACTTGGTTCCTTCATGCTGGAGACAGATTCGGTTCGCGTTCGGCCCGGATCTTCCGCTTGCTGTTACGGAAGCGACACTTGGAGCAGAAACAGGTGGAGGATTTTGCCATGGTTCCAGCAAAGGAGGCCAAAGACATGCTGTACACTCTGCTCTCTGAGAACCTGGTTCAGCTACAGGTATCACACAGCCACAAAAGTGAAATCTGATGTGGTTATGTTTTTTTATGAAGCCCTTTAGGCTTTAAAGGCCTAAGAATACTTAACGTTTACAGCATTTATCAGATATCTTTTGCAGAGCGTATAACAGAACATTTTCTGCTAGGACAATAGCATAACCTTTGCCTGTCACTGTTTGTATCATGCCTGTCATCTTCTCTGCTGCCTAACTAATGCTGCCGAACCATGACTGTTTTATCATGTCTAATCTTGCATATTGCAACTTCTCTATGGAGGTCTGTTGAGGTCAGATTCATAACACAACAGTACCTTTAAATGCAAAATATGCATTTTATTGAGTTCTTAGAACCAGAATGTGCCAGGGTCAGTGGCATTAAAATATTAACTCGTCATTAGTGCGATCATTTTGACAAGCCTGGAAAATATATAAGTGATTGAAAGATTGACTTGTCCAAACAACAATGAGACTGTCACATGGGGAGCAATACAAAATAGTATTATGGTAGAGTATAGACATGGAAATGAGACCAAATGGTCTGCATGTCTTTTATCTCTCTTGGTGACTCTAGGAAATTCCAAAGACCCCGGACCATGCCCCATCTCGTACTTTTTATCTGTACACTGTTAACCAGCTGCCAACAGCAAGACTTCTGCTACAGAACTGCTACAAGGTACCGTCTATCCACACACCATCGTCTCACGTGCACATGCACTCACTGGCCACTTTACTAGGTACATATTTAGAACTGTCTTAATTCTTCCTAGAAGAAGTTCAGCAAGGTGCTGGAAACATTCCTCAAAGATTTTGGTCCGTACTGACATGACATCATCACACAGTTGCTGCAGATTGGTTGGCTGCACATCCATGATTCAAACTCCCGTTCCACCACATTCCAAAAGTGCTATACGATTGAGATCTGGTGACTGTGGAGGTCATTTGAGTACAATGACTCATTTTGATTTGAACTTCAGCTTGTCGTCTTGTCATGTCTACATGCCTAAATGCATCAAGTGTCTGCCATGAGATGAGTGGAGATTTACCTTAGCGTGCAGTTGCACAGGTGTACCTAATAAAGTGGTGAGTGTATATGTAAGTGAGTGTATATGTAAAGGTGAAGTCTCTTCAGCACTGCATTAGTGTTGGGAAATGATGGGTGTACATGTGTGTCCTACACAGGCAGTGAGTAACCTCATAGAAAGAAGACTGTTTGAGACCAAAGAAAACAAGTGAGTTCCTGCTGGCTTTTTAATTTGTAGTTGATAGTTTTTTGGGTTGTTTTCACCTGTTGTGTTTATAATTGAATTAGGTTTTAGAAAAAAAGAGCACTATGGAGAGTTGGCTCTCCCCTCATAAAAAAAAATTGTGTGGATTTCAGCATGTGCACTTGTTGCCTTTGTGTGCCTTTGTTACATGTTGTGTTTCCAATTTATATATCACAACTTTCTAAAATGTGCACTCTTAAAGATCTATTTACGGTATAGTCAATGCAAGGGTAAATACAGGGTCTCCCATTCTTTGTAGAGCTTGATAGTGAAGGTCAAAACTCAAACTGAAGGTCAAAAATCAAAACTGAGATATGTAGGGAAAGTGGTGTAACGCAGGAGCGGCAGGAACAGGAGAGATGTGGCAGATTCCAAAATATAAAGCAAGGTTTTATTAAAGAAACAACAAAACTAAGAAAAAACACCATTAACCAAAATAACCGGCAGATAACGAGTGCAAAAACAAAATCAGGTGGAGCCAGGAAACAGGTGCATAATCAAAAACTAGAGGAGCTGCTAAATGGGTGTGTTAACAATAAAAGGTGGAGCCACAAATCAGGCAGGAAGTGCAATGTGTCCGGAACGTGAAATGGACATGTAATCCAAGTCAGACAGGACCACAACTCAAGAAAACAACAACGGTCAGGATAGTCAACGGGAGATTGCGGAGAACTCTGTCAGGCTCAGAGACAGGAGTCCTCAGAGCAAGTGCAGACATCCTCAGCACGGCACAGAAGGGGAGGACGTGACGTGTTCTGGATGGGTGTCGTCTGGGCGGTCTCTGGGACGGGCATCCCCTGGACCGGCTTTGTGGTTGACGTCTGTCTGCTGGACGGAAACCTGATGTGACATCTTCTGGACGGAACGAAGGGTGACGTCTTCTGGACTGGGAGAGGACCCAACTCAACCTTGAGTGCCTCCAAAAATTGTTCCCCGGTCCAGGTTTGGGCCATGGGTCACACGTTGGAGGCCCGCTATTGTCGCTACTCTGTCAATATTTGAGCAGGCAGGGAAGTAACAAATAAAAGTTTCGCATTGTTTTATGAACCGCTGAAATAGGTCAAGCTCGCCCTGGTATTTCTCTGGCCGGACTGGGGTGGTTTTGGAACCCGCCATCTCCATGGTAGGCAGATTATTCTGCGGGGCCGGCAGCAACAGGAGAGATGTGCGCAGATTCCAAAATATAAAGTAAGAATTTATTAAAGAAACGACACAAACTAAGAAAACCAAAATAGCCGGCAGATAACGAGTGTGAAAACAAACAGGCGGAGCCAGAAAACGGGTGCATAAACATAGACGGGAGGAGCTGATAAACGGGTGCGTTAACAAAAATGGGCGGAGCTGCAAATCGGGTAGGAAGTCCAACGCGGACGGAATGCGAAACGGACTGGTAATCCACAGGCGGACGGAACCGCAACAAAGGAAAACAACAACGGCCAGGATAGCCAATGGGAGAACACGGTGGGCTCGGACGTGACCGGAGCACACAATAACCCGCACCGACTGTCCCCTTATAAAGGGTGTCTCACAGCTGAGTTCAATGTTCGCCTCATCAGCTATGGAGTTTCCGGATATCTCCGCAGGAGTCACCTGACTCATAGGAGGCGCATAGACCACGGTACGCGGGGCATGACAGGTGGAAGTTCTAGTATCAGGAGATCTAGAAGGGTTAATTAAAAAAGTGTTATTGGCATTACCAATGAACGTAATTTGATGTGGAGGTACAAAATTCCTAGGTCTTTCACTGGACAAAAAACTGTCATTCATACCACACACACAGACCCTTAAATACAGGTGTCTCAAGATACTAGGCTTCATCAGGGTTCTGGCTAGCACCAGGTGGGGGGCAGATTTTGCATCCCTCTTACAGATGTACATTGTCCTAGTCAGATCAAAGCTAGACTATGGAAGCTGGTGAACCTTCACTAGAGTACAGATTGATGAAACTGGACCTGCAGTACATGACTAAGCTCAAAGGCAATCATAAGAGTTCAGCATATACCCCATTGGACTTAAATATCAGAAGATAATCTGTAGTTGTAAAGCTGCTTTGAGACAACACTCCATTGGGAAAAAGTGCTATGTAAATAAATCTCACTTGACTTGACCCCACTATGTGTTTGTAACAAGCTCTAAATAGTGTTTGTATATGCCTGTCCTATTCTAAGTAGTACTACCCCTGACCTCACTACTGGTATATTCTCTCTCTCTCACCTATAACTATATAGTCTGCTCGGCTGTCAGTCAGAACAGCTACTCCTTGTATCAGCAGAGCACAAGGGCTTATAGGACAAGCAACACCCTGACTATAAAAACATGGATATTAAAGAAAATATCAGGCAGAATATACAGTAGCTGAAAGGCAGGAGAATGATGGTGATAAACCTCACAGTGACTGTATGGAACTGTTTTTTGTTTAAGTGCATTCTAATCTGTTCATGCCCACAAAAACCCAAACTATAGCTTCCTGCACTAATCTTCACTCATGTCTGTTTTTTTTTTTTTCAGTTGACGATGTGAAAAAGACAAAGTGAAATTTTCGTGACTCGTTAAGAGAAGGGAAATTAAAGAAAGCAAACGCAAACAGGGCGTGTTAAATATTGCGTCCATTTTTTTCAAGCATAAAAATCTTATTCGGTGTAAAAAGGCCTTTACGCTGTAGCATAACTGTGAGAATGATGGACGTAGAGGATTTAATAAAATTGTACTTTTGTGTAGGTTTTACGAACAAAAGAAGCTAAGTGTTTGTGTTTGTGTTTGTGTGTGTGTGTATGTATGTATGTGTATGTATGTGTGTGTGTGTGTGTATATATATGTGTGTGTGTGTGTGTGTGTGTGTTGTGTGTGGGTTGTATTGTATTGTATGTGTATGTATGTGTGTGTGTGTGTGTCTATATATGGGTGTGTGTGTGGGGTGTGTGTGTGTGTGTTGTGTGTCTATATATATATATATATATAGCTATATATTTAATATATTATTTATATATATATATCTACTATATAATATATATATATATATGTCTAATATATATAGTGTGTGTATGTATGTATGTATGATGTGTGTGTGTTGTAATGGTGTGTATAACATATATATATAATATATATTATATATATAGATATATATATATATATATATATATTATACACACACACTAAAATATCAGTCAACATCAGAATCAGATAGCTATGAGTCCCCCAGAAAACTGTTATTCAGAAGACGAATCAAACAGGACTTGGAAGTCATTGTCTTTATAGAAGGTGAAATCGCAGGCAGCAATTGTGTACCAAAGCTATGATGGTCCAAAAATTTTTCGTGCCATTCAAAGAGGATGGAGTTTAACCACAGTACCCACAGCCCCAAAGGCTGATGAACAGCAGTTTCACATGATAAACAAAAGCCCCCCAGTACATTTGCACTTAGTGGTTGCCAATTTATGACTTTATTTTTAAAATACAAGTTTATTTCTTAAATAATTTTGAATTAAATTTTATTCATGAAATCCAACCAAAAACTTTTGTTACCGGTTCACTAAGGGGCACTTTATAAATAATTCTCCAATTAACCTGGTACTCATGTCTTTGGACTGTGGGAAGAAACCGGAGTAAATCCACATGGACACGGGACTCCACACAGGCAGAGCCCAGGGTCGGGATTGAACCGAGGATGTCGGAGCTGTGAGGCGACAGTGCTAACCACTGCACCACCATGCAGCCCCTAAAGAATTATATAATTATTTAATAAAAATAAATACAGAAATAAATGAAATTACACTTAACAAGCACTCTGTTTCCAAATACAGATTATATTATATTAGAGAATATTTTAGTCTGATATTGTTTTAAAATTAATATTACAAAGCACAAAAATATTCTGAGCATTTATACCTCGAAAGGCCATAGCGGCTATTTGTTTAATTAAACATCGCTTTCCGCATCAGAAAAGTTTTTTTCTTTGCTTGCACTAAGACATTTTGTAGGATTTTTGCTGTATTCCTCAGTACAAAGGCTACATTGTGCCATTGTATGATCGTCACTTGTTATTCGTGGGCATGGATTATGGTAATTGTATGCTAATTTTAAAAGGAACGTGCAAAAGCACGTTTACACATCGTTCATGACCATGGCGGAGAGTTTTGGTCCACTCCACGCGTAATTTATTTGCAGTTTGCTCATTGCTGAGTCCCTGAGAAAGACCCTTAACCCACAATGGTCTGCTAAATGTAAATGTAAAGGTATTTTATTAAATTTAAAGTGTGGTGGCATTAGGGATGTTGTGTAGATGGTGGCGTTCTACGTGTGTTCAGCAGTATCACTGACACATTTACATATCGTTTGCATGCAGTTCCCTTGTGAAAATACCTTTCTATTTCCAGTACAGTAGCCTACACTGTGATTATATGTAACAGAGGGTTCCACCCCCTTGAGAAGTTTCCTCACTTCACTATCTAACTCACACTATACTAATGCACTCTCTTCGATGGCAATCCACAATAAACAAAAATCGAACTTAGTTTCAAGAAGATGAGTCTTGGCAGTATAAATCGACCCTTAGCCAGTTGTCTTACAGTGGGAAAAAAAGTATTTAGTCAGCCACTGTTTGTGCAAGTTCTCCTTCTTAGACAGATGAGAGAGGTCTGTAATTTTCATCATCGGTACACTTCAACTATGAGAGACAAAGTGAGTAAAAAAAAATCCAGGAAATCACATTGTAGGGTTTTTAAAGAATTTAATTGTAAATCATGGTGGAAAATAAGTATTTGGTCACCCACAACATCACTGCTCTAGAGGAGATCTGCATGGAGGAATGGGCCAAAATACCAGCTACAGTGTGTGCAAACCTGGTGAAGACTTGCAGGAAACGTTTGACCTCTGTCATTACCAACAAAGGTTATGTTACAAAGTACTGAGTTGAACCTTTGTTATTGACCAAATACTTACTTTCCACCATAATTTACAATTAAATCTTTAAAAATACTACAATGTGATTTCCTGGATTTTTTTTCTCATTTTGTCTCTCACAGTTGAAGTGTACCTATGTGAAAATTACAGACCTCTCTATCTTTTAAGTAGGAGAACGTGACAACCAGGGATGACTAAATATTTTTTGCCCCACTGTATATTGGCCAAAAAATCTTTGTGGTATCTAAAACAAATGTTCTCACCTAATTCTTTGGTTGCCATGATAAAGCTTAAAGCTAATCGTCCATAGACAATGCATTGTTTAGTGTAGTTTATTCTGAAGAGGTGCGATTGTGTGAAATTGTTTCAAGGCTGTTTGCAGTCAGTTATTACCCTCTAATTAATATCCATATAGATAAGGGTGGGTTTGAACATATATGCTGCAAACAGTTTTCTGGAGACAGTTGAGTCTATTGTATATGTCGTTATGCTAGAGCAGAGCTGCATGCCGTGATATCTGCATTCAGCTGTAATTTCCTGTATATCCAAAGGCTGTCACCAGTTCCCACAGTCTCTAAATTGTTTTATGCCTTTACTCATGGGTCAGACTTTCCATAAATATACACCTACAATTTCCCACCAAGTATTACTTTCTTTCTGGAAAGTTGCATACAAACATTTGAGACCCATTTTTTGGTGTGTCCGCATTGTTTATAAATGAGGCCTCAGGAATGGAGCTGTGCAAGCCTCGCCTTAAAGTACTGCTTCGGTTTGGCTGGTTGATTGACAGGCGCCATTTGGAGAAGTCCCAGCGTATCGAAGCGATCCTGGCATCCTTGCAGGCCACTGAGGCAGAGGAAGCTCAGCTGGCAGAGGTGGAGGAGATGATCACCGCTCCAGAGAGACAGCAGCTAGAGGCTCTGCGCCATCACATCAACAAGTACAGTATCACAACAACAGCATGGATGAGAAACTATAGTCTTGTCTTATGGCAGTCCACAATTACATGGCTATACTATACCACTTACCCACAGGGCCTATAGAAAATCAGCAAACAATATTGTTTTGTCAAATTACACCCTGAAAATTAAAATAAATCTGCATTTACTAGGGGTGTATCGATGCACCCTGCTCACGATTTGATTCGATTCACGATCCTGAGCTCACAGTTTGCTTTTCTTACATTTCTTTTTATTTCTGAAGTATAAGCAATGCAAAACAATACACATTTTATTGAGTAAGTTTTTAAACAAAAAAAACCTTTAGCCTCCTGCAGTTGAGAGATGACTAGACACAGAGGTATAAAATTGTAAATAAAATGTTCTGTTGTAGCATCGCCATAAATTAAACAACCGAGTGAAAATGGTCCTTTTATATTTCTGAAGAATAACAATTCAATGTGATATGTACTTTCCTTTTCTTGACATTTCTATAAAGAAATCTTTAGTGCCCTGCAATTAAAAGGAACTAGGAATCTGAAATGCGTATGGAGGCATGACGTAAGAGTACGCCTTCTGGTGTTCAGATATGTAATTGCGTTAGATGACATCATCAATCTCTACAATGCTCATTGTGACATTTCTGTGGATCTTATTTACGCACTATAACCCTCAATAGGAGGAACCATTTTAAACTTGTGTGTAACCAGTCTCCTTCCAGAACACACAGCAGGCTAATTGACCCTCACCTGACATCAGCTGTAGACGAATACTTCAGTATACAGTGGTGTGAAAAAGTGTTTGCCCCCTTCCTGAGTTCCTATTTTGCATGTTTGTCACACTCAAGTGTTTCGGAACACCAAACCAGTTTAAATATTAGTCAAAGACAACACAAGTAAACACAAAATGCAGTTCTTAAATGAAGGTGTTTATTATTAAGGGAGAAAAAAAATCCAAACCTACATGATCCTGTGTGAAAAAGTGATTGCCCCTCCTTGTTAAAACATAACTATGGTTTATCACACCTGAGCTCACTGTCTCATATCCATACCAAGGTCTGATTATTGCCATGCCTGTTCTCAATCAGGACATCACCTAAATAGGACCTCCCTGACAAAGTGAAGTACACCAAAAGATCCTTAAAAGCTACACATCATGCTGAGATCCAAAGAAATCCAGGAACAATTGAGAAAGAAAGTCATTGAGATCTATCAGTCTGGAAAGGGTTATAAAGCCATTTCTAAACCTTTGGGACTCCAGCGAAATGGGGAAGACATGGACCAGTGGTGAACCTTCCCAGGAGTGGCCGGCCGACCAAAATTACCCTAAGTGCACACTAACGACTCATCCAAGAGGTCACAAAAGACCCCACAACAACATCCAAAGAACTGCAGGCCTCACTTGCCTCAGTTAAGGTGAGCGTTCATGCTTCCACCATAAGACAGAGACTGGGCAAAAATGGCCTGCATGGCAGAGTTCCACGATGAAAACCACTGCTGATCAAAAAGAACATTAAAGCTCGTCTCAGTTTTTCCAGAACACATCTTGATGATCCCCAATACTTTTGGGGAAACATTCTGTGGACTGATGAGACAGAAGTTGACCTCTTTGGAAGGTGTGTCCCCCATTACATTTGGCGTGAAAGTAACAGAAAAAGCATTAAAGAAAAAGAACATTATACCAGCAGTAAAATAGGGTGGTGGTAGTGTGATGGTCTGGGGCTGGTTTGCTGCTTCAGGACCTGGAAGACTTGCTGTGGACTGTGGTAACCTAGCGGTTAAGGTAAATCCCACCTCTGCCAAGCTGCCACTGTTGGGTCCTTGAGCAAGACCCTTAACCCACAATTGCTTGGATTGTAAGATTGTACCAATTGTAAGTCGCTCTGGATAAGGGTGTCTGCTAAATGCTGTAAATGTAAATGTGATAAATGGAACTATGAATTTTGCTGTCTACCAAAAAATCCTGAAGGAGAATGCCCGGCTATCTGTTCGTGACCTCAAGCTGAAACGAACTTGGCTTCTGCAGCAGGACAATGATCCAAAACACACCAGAAAGTCCACCTCTGAATGGCTGAAGAAAAACAAAATGAAGAATGAGAGGCCTAGTCAAAGTCCTGACCTGAATCCTATTGAGATGCTGTGGCATGACATTAAAAAGGCTGTTCATGCTGGAAAACCCTCCAATGTGGCTGAATTACAACAATTCTGCAAACAAGTGTGGCCAGAATTCCTCCACAAAGCTGTAAAAGACTCATTGCAAGTCATCACAAACGCTTGGTTGCAGTTGTTGCTGCTAAGGGTGGCCCAACCAGTTATTAGGTTTAGGGGCAATCACTTTTTCACACAGGGCCATGTAGGTTTGGATTTTTTCTCTCTTAATAATAAACACCTTCATTTAAAAACTGCATTTTGTGTTTACCTTGTGTTTGTCTTGAGTAATATTTTAATTGGTTTGATGTTCCGCATCACTTAATGTGACAGACATGCAAAAATAAGAAAAAATCAGGACGGGGGAAAATACTTTTTTCACACCACTGTAAAATCAGCTGTTAGTTAAATTCCACTACTAGCGGTCCATGGTAACGCAAAGAATTTACCAAGGTGATTATGTTGCTTTCAAAAGGGCTTTGACAAGGAGCTGTGGAAATGGACTAGTTAAGGGAAAGATCATTCAGGAGACTATCTCTGAGTACCACTGAGAGCAATATTAAGAAGTGGAAAGTGTATTACCTCACCAACACCTTGCCTAAATCGGACAAGTCAGGAGGTTATTGACCAAGAAAGATTACAAGAAGCCAGTGGTATCTTTGAAGGACTTTCAAGTCTGTACGGCTGAGACGATCCAGTTTAGGCATGTGACAACAATGTCACACGCTTTAACCCAAAGCTGTCCTGCATGACAGCATGGCAAGAATGAAGCCTCTTCTGAAAGAGTGCCACCTTGAGCCTCGTTTGCACATCTGATGTAGCAAGAGGTATTCTTTTCAGATGAGACAAAGGTTGATCTGTTTGGGCTCAAATCCAAGCACCACATTTGGTGTAAATACTGTCAAACATTATGTTGTGGGGGATTAGGCAATGGTTCAGCACAGAAGGAAAAATGGATGCTGCCAAGTACAATACATTTCTTGTCGCAAAACACACACAGTGACTTTAGGAGACAACGATGAATGTCCTTGAGAGTCCTTGAGAGTTCAGACGTTGTCTGATCTTCATCCAAGTCTTAATTATTAGGCTTCTAATTATCATTAACACAATTGTGATCATCCTTACCAATACTGAATACACCATTTAAAGAGTATAACTGTGTGAACATTTGTACTAACGACTTGTCCAGAACCGAATTGGAGTCATTTGTTCAAATGCATGTCCTCCATGTCCATGTGGCTTTACTCCGGCTACTCTAGTTAACTCCCACATTCCAAGGATGTGTTTGGTTAATTGGTAGCTCTAAATTGCCCCAGTATGCTTGTTGTTGCTGATACGACGTTAAGTAAAACAATAAATAAATAATTACACAGGGTTTAAATATGATTCCGTAGATATTGATGAGACATTTTTTAATGAGTATTAATGCAAAATCCAGCTAGTTTTCCCAAAGAGCTGAACAGACGTCATGTTGCAGTTATACATACTTTCTCTCATGGTTTAACCCCTTGTCTCTCACTCTCCATCTCCCATTTGTGTCTGTCTTCTCTCTGTTTTTTGGTGACAGGTGGATTCAAGTGAGAACCCATGTGGATGAGACGATATCCTTCTAAATCTTATATTAACTCAGCTTCATTGTCACACTGAGGCATCCTTGGCTGTTTTACTTCAGTGCTCGTTTGTGGCTCAGAAACATGTAACCTGTCCTTGCTGTGTTTTTGCTGCACTTCTGTTTAGTTACGTATCAAAAATAAGGATTAACAGCGTGAATCTTCAGCCATGTTGGTGGCCTGTTGTGGATGCATTTATTTTACCCATAGTACTTATTTTATTAAATGATGAAGTGGGACTGGAATGAAATTGTACTGTAATAAATACATTTGATTTCCTAAATACATGGGTGGATGATTGTTTCATGTACAGGAATGGAGTCTAATTTACAAACAGCATCAAGCTGAAAGAAAGCTTTATTTGACATCCGTTTCTTAATAAAAAATGACAAACCTGAGAAATTTACACAAAGACTAAAAAATGGTAAATGTTAATTGCTGTGAAGTTTTGCCCCCTTGTTTCTATGAAACTATGTGCATTGGTACTCAGTTCTCTGTCCTTTAACTTCATTGCAATCCCAAACTATTTCAACTGCAGTGCTTACGGAAAATCATCATACCCATTTGAAATAGTCACTTTTTTTGGTTTTTACAGCCTGAAAAAACAAAGTTTTGCAAAAGGTTTTTTATCCAGCTTTATTTATTTTGCCTTCAACATTCAAATAATGATGATGGGGGAAAAAGCAACTACTAATAAAAATTAAAACTACAACCCTAAATGAGAAAAAATTGGGATGGTTTGAAATAAAACAAACAAACGCATTCCTTACATTTCCTTTGAATTATTTGCAGACAGTATGAACCTAAGATATTTCATGTTTTGTCTGATCACATTAATTTTATTTGTTAATAAACATCCAATCCTGCATTTCAGGCCTACAACACATTCCAAAAAAAGTTGGGACGAGGCAATTTTAGGTCTAGTAATGTGGTTAAAAAAAAGCCTAAATATTGATGTGATTTCAAACAGGTGATGTCAACAGGTGACTGTAATCACGATAAAGGCTGAGTCTTTGAGGAGCAAAGATGGGCAGAGGATCTTCAGTTAACAACAGTCAACAAATGCAGTAAAGGGCAAAGGTGCAAGCGTAAGATGAAGATCCATGATCTCTGATCCCTCAGACGGCACTGCATCAAGAACCATCATTCATCGATAGCTGATAGAACCACATGGGCAAGGGATTAGTTTGGTAAACTTTTATCAATAACTACAATATGGAGTTACATTCACAAATGCTGCTTAAAACTTTACTGTTCAAAACAAGCCTTTTGTTAAGCATGTCTGAAGTCGACTTCTCTGGGCTCCACTGGGATGGACCATCACACAGTGGAAACGTGTATTGTTCCCACACCAATCAGTATTCCAGGTCTTTGGAAGTGGAAGTCGTCTGCTCCAGACCAAAGACGAAAGGAATATTTGTTGATTATTCTTTCCTGAATTGTTCATGTTCAGTGAAATGTTGTGATGAGTGGCAATGAACTGCCCTCTAAAAGCTCCTCTAGGTTTTAGGATTTAGATCAGGTGTCTGACTTGGCCGCACAAGGATGTTCACTTTCCTATTCCAGCTCTTGTGAGACTGTTGTCACATGCTCAGACTGACCAAGCTCAGTCATTAAAGACATGCAAGTCCTTCAAAGCTGCCACTGGCCTCTTGGTCATTTCCCCTGACCAATATCCTCTTGGCCCAATTTAGGCAAGGTGTTGGTGGTCTGGAACGTGACTGGTTGTACCTGAGCAAGTTTATAACAGCTACTCTAAAGGGGCTGATCACATACAGAACAGCTATTTTATTAATTCCACTTTAATAGCTGATCAGAAAGTTTAAATATTAAATGTAGATTTCATTTCATTTTCATGACATAATATTACAATAAGTAAGGATTTTGCAAGGGTATGATGATTTTCTCCAGGCACTGGATTGACTTTGTTGTTTGCAAATGCCCCAGGAAGCACGCTCAGCATCTCATCAGAGCTAAATTTACGTGCTGACCTCTGCTCCTAGCCTGCTTTATTCACAAAGTGCATATTCTGACCTTCTGTAATCCCAATACTGTGTAATCCACTCTCTTCTCCCAGTGATGGAGAGCAGGTATGATGGCTAAGTGCTGTGCTCCCAGAGAAAGGGAAGGAGTCAAACTGTAAAGGGGCTGGATACTCAGACCACCATGGGAGAAAAATCAGTATTGAAGCAGCAACAACGCTCAGTCTTCATGGTTCTCGTCTGTGTCCTCCCTCTGTTTCCTTGTGAAAAAGCCAAGCTGAAAGAACGCCAGAGAGAAGATGAGATCAGTGTTATTACATCCTTACTAGCTTGTCTCTGTTGTGTATCAGGTGTACAGTAACCTCGTCCAAACATTACATTAAAACCAGGCACAGACCAAATAACAAATGATGTTGAGTATTTCATTAAAACAGAACGTAAAGCTCTGGGATATATTATAGAGCAAGTGAACAGTCTGTTCTCATAGTCTACATGTTGGATGTGGGAGACATTTTAAGGAGTAAAGACTTGAGTGGGTGAGTTAGTGTAACAAGGGACAAACTGTTCTCTCCAGTAGACTGGGACTCCACCATCTGCTGAGTATGGAGCTGCCTAGATGCAGACCATTTAGAGTGCTCACTCCTGTCAAAAGCACTTACAATGGGCAAAGGAGTGTTAGAAATGGACCTTGAAGTCATGGAGAAAGGTCGTCTAGTCCTGTGAGTTCTGTTTTCTTTTCCATCTTGTGGACGGTTGGGTATGTGTGCACTATTTATCTGGGGAAGTTAAGGCATAGGCATGGACCGTGGAGAAAAAGGCAATCCATGTGATGCTTAGGGTTGGTTCTCATTTGCATTTGATCAAATTCAATTTAATTCAAGTCAGAATCGGAACTGGGTTTCGATTCCCAATTCTAGTGATGATCTAGGTAATGTTTTATGGGAAAACCCTGAGTCTTGGCATTCGTGTAGACGTTAAATCAACGCATAACACCAAACTAAACATCATTACAGACCATGTAGTTTTAATGATTTGGCTGATCGGGATATGTGGTGTATATTTTACTATTTGTTCACTCTAATACATGTGAATTATGTTTTTTGCAGACTGAAGTAGTCAAGAGCTATAATGACAGTCATGGTGGCAGATATGTAGAACTTATGTCTCTGGTTATGTAGATACAGTTTTGATTGAGAATGCTGGTAACCAAGGGTGGTGTTGATGTAGAAAGCTTACATGAGTGTGTGTGAATAAACAATATTTGAACTACAGGTATGTGCCATTTACAGTGGGGCAAAAAAGTATTTAGTCAGCCACTGGTTGTGCAAGTTCTTGTACTTAGAAAAATGAGAGAGGTATGTAATTTTCATCGTAGGTACACTTCAACTATGAGAGACAAAATGAGAAAAACAATCCAGGAAATCACATTGTAGGATTTTTAAAGAATTTAATTGTAAATCATGGTGGAAAATAAGTATTTGGTCACCCACAAACAAGCAAGATTTCTGGCTTTCACAGGCAAGCAGGTTGGTGTGAATAAATCAACTGTGGGAGCAATTGTAAGACATACAAGATTATTGATAATCTCCCTCGATCTGGGGCTCCACAAAAGATCTCATCCCGTGAGGTCAAAATGATCATGAGAACGGTGAGCAAAAATCCCAGAACTACACGGAGGGACCTGATGAATGACCTGCAGAGAGCTGGGACCAACGTAACAAAGGCTACCATCAGTAACACACTACGCCGAGAGGGACTCAGCTCCTGCAGTGCCAGGCGTGTCCCTGCTTAAGCCAGTACATGCCCAGGCCCGTCTGAAGTTTGCCTGAGAGCATATGGATGATCCAGAAGAGGATTGGGGAAAATATCATGTGGGGTCAGATGAAACCAAAATAAAACTTTTTGGTAAAAACTCAAACTCGTTTTTGGAGGGCAAGAAGGATGCTGAGTTGCATCTCAAGAAACACCATACCTGCTGTGAAGCATGTGGGTGGAAACATCATACTTGGGGCTGGTTGTCTGCACAAAGGGGACAGGACGATGATCCATGTTAAGGGAAGAATAAGGGCCCATGTATCGTGAGATTTTAAGCCAAAATTTCCTTCCATCAGTGAGAGCATTTGAAGATGGAACGTGGCTGGGTTTCCAGCATGACAAAGATCCTGCTTGGGCAACGAGAAGTGGCTTCGTAAAAAGCATTTCAAGGTCCTGGAGTGGCCTAGCCAGTCTCCAGACCTCAACCCCATAGAAAATGTGTGGAGGAAGTTGAAAGTTTATGTTGCCCAGCGAGAGCCCCAAAACATCACTGCTCTAGAGGAGACCTGCATGGAGGAATGGGCCAAAATACCAGCTACAGTGTGTGCAAACCTGGTGAAGACTTACAGGAAACGTTTGACCTCTGTCATTGCCAACAAAGGTTATGTTACAAAGTATTGAGTTGAACTTTTGTTATTGACCAAATACTTATTTTGTACCATAATTTACAGTTAAATTCTTTAAAAATCCTACAATGTGATTTCCTGGATTTTTTTCTTTCATTTTGTCTCTCATAGTTGAAGTGAATCTATCATGGAAATTACAGACCTCTCTCATCTTTCTAAGTAGGAGAACTTGCACAATCAGTAGCTGACTAAATCCTTTTTTGCCCCACTGTAATGTCTGCATTACATTCTGTGAAACTAGACATTACCATAATCAAAAAGTAGTTTTGATAATTTGCACACTGTTTTATTATAAAGAATAATATTAATTAAAATACAATATAGAAACATTTAATACAGTACTGTAGCCTACTGTAATTCTTATCTTTGTATCTTTACAAAACTTGAAACACCAGAATACAAACTAGTTTCTGCCTGTGATTCTTTTTTCTGTTAGCAGGTGCCGCAAGGGTTTGCTCGTACTAGTTTTCTGTTATATGTGAATAAGATATATAAGACAGATATTTATTTCCTATTACAATTCTTAAGACCTCAGACATTAAAGCAAACGGACGTTGCTCGGATGGAGGTTAAACGGGGCATACTTATATATAAAAACTGTGTGTACATTCACTATAAATGAAGTGTTTTATACCTTCCAAAGGACGAAAATGATTAGCGCAAGCAGCAGCAGGCCTCCAATGATACTGCCAATCAGAATCCACAGAGAGATCGGAATGGAACGACCCTTCAGCACCTCCAGCACAGTCTGCACACAGAGCACCATCACACACTCAACCAGATGCCTGTGTTGTTACTTTGTTAAGACATAGACAAGTCATCCATTTGTTGGCACATCAGCACAAATTCAGTATTAGAAAACGTATTTTTCCACTTCATCTTCTATTTAAATATGCCCTATTAATTACTATTGTAAATCCCCCATATGCCAGCCCCTCCACTGAGAGAGGAGGGCTGTAGTCCAAGCATGCCTGCACCACTTCTGCCATGTCCATCCACCATACTTGCCAGCACTGCGATTGGTCAGTCGTGTCTGTGTAATCGGTCAGGCCAGAGGTACCTCAGAGACTCAAACTCAGGTGATTTTGAAATGTTTTATGAACTTAATGTAGGATGGACACAAAACACTGGAAATATAACTCATGAGCAGTATTTATTAAATATGTAATGATGCCTCAAATATGGGGTCAAATATGTGAATTGTAGCTTTTTTTTAACACCAGAGGGTGCAATCTTATGTCGTGCCTTAATACACATTTAATATTAATTCTATAGATTCTTTTGTTTAATTTTTTATCAATTAAATGTAATTCAAAATGTTTTTTTGAACTGTTATTCTTTAGAAACAAAAAATGAATGTTTTCATTCGGTTATTTAAAATATGGTAAAGTTACAATAGAACATTTCTTGCAAATTGAAACCTCTTTTTCTAGTAATTTCATTTAATACAAGTACGAGTACTAGTACTAGTTTTTTGTTTAAACTTATTCAAGAAAATGTGCATTGTTTTGCATTATTTACATTTCAGAAACCTCATGAATCAAATCGACTCTTGAGCAGAGTGTATCGTTGCAACCCTAGTATTTGTTATTTAGAACTAGGGGTGTAAACAAGCAAAGATGCGAGGATGTGCATGCGAGATTTGCGTTCTTGTTTATTATGCCATCTAATGCAATTACATTTTTTTAAACACCAGAGGGTGCAGATTTCTCGTTCAGTGAGACTCCTAAGTTCTTTTCAGGGGACAAAAGATTCTTTTTATTTAAATTTGTATACAAGAAAAGTACATAATATTTTGAATTGTTATTCCTCAGAAAGAAAAAATGAACGTTTTCACTCATTTAATATATGGTTAAGCTACAATAGAGCATTTCTGTTTACAATTTTCTTTACAATAAATTTTTTTACAGTAAATGTACATTATTGTGCATTGTGTACACCAGAAATCAAACAGGATGTGATTTACTGAATGTAACATTGATAGTCGTGACAAAATTGAATTATTGAATCAGTATTGTGAATTGAATCGAATTATGAGCAGAGCGTTTTGTTTACTATTTAGAACCCTTTTGTGCATGTATGTAGAAACACCTAGCAAAACCAAAAACTCCAGGCTCTGGAAGGCTTGTTTAATCCACATCATCCATGGTTCCTCTCATAAGCACTAATGCCCTTTTGAAAACACCAAATAACCTACACGCATGTCTTGGAATGAGGGAGGAAAACCGGAGTACCCGGAGAAAAAACCCACGCACACACGAGGAGGATGTGCAGACTCCACACAGACGGAGCCCAGAGTCGGGATCGAAACCAGGGATCTGGAGCTGTGAGGCACAGTCTTAAACCTCTGCACCACCTTCTTTACTATAAACACTGCCAATCTGATTGATGAATGAAGTACAGAAGGTAGCTGGTAGTTAATATAAATTGCCCTACAGAACAAACTTCAGACTTAAACTCCCAACTCCCAAGAATGTGCATTAAGAAAGACATTCTTGTATTTTTGTGTCAGATTCATCAAGCAGGCTAGACAGGACATTTACATAACAGTGGAAGGGTGGCAATCATTTAAAAGCAGACGTCCTGCAGTTCTCTCCCTCCCCAGAGGCCAGCACTGCCTCAGTGTGATCAGTTGGACTCTGTGCAGCCAGGTGGTAGGAGACACCAATCATCAAAGCTTTGAACTTCGCCTGAGATTTACAGACACATTGTTTAATATCCCCAAACCAACCAGACATGTGAGTTTTTTATACAGAACTTGCCACTATGAAAGCTCTTCACCTTGTCTGAAGACATGGTCATGCATTCTCCTGGTGACCCGAATTAGTTGCCGTCTGTTCCCTTCAGGCAGTTGCTGATTCCACAAGACTACCTCCGTGCACCATGTTGAGGTGCAGTTCTACACACCCATATTCAATACACATGTATGTTACGACCATTTACATATCTTATTTGTTTATAAGCAGGTTAACATACGTTGTATGGTTCACTGCATATATTCGTATTCGAAGCCTCTCACCAGTATTTCAGTCTTCTTCATGTCTTCAGGATGCAGCGGACGCACATCTCTCTGAGTTGCTTTCATCACAGCCAGGTCACTCTTAATGCTACAGTTTACTCCAGACGTCTAGACACATATATATACACATCCCACATGTTCAATGCACATACACTCACTGTGGACTGCTAACATTTCTATTATACTATTACTCAGCTCTCAAACTTCACTCTCAAAATAGTCTCAATTCTTTGTGGCATGGATTCCACAAGATGGTGGAAACATTCCTTTGACATTCTGCCCCATGTTGACATGATTGCATCACACAATTCCTGCAGATTTTACAGCTGCGGATTCATGCTGCGAATCTCCCATTCTACCACATCTCAGAGGTGTTCTAGTGGATTCAGATCCGGTTCATTGGAAGGTCACTGAAGAACAGTCATGTTAATGAAGGTCATTAACACTGTCATGTTAATGAAACAAGTTTTAGAGGGTGGTTAAAGACGACCCATTAGAAGATGGGTAAATTGTGGTGCACATGGTCAGCAACAATACTCAAGCAGGCTGTGGCATTCAAGCAATGATTGATTTGTATTTCTGGGCCCAAAGTGTGCCAAGAAAACATTCTCCACACCATAACATCACCTCCACCTGCCTGGACTGTTGTCTCAAGGCAGGCTGGGTCCATGGATTCATGCTGTTGGCACCACATTCTGCAATTCTAGTAATTCTAATAATTCTTCAGTCAGGAGAGGCAGGTGAGGCAGTGCCTCACTTGTTATATTCCGACAGAAAATAAATGTAATAAAATGTGAAATTATATTTTTTAAAACAATGCTTTTTCTCTCTGTTATAAATACCATTCCTCTATAATTCTGATCACTGTTATTGTGGAGTTTGGCTGTAATTCCTGGCAAGGCACAATAAAATGCTGAAGCTCAGAGGTCTACCTCACCTCGGATCATTTTTCAGCCAAGTGATAATGAAAATCGAGCTTAGGTCCTATACACAGACCACACCAAAACACGGAAAACTGCGGAAGAAAACGTGACTCAAACAGCCATGTGTGCGTAAGAAAGCGAATTAAATAGAAAAAAAACATTGCCTATCAAAACTTAATTTATTGAGAATTTCAAAGTGTAATATTATTTGAGATCCATATATGTGTACATCACACTGCACGTCAATGATTCTTGGCCTGACAGAAGTGAAAGCGATGTGATCTTTTCTGTTGTATCCCATTTGCATCAGGTTTTGGCACGTTGTACCATTCTGAGAGTTTTTCGGTTTTGTAAAGAGTGAGTATCTGAGTTATCACGCCTTTCATTTAGCACCCCCAAACCGGTATAGTCAGCCTCTGTTCTCATCAACAGGATGTTCAACAAGACCTGACCCTCACTTTTATTGACAATTGCTGAGGGAAAACTTAGAGATGGTTGGGTGTGAAAAATCCAGATGAGCAGTTAGAGAAACACTGAAGCCAGCCGATGGGCACCGGACAATCACGCCACTGTCAGAAAATCACTGAGATAGTTCTCCACATGTGAACATTACCTGAAGCTGCTGGCCTGTATCTGTGTGTTTGTATGCACACACTGACTGCCCAGTGATTGGATGATTAAGACAACTGCAGAATGGTGTATGGTTGATTGGTGAATGGTGCATGAATGGGGGTGTTCCTATGAAGGGCTAAGTGTGTATTGGACGCTGCTTGTGTATTTTATAGAACACTGCAGCAGCGCTTTTGCACTGAATGCTAGTGGAAGAGCTTTCTGGCTTGACAGTTGGTGGTCTACATATTTTTCTTCCATTCCAGAATCCACAGAGACTGGGCTTTAGTACTGGCGCCTTGAATTGTAAGAAGAGCATGCAATTCATTTCAAACCATGAAATCAAAAAACAGATATTAAACGACTTAATTTCTGTGTACACAACTGATGTGCAAAAATGGGACTATCTTCATAGCAAAACACACACCACCACACACGGGTTTAACCACTCACGTGTAAGAGGACCCTCCACCACGGATGCGAAGACTCTGTCTGCCGCAGCTACAGAGGGTAAACTTACATGCAGCTCCAGATTACTGACCACATAACAGCCTAAATTATGTATCTGAAAACACAATTCCGACATACAGTATTAATACAAGCACAATGCAAATACAAAGCCTGAATGATAACTCATGATTCCTTATATATACAGACCCTAAAATGTGTGTAGAATTCAGGTCCGATCCCCTCTGAGACAGTCCTGGTGGGATGCACCTCGTACCGGTTTAGATTGGAATCACTGAATAGGATCAAACCAATAAAAAGAGAGCTGTTATTAACAAGTATGCATCACGTAATGTACAACATATGTCATTGGAGGTGATGCAGCAGCAATTCTCTAGCCCAGTGGTTCCCAAACTTTGTCTGCAGTGCCCCCCTTTTGTAGATGAGAATATTTTCGAGTGGCCCATTCAGAGTTCTTGCTCATCTGCACCCTGTTAACACTGGTTCAGAATTAGCAAAACAATTTGAATGAAAAGTTGAATGCATTAGTATTTGGTATGTTCCCCTTTTTTGCTACACACTACACTTGAGTTTCTCTAAAAGTCTCTAAAAGTGTCCCAGTGTGAGAGAGTGAATGTCTATGTACCCTGTGATGGACTGGCACAATGTCTATGGTTGGTTCCTGCCTTGTGACCTGTGCTGCCAGAACCTGGCTCCCTGAGACCGTGAATTAGATTAATTAGGGATGAAAATGAATTTATGTATCTGATAATGTATTTGATAATGCATACTATTACATCTGTCATAATTCCAGGCTTGGTGAATGCATGGCTGGGAAAAGTCTAAATAGCCAGTCAGATTAGAGTAACCTACATCACCACTAACTTTGCTACTGCAATGGAACAGCCTGCTATGGAAGGACAAAAGGGTCAAGAGAGGCGCTCCAACATACATCGTGACAATGTGTCAAATTTTAATGACCCTGTTAAATCGTTTATTTCTCAGCTCTCAGTAAATCAGGGCCTGAGTGTAATCATATATAAAAAAGTAATGTAAAACAAAGGGTCTCTAACCTGGATATGAAGAGGTCAGGCTCATACTGAACTATGCTTTGTAACTGAACAGTGTTGTCTGACATAGTGTCCTCTCGCTCGACACTGTCACTGTGAACAAACACGAGCAAATTGTTACTATTATACATGTGCCTTATCACCAAATGTGCATGAAACAATTGGTGTGGTTTGTTTTCAATCCTGTGTTACATGCGTGTGTAATAATTCACACATTTGAATTTTGAATATTGAATATTGAATATTTGCAGCCTATAGAATATGTACACTGCATAGACAAAGGTTTGTGGACACCCCATTTGAGCTCTAGTATTTCAGCAACACTCACTTGTAACCCAGTCATAATAGAAAGGGTTTATGGATTCTCCTTACACAAACAGTGGCAGTCGAATGGGTTGTACTAAATAGCCCAGTGGCTCTCAATATAAGACACTTATAGGTTTCCTCTTCCAACAGTTAGGTTCATCAACTTTCTGCCCTGCTGTCCTTAAACAAAGCCCAATAGAATTGGTTTGCCAACTTTGATTAAGAACTTTGCAGGTTTGCACAGAACCTTGAACTCCATCAGACACCCTCTTCACATACTTGCATACTTCACATTTTATTCAAACTTTGACTCCATGACTTTAGTTTCGCTCTTAGATTTATCATCTACGCCGCCCAAGGAGGTTGGGTCCCTTTTTGAGTCTTGGTCCTCCTAAGGTTTCTTCCTATAACTCAGGGAGTTTTTCCTTGCCACTGTCTCCCTAGGCTTGCTCAATTTGGGATTGAACGTAGTTATTAGGAGATAATCTAAACTTGTAAAGTTGCTTTGAGACAATGCTCCATTGTAAAAAGCGTTATATAAATAAATCTGACTTGACTTGACTTGACCCTCAACATGGACTGGAATGCCAATGGTTTATTATCTAAACTCAGAAGCTGACCTCACAGTCATGTTTTAAAATCAAGTGGAAAGCCCTATTTAGAAGAACAAACTAATACCCTTGTTTTGGATGTAAGATTTTGGGTGTCCACAAACTTTTATCTATAAATGTATATTGTTGTGCCTGTGCGTGAATACTAGTCGTCTTGTTTTGGTCTACCTTGTTGCAAGAAGCTTCATTTGGATCTTATTGTTAAGCGACATGCAGCTAAACTCAAACTCCAACATGAAGTTCACCTACAACAGAGGGTAAGATATGAATGAGCGTTGTATTAAACTTCAGTGGCTATTTTTACAGAGATGGAAAAAAAGAATTGGGTGTTAGAAGTGGAGGAGGCACCTTAGACTGGGAACGAAAAACTGGATAGCTGACATTACAAGAGTGACTGTTGGAGCCCAGGGTAGTACACTCTATCTTAAACTGGACATCTTCCTGAGAGAAGGGAAAGCACAATTCCACTTTAGTTGACTGAAGTCAGTGATTACAATCAGAGAAGTGGAGGAGGAATAGATATGAATTAAAAAATGTCGGATGTACAGCCAGACAGTGTTTACCCGTATACTCAGGCTGCTGAAGTGCAGGTTTTTGGAGTAATGCAGAATAAGACTGGTGTTATAAGCGTTCTCTAATCGGTTCTGGAGCTGAACTTCAACTCCCAAGCGTCTTCGAGGACTGCGGATCACATACGGCTGTTGTCTGGCGTAGAAAAGAGGTTCATTCTTAGACACTGAGTCTATTTACATACAACTATCAGCCCAATTGTTAAAACCACTTACAGGTGAAGTAAATAACAATGACAGTGCGAAGCCAATAACCCAAATTTTACCTTGCCAGATACATTTAGCTGTTACAGTACAGCAGTAGTAATGACATGTAACAGTGCAGTACACAAATTTAATACAGCAAATTCAATAAATCCCGCTGTGCAAGAACTGTGTGTGGGCTGGGTTTGTGGATGTCCCAGCAGAGCTCGGCTAAGGATGAGATGACATGACAGATGTATTCATTTCAATTTGTGGCGGTAAGCTGATGCAGCACCAAAGTGGAAGGAGAAGGGGTGCAACACCAGTGGAGAAACAAGAGCTGTGTCCTCACAACACAGCAGATGAGAGTTAAATGCGCTCGCTTCTCACAGCCTCATGCTCAGTTCAGTTTTGTAAATGCAAGAGGAAATATACACTGGCACGTAATAGACAGTTTCTCATTCTATAAATATGTTTGTAAGGGAGAGAGAGAGAGAGAGAGAGAGAGAGAGAGAGAGAGAAGGAGGAACTGAGTGAATCACTGCACTGCATGCAGCTCTAAAGTGAAATAAGATTTTACCCATCTTAATAGAAAATCGATATGTGGCGGTAATAAGGGAAACACTATCTTGACTATTACGACAATACTGGTGAACTACAGCATCCCATATAGCTTTGGTAAGTACAGTATAATATGGTGTCCGGACAACATCCAGATCGCATAACATGTGATTTCACAGAATGTGTAATGGTCATTAAGCAATGCATACTTGTACTTCAATCTCTGATTATACAGACACTACATGATTGAGCAAATTATACTATATAAAAACTACTTTGAAAGCCTGTGGTTTCTGAGGTTAGTGTTTTTTTGTATGTCTGACAAAACAGTGATAATACAAAAAGAGGTATCATCCTGGCTTTGACACTATCGTGAGGCTAACACTAGCACTAACAATAAGCCTCGTTAATACCACTCCAAGCAACATTTAGAGTAGCAGCCTTCCGCTAATTGTAGTACCTTGTTCCTGAGATGTCCATATGAGCTTGCAAAACCAGGTCCGTCACGCACACATCATCCTCTCCACAGTCTTTATAAAATGAAATCTACGAAACATGTGCAGGCTTTTACATTAACATCAACATTGTTAAGAAAATGTGGATGGACTAAACTCACAGATTTCTTAAGCGTGGTTGGCCAGCCTTCATCCAGTGTTGGGCCACTGTCTGTGTCATTAATTTTAAAGTTCAGGGAGAAGCTGATGGGGCGAATGTAGTCTGCTGTGTCCTGTGGGTTAGTTGAATAGAGAAAATGAAGAAACATGAATAATCAGTCACTTAATCTTATCTACAGTACTGTGCAATAGCCTTAGTCTATATTTTTCAGTTTATCTTCTGCTTATTCCTTATTTAGGTTTTAGTGGTAGTCGCACTTTGTAGTTCTACAATTACAAACTGTAGTCCATCTGTTTCTCTGCATACATTGTTAGTCCCCTTTAGTCTGCTCTCTAATGATCAGGACCCCACAGGGCAGATCACCACAGATCAGGTACTATTTGGGTGATGGATCATTCTCAGCACTGCAGTGACACAGATGTAGTGGTGCTGTGTTGGTGTGTGTTGTGCTGGTAAGAGTGGATCAGACAAAGCAGTGCTGCTGGAGGTTTTAAACACCTCAGAGTCATTGCTGGACTGAACATAGTCCACCAGCCAAAAATTTCCAGCCACTAGCATTCTGTAGGCAGCGTTCTGTGAGCACCGATGAAGGATTAGAGGATGACTAACACAAACTGTGCAGCAACAGATGAGCTACTGTCCCTGACTTGTCTTTGTCTCTGGCTACATCTACAAGGTGGAGCAGTAAGGTCATTGTCTTTAAATAAAGTGAACAGTGAGTGAACAATGTTTTAAAACTCCAGCAGCACTCCTGTGTCTGATTCAATCGTACCAGCTCCACACACACAAACACACCACCACCACATCACTGCAGAGCTGAGAATGATCCACCACTCCATAGTACCTGATCTGTGGTGGATTTGTGGGGGTCCTGGCCATTGGAGAACAGAGTAATGGGGTCTAACAAAGTATGCGGAGAAACAGGTGAACTACAAAGCACGATGACCACTAAAACTTAAATGAAGAATAAGCAGAACATAAACTGAATAATACAGAATTCCTAAGGCTTGTACACAGCAATGTACACATACACTGAAACGTTTGTGAATCATTTAAAAACAGGTGTTTCTGCATAATTACTCATATATTTGTTCTGATCTTTATCCAAGTTATAATAGACAAACATTCTGATAAAAATATTCAAACAAGCAATAATGATTTAAAGTTCAGTTTTTTGTCTGCAGTGCATATTTCACTAAAAATGTAGCAATCTGCATCTCAGTTAATATACTTCTGCATCATATACTGACAACTGACACACTGTCTCAGAAATATTGTGTAACATTTTATTTTTGCAAACTTAAGATGTGAAGCAATCCTTGTTACCAAATGAGTGACGGTCTATTTCTGGGCCACATTTGCCATTTTCACAGAACCGTGAAATGTGGGCGATGACTTCAACTGAATCTGGCTGCCAGTACACACCCAGACCTGCCCCCAATGGGCCATATTTAGCCCAAAATGCAAATCCTGCACAAACATTACCTCTGGTAGATTATATGTGGGCCACATGAATAATGAAGATATACCTTTATTTTGGCTGCCAACAGTTGGGCCACATTTTGCCCACAATATAAGTGCCACATAACTGACCCATAAGTGCCTAAACTAAGCCAGACGTGTTATCTGGGAATGTTTTTAAACAGAGCAGTGGCTCTATACTAAGTCCTTTAATTAACACCATTTTATTCAGTTTTTCCTAAAAGTGGTAAAAGTGTAGGTCAGCTCTGTAGGGGTTTTTAACTTCTCCAGCATTGTACATTATATAACAGTTTGTACTGATGAACACCCATGTCTCATGCATCTCTACCTTTCTTGCTTGTAATGCTGTAATCAAAAGCATGTATGACTGCATAAGTGAAAACAGCCAAGATGTTAATCATAACCAGTTGTTTTGCTTTTTTAAATTTTAAATACACAGGCAGGGGACCAAAGCCAAGACTATTATATATCTGGAACAGAACTTTAAAATCATCACACACACACAACACACACACACACACACACACAACATAAATGTCACACAGCCTTCGCTTTTAGAGCACACCAGTACAGAGTCAGAAAAATAAATCACTTTTGTTTTCATCACTAAAAATATCAACAACATCCAAAAACAAATCAATCCTCAATTGACAAATGTAAAGCAACTCTTCAGAACAAACAAACCAACACTGCAATCATTCACATTCTGCTTAAATCAGCATCAACATGCATCAAGACGCCAGCTTCCATAAAGAAAAATGCTAGGGCAGTCACCTATATGATCTGAATAATTACTTTAAAATGCAGTTCATCCTTCTACCTGTCATTGTGAATTGATCAACAGTATCATAAGAAGACGTGTGTTTTCTCTATTGAGATCAACGCTATTCGAGCATCCTGTCGTGTTTCTGTGGCATATACCTATGGCTTTGAGAAGACAAGAGACAGTCTCAAACATCAATCAAACTAGACATGCATCGATCGATCAGACGGTGACCAGAATTGGCCAGTGAAACGGGCATAAAACAGTGATCATCCTATCCAGCGTCATATAACCGATTCTGTTCCGGTCACATTTACAGTGCATGATGGCACAGTGGCACAAACCCAGCCACACATGAACAGCATAGTGCTTTTAACTAATTGTAATTTGGTTTTGTTTTGTACGAAGCTTTAAACATGGCTTAGCCACTCGCCGGTTTGTTTATGAGAACTCTGCTGAAGCATACAGTGGGGAAAAAAGTATTTAGTCAGCCACTGATTGTGCAAGTTCTCCTACTTAGAAAGATGAGAGAAGTCTGTAAATTTTCATCATAGGTACACTTCAACTATGAGAGACAAAATGAGAAAAAATAATCCAGGAAATAACATTGTAGGATTTGTAAAGAATTTAATTGTAAATCATGGTGGAAAATAAGTATTTGGTCAACCACAAATAGCAAGATTTAGTTTTTCTGAAAAGCGGACAGGATGACTGATCCGTGTTAAGGGAAGAATGAACGGGGCCATGTATCGTGAGATTTTAAGCCAAAACCTCCTTCCATCAGTGAGAGCATTGAAGATGGAACGTAGCTGGGTCTTCCAGCATGACAATGATCCCAAACGCACCGCTCGGGCAACGAGTGGCTCCTCCGTAAAAAGCATTTAAAAGTCCTGGAGTGGCCTAGCCAGTCTCCAGACCTCAACCCCATAGAAAATTTGTGGAGGGAGTTGAAAGTCCGTGTTGCCCCAAAACATCACTGCTCTAGAGGAGATCTGCATGGAGGAATGGGCCAAAATACCAGCTACAGTGTGGTCAAACCTTTTGAAGACTTACAGGAAACGTTTGACCTCTGTCATTGAAAAAAAAAGGTATGTTACAAAGAACCGAGCTGAACTTTTGTATTGACCAAATACTTATTTTCCACCATAATTTACAATTAAATTCTTTAAAAATCCTACAATGTGAGTTCCTGGATTTTTTTCTCATTTTGTCTCTCATAGTTGAAGTGTACCTATGATGAAAATTACAGACCTCTCTCATCTTTCTAAGTAGGAGAACTTCACAACAAGCGCAATCAGTGGCTGACTACTTTTTTGCCCCACTGTATTCATGATGAGGACGTGTTAGATTTCAGTTGTGTTTTAAGCGCTACTAAGTCAAATAGTCTATTCCTCTATTTATTTCGGGCACAGCAACGTCTTCAGCATGGAAGCTCCTCAGAACGTGCTGTTTGTAATACATGCATAGTGACAATAAGCCACCGGAGGAACAACTCAAAACTAGCAAAGGCAAAGCGGTTACAGCTAAAGCTAGCGCTGGCACAGAGCCAGACACAAGCCAGCAGCCCCTGCTATTTTTCTTTAGCAATGAATTTTAGCAGAACCTAGAATTAGCAGAAATTCTAAATTGAATTTACGTTAACTTTGGTATCTGCCAATTTTCAACCCAAATACACGATCGGAAGATATTTCTCAAACTTAACCAACCCTGAAAGTCAATCAGTGACATGAAACAAATGAGCAATATCTTACAAGGTAATTGGCTGCAGCCCAGTGTGAAGCCCCTTGGTCACAAGTCCCTGCAGTTTTGACTTTTGACTAAAGGACTAAAACGGCAAAAGAAACCCTATATTATATTCCCTCTTGTGTGAGGAGAATTGTTCGTTCGGTATAATTGGTAAGACACCAGTTTAGACCATGGCTCCATCCGAAATGGCATACCTACCAACAGTATGTAGTCCATCCAGTATGCCCTGCTCAAACGTTAAAGCAGTATGCTCTTTCAGTATGCGAGTGTGCAGTATGCACAGAACCTCAGATGCACTACCCATTCTTGTGTACTGCTTTCACATACTATTCAGTATGGAAGCACACAGTTTTGGATGCAGCCCAGATTTTATGACATGATTGTGCTGAAAGTGGCATCCAGCCCCGCCCGTGCTGACAGTTGATCAGTTGATCGGCCCCAAAAACTGATCGGTCCATCTTTAGTTGATAGAGCTGCCCATTCCTAATTATGATGAAGCTTAAACAAACCTATAATCCCTCCTTTCAGCTTTTAGCCAATTAGAGTGGTAGCTTGGCTTTATCGTATTAAAGACATATTCAAATACGTATAAATTTAAACATTTACATTTACAGCATTTGGCAGACGCCCTTATCCAGAGCAACTTACAATTCAGTCTTACAATCCAAGCAATTGTGGGTTAAGGGCCTTGCTCATGGACCCAACAGTGGCAGCTTTGGCAGAGGTGGGATTTGAACCCTGGACCTTTTGGTTCATAGTCCAGTACCTTACCCGCTAGGCTACCACAGTCCCTTGTTGCTTCCAGGCAAAACTTAACAACACTGTTCCAATAGATGAACAGATTAAATAATTACTGTGCTTCTTTGAAATAAACATTAATATAATAACTCAATAGACAAAAAAAGTCAATATTATGAAATACTTCTTAGATCCTAAAACTCTGAAAAGGGCCCTGAGGACACTAAAAACCCACCTTTACACTCACATTAATAACTGGTATGCCATGCTGCCTAGGTACTGACATATTTTATTCAGTCTGGATTCATCTGTGTGTCAATAAAATATTAGAAAAGTGTATGTGCCTTGAATTATGACTGGAATAAAGATCAGACCTCAATTTCTAATCACATAATGCAAAAATCTAGATGATATCAAGGGGTCCACCAACAACCTTGCAACGGTATCTGTCTTATTATACTGAATGGACTCACAAACACATGGAAGGGCATCATGTAGCACACAGACGCCCCTACACGAACTCGAACTCCTATTACAGTCTGTCTTTGGGAGTTCGAATCAAAGAGAGCACGTGCAGACAGCTTCCTATCATCCAGCATGACCGCCACTTGCAGATCTGAGCAATGACATGGAGTCAGCATGTGAAAAACATAGAGAACGGATGCATGATAACTCTGTATTAATGCTGAGCCTATAAAGCACTTGAGTCTAATTTAGAAGTGGCTGTTATACCAAAGTCAGTTCCATGTGAGCCCGGGGATCGGGACTTAGCCAGGAAGCAGACGGTGGCATTGAGGCACGCCGAGTCTCTGCCTCCCCTGTGGCAGTTCTTCTGGATCACATTGATGGAGTGTGGCTGGAAGGACAGACTCATGTTGATCTGGACTATGGTACGAGACCTGGACATGGGAGAAAGTAAATGTATTGAGTAGAACAGGAAACACCGATTGAAGAAGATTTGGGACTTGTGTCATGCGCTAATGTTGTAGAGCACCTAAGGACTACAGCACTGCCAAGGCCTCCCACTGCCAGATCTAATAACCCATCTCCATCCATGTCCAACTGAGCGCTTAGACTGCGGCCAAAATACTGCAGACCTGCAGAGAAAGAGGAGCCAGAGATACGCTACAAGAGGAGGCACAGAGTGAAAGGCATGCATAGAGATTAAAGAGGATAGAGTATGGGAGAATGCAAAAAGATACAGAAGGCAGGACCAGTGAAGACAGATTAAGAGAAAAAAATAGCTATTAGGCATTTTGTACTGCATGGAATCTTATGCATTCATTTAAAGCATGTAGATTATTTTACCTGTTTGCATTGTGGTATGATATAGAATTCATCCCCATGGTAGACGTAGAGTGCGCCCTGATGGTCATCTTCCAGTGGTGCTCCCACCAGTACGTCAGTGTATCCATCATGGTTGAGGTCCGGAGCCACAGCCATGGCGTAACCAAACCGTGCATCCTGTGCTTTCTGCTGAGGATGTAGCGTACCATTTGGAGCAAAACCATTCTGGGATAGAAAGCATTGACAACGACAAAAAGTATGAGTATGTTACAGTCTACACAACACTATAATGTTTTCAAAATACAGACTACAGTGCCACCAAAACTGTTATACGCCAAGTGCAGATGTGTGATTCAGTGACAGTTGTAAACTATGCTTTTTTATGTGTTACACTGACCAACCAATTCAAAAAGTCATAATCACATTGTTTTAAGCTCATGTAGTTTGTGCATACATTTTAATGTAGGCTGCATTTCCAGCAGATTCAACTTGCAATTCTAAAATATGTCTGGGCGTTGTATGGTTTAAGCTCTAGAATTACCCAGGGTAAGTCGAGCTTAATTTTGCCTGTGGTTTAAAACTGGATAGGGACATTAACTGTACTTTTTCTTCCTCTAGCATTAAAACTGCAATGTCTTCTCAATTACTGCTCACCACTTTAAGTGTTCTGATATTAAATCTAAAGAAATTCTTTTGTGACTTCAAAAAAGATTACTTAACATTCATGAATATGCCAGCATTAAGTCATATGTTTATTTTAGTGAGTGCAAATCACGTCCTGACCATTGTGGTGTTATGAGTACTTTTGGTACTGGGAAGGATGGAAGAGGAGGGAAATGGAGAACTCTGAGAATTAGGCTGGAGGTCAGGGTGGCTTGCCGTGTTTGCTGGACAGCCAAGCAGAGGCAGAGGGTGCTAGTGCTGATGATTAAATATAGATAGCTAATTGGAAAGCAGACATAGTTTCAGTTGTGGGCCTTCTTCCGAATTTCAGTTAACCCCATTTTACCATCCATAACATGAATAAAAGGTTTAGATGCACAAAGGATTTAAGAGGGCTCTTTCACCTCCTGTTTCTTACCCCATCCAGACAGTACACATAGACTTTCCCTGTCTCTTTACTTCCTGCTCCTAGGAACATTGGGGCAGCGATCAATAGGATATCTGTTATACCATCCTTATCTACATCCACCGGACACAACTCGCTGCCAAAATAGGAGCCAATCTGAAATTAGGGAGACAGAAAACAGATATAAATTGATCCAAATTTAACATAGGGTTGTGCGATTTATATCATCTATGATAATATTTTAATTGTCATTTAAATGATGTGCGAGTGTTAGCAGACATTATCAAGTATGTCACTCACTTTTCAAAAAACAATAAAAAAAACACACCTTAAGAGATCATGTATTCACTGAGTCATGTAACCAGGTGGGACAGACTACCACACATGCAGCGTGCACAAATCAAGCTAGCATTCTACCTAAAACTGCATGACTGAAGGTAAAAATGAGTGAACAAACTTCATCAGGAGACAAAATACAGACACCACCAGCCTCACAGTCTACGCCATTGGAAATGGTTTAGCTATGAAAAGATGGATGTTGATCAAAAGATGGTGTTCTGCTATGTCGGAAATCAGTTGCTGTTAAAGATTGCTCGACAACTAACTCATTTCCCCATCTGCAAATTAACCACCGTGCAGAATATCGAGATTATGACAAACTTCAGGAGGCATGACAGACTTCAACCAGCCAAGGTAGCAGCACAAAAACACACTCAGCAAACCTCAACGGAATCATTCTGAAAAAAGTGCCTTATGACAAGAAAAGCAACAGATGGCAAGACATAACAAATGCTGTCACCAATTACATCATGAAAGACACTGTGCCAAATCAGATGGTTGAGAGAGATGGGATCAAACAACTTTTGAATACTTTAGACCCAAGATATACACTGCCAAAGTATCATCTAAAATTATCGTTATTGATAAAATCCCAGAGAATATTGAGATTGAATTACGATTTTCTGGAACTAAAATAGCAATAAATGCAAGATAAAAGATAACAGACATCAGAGAAACCTAATACTGCAAAATGGTTACTGTGCTTTAACAAAAAGAATATTTTCTATTAGCAAGGTGTAAAAATGAATGAATGAATGAATGAATGAATGAATGAATGGATTTCACCTGCTCTCCTTCTAGGGCTTGTGTGATGGTGACGTCACCACTTGGATTCATGTCAAATAGAATGACTTTGCCTTTATGTTTGAATCTGGGTGCTCCAGCTACATAGAGTGTCCTCCAATCACCTACTGTCACTGAGGACACAGTGTAGCCTGCAACATGTGCACACACCAAACCACACTTTACATACATCCATGTACTGACATACATCCACACATACACATATTGTAGATCATTTAATAACAAACGAGTGTTGAGCTTACAGCGGAATTCATATATATTATCTATTAATTACAATTAATTGAATGGTACATTTAAATCATATGGGATGAGGTTACCCAGGTAAGCTGCAT
This sequence comes from Ancistrus triradiatus, assembly GCA_025084515.1. NCBI lineage: Eukaryota > Metazoa > Chordata > Actinopteri > Siluriformes > Loricariidae > Ancistrus > Ancistrus triradiatus. The sequence goes on from JAJAGP010000092.1 coordinate 786,142, forward strand.
GATTTTTCAGCTCCAAAGGAAATTCTTTTTCAAAAGCCTCTCGAGGAGGCATGATTCTTCCATCAGTACTTTCTTTCAACACCCCACCTTCCCAGTCATATGCTCCCACCATGCCAAACAAGATCCCATCCTTGGAAAAAATAAAACTAATTAAGAAACTAAAAAGAAAACCACGTTATTGAGTAATATTTGTATTTCACATAAAGTGGGGACCAAAAGTCTAGAAAACACTAGTGAAAATGTTTCTTGAATTTAACAGAAGATTTCTATTACAATTCATATCAGCATAATGATTTCAATGAAACGGTGAACCTTACATTTAAAATACATACATTTCAGTATTTACTAGTCTTTGCCATGTTCCTGTTGCTGTAATGGCACTCAAGACTCCAAAAGTTTGTACAAGATCTGATGATCCGTGTTATCACAGCATGATTTCACAATATTTCAAACAGAATCTTGTGATGTTACAGAATGCTTGGTTTGCTCTGTCTCCAAGTGCCCCCACAAACGCTCAGTGCGTTTTAGGTCAGGTGAACATGGCAGTAGCTGTTGCAAAGCTTTGAAGTGTATTTGGGGTCATTATCCTGCTGCAGTATAAATTGTTCACCACAAAGACCCAAAGTGTTTTCACTAATGGTCTGAGACTTTTGGCACCCATGCCAGATAATTTGAATACCAGTAACAGCATACCAGGAAAAAGCAAGCAAACTGAAGCCTGCTTGTTATTTGGCCTAGCATAAAGGCCTGTGAGTCTGTTTCAAATAGAGGCACCAGGCAATGGTAAAACAATCCATGCCATTAACTATCAATAGACCATTCAGGCGACAATTTAAATGGTTTCTGCTCAACACAACAACCCCATCCACCATTAAAATAGTGTACTCACATTTAAAATGTGTGTTGAGAATCCAATCTGAGACATCTCCATGAGGAAGGTACTTTCATTGTATCCCAAAGTCCCTGTCATGGAATAAAAACGTGATATCCCATTAGAGCAATATCAGGAATAACCCTTAGGGTCAGCCAACTGACCTTCACCTCATATGGTGATTACATATGCTTCAGCATCGATCATAATGCTGAGGAGTGCAAATCTATTCAGTAACACATCTGCCTGTCTAAAAGATTAAGATCACTATAAGTGTGTTAAAACTCATCTTGAATAATTCAAATATTCTGCCGTGACAACCATGCCAACAGATCTTTCAATATTCGCAGGTCTTCATCATCTCTGTACCTTCCCTTCCTTCCTTCCTCTTCTCACATGCAAGCTAGTATGCCACCCTTCAGCCCTGGTCTAGCTCAGACCTTGTACAGAGGTGGCATCTTGCTCTGACCCCTTTAGTTCCTTTCTTTCCTCCCTCTTTATTTACTCTTCCTTTAAAATGGTACAATTATGTAATTCAGCTTAGTCAGAACTGCCACTAACATCTTCAGAAAACACGCACATACACATAATATCTGAAAAAAATCCTGATAACATTGTATGACGCAACATGACTATTGTGAAGTAAGGACTACCTGCTCTATACTTGTCCTTCTTTTGGTTACTTGTATCAGCCTAAATCAAGGCAGTGGTTACACGGGGGAACTAATGGTCTGGCCTGCACCACAGACCCAGCACCAATTACCCGAGGCACCCAGAAGCATGAGGTAGAGACTTGGGAACAGACAGCACCAGAATGAAACCCGGTGCTGAAACTCTATACCTACTGGAAACTCCAACTGCACCTCAAACCACACCTAGGGGTGTGCGATATGTACCGTCTGCAATAATATCTTAGTTGTTGTTTTAAAGATGTGTGAACTGACATTATCAGGTATGTCACTCACCAGCCTTGCAGTCTATGCCGTTGGAGGTGGTTTGGCTTTGAAAAGACAGATGCTGCTCAAAAGACAGCAATGTGCAAACTATGTTAGAAATCAGTTGCTGTTAAAGACAGCTCGACAACTAACGTATTTCACAATCACCATGCAGAATATCAAGATTATCACAAACTTTGGGAGTCAGCTTTCCACAATGGGCTTAAACCAGCCAAGGTACCAGCACAAAAACACACTCAGCAAACCTTAGTGGCATCATTTTGCAAGAAAAAAAGGTCCTAACAACAAGAAAAGCAACAGATAACAGGACATAAACACATCTAGACTTCTTCCCATTGTTGACTGCGTCTCAATCTCCCAGCTTCCAGCGTGTTGGTCTAGCAAGGACTCTTCACTTTTGGTTATCATCCTGGTTTTATTTGTGTCCCTAGTTCCCGCCTTCCAGGGTGACGGGCTGGTGAGGATGCTCACCAGTGAGTTTAGTGCCAGTTTGGACTATTCCCAAGTTTACATTTTCCAGGGTTTTAACCTGACATGGACTCTCGTCTTCAGGTTCTGTCTGTTCTTTTGTCTGTGTCCAAAGTTCCTGGCATGAAAGGTGTTGGCCTAGTTTGGACCTCCAGGTTTGTGGGTTTCACCCTGATTTTGTTTGTGTCCCTAGTTCTTGCCTTCTAAGGTGTTGGCTTACTAAAGACACTCACAGCTGGGCTTATTTCCCTGTTTTGTCCAAGTACCAAGTTCCCTGCTTCCTGGCTTTCAGGGGTTTTGGCCTGGCCTGGACACTTGTCCAGGCCAGATGACCTTTTTCATCCTGGTTTTGTCTGTTCCCAAGTTCCTAGCTTTTATTATATTGGAATGGTGAGGGCTCTTGCTGTTGGTTAAATTTCCAGTTCTGTATATTCACAAGTTCTTCCACGTCAGGAGGTTTCCGAGTTTCAGAGTTCCTGATGTGACAGGGGCTGGGTAAGTGGTGCCCCATGGGTGCTGTTGTGTGACAGAATAAATCTATTTATTTTCTGAGAAAAGTATTCTGTCTACTAAAAGTCTACTAATGATACTGATTTGCTACCAACTACAAACCGTGCCACTCAACTACAGTTTTTTAGATATTCACAGCTGCCTCACATCTTACCTTCCAGGCTGAATATGCGATCTCCCAAAGCATCGACAATGTCATTTAGTGCTGCTTCATCTGTTACGTTAAAGAAGTATTTCTCATCTGGATCACTGGCAATGTATTTAATTTCATTAATGAAGGTCTCTGGGTCCTGCTGCCGGCGGATGTAGTGACCCAAAACCTAATGGATAGACAGAGACAGAAACATGGCTGTCAGAAACATTAATGTGGTGAATGATCGTGGGAAGAATGTTTTTGTTAAAATGACATAACCTGAATAACAGATATGCTCTCATACAGTGACTCAACAGCTGTATCACATTACAAAACATCTCAACCAGAGGATGTGATCCATTAGTAAGAGAACACCTACGCATGATTCACAGAGAGAACAACGCCTTCTCACAAGAACAGTGCAGAACATCTGCTGGCAAGTGACCACTAATGACAAGTCCATCACATACCTTTGGATCTTGTCCCATCAAAACCCATTTGAAGGGTCCCCTTTCGTTTGTAATAAGCCCCTACAGTACACGTTCCTTCAGAAAATCTTCTGGAAACTTCAACTGAACAGACAGAGGCTTAAGCTATTATTCCAAATTTATTATCCAGTCACCAAACACTATGTATCTCAGATATGTTAGAACTTATATTAGAATGAAACCTTGCATTCAGATGGAAAATATATATTAATATATAAAGCTATACTAATATTAAACAAACAGCCATAAGGTTAAGACCACCGACAGTGTGATGCTCTCTGCAACGTTCTGCTGTAAGAGTCCTGGCATTCATGCAGATGTTACTTTGAGACATACCACCCACCTAAACATTGTTTCAGCTCAAATACACCCCTTCATGGCAGTGGAATTCCCTAATGGCAGCAGCCTCTTTCAGCAGGATAATGCACCCTGCCACACTGCAAAATTGTCTAAGTGAACGGCCCTCTGAATTCCCCAGATCTCAATCCGATTTAGTGAGATGTGCTGGACAAAGGTTCCTTCAGGATACCTTTAGAGGTCTTCTCAGCACGAGGGAGCTCTATGCAATATTAGACAGGTAATTTTAATGTATGTGTTACAGGTCATTATAATGTATATTCCATGTATAGCAAATTCCTCTGACTGGGGTAGAACATAAAATACTCATCATGAGTCTATGGTCAGTTTAATGGGAATATTCACACATAATAATAATAATAAGATGATCCTTTCTCTCATAAAAACTACACCCTTATTTAACTTGAGTGGCACACAAGTCTTATATGTCATCCCACTACCGTGATGACCCTGGTTTGAGTACTGCCGATGTTGTCTGGCTGGTCTGGGCATCACATTTACACATGACTGGCTGTGTCTGAGAGAGGGGAGGATGGTTTAGATCATTCCCATTGCAAAAAAGTATTTAGTCAGCCACTGATTGTGCAGGTTCTGCTACTTAGAAAGATGACATAGTTCTGTAATTTTCATCATAGGTACACTTCAACTATGAGAGACAAAATGAGAAAAAAAATCCAGGAAATCACATTGTAGGATTTTTTAAAGAATTTAATTGTAAATCACGATGGAAAATAAGTATTTGGTCACCCACAAACAAGCAAGATTTCTGGCTCTCACAGACCTGTAATTTCTTCCTTAAGAAGCTCTTCTCTCCTCCACTTGTTACCTGTATACATGGCACCTGTCTGACCTCGTTATCTGTATAAAAAACACCTGTCCACAGCCTCAAACAGTCAGACTCCAAACCATTGCCAAGACCAAAGAGCTGTCGAAGGACACCAGGAAGAAAATTGTAGACCTGCACCAGGCTGGGAAAAGTGAATCTACAATAGGCAAGCAGGTTGGTGTGAATAAATCAACTGTGGGAGCAACTGCAAGAAAATGGAAGACATACAAGACCATTGATAATCTCCTTCAATCTGGGGCACCATGCAAGATCTCATCCCGTGGGGTCAAAATGATCATGAGAACAGAAGGAAGAAAGGAAGAAAAATGCTGAGTTGCATCATAAGAACACCATACCTACTGTGAAGCATAGGGGTGGAAACATCATGCTTTGGGGCTGGTTTTCTGCAAAGTGGACATGACGACTGATCCGTGTTAAGGGAAGAATGAACGGGGCCATGTATCGTGAGATTTTAAAACCTCTTTCCGTCAGTGACAGCATTGAAGATGGAACGTGGCTGGGTCTTCCAGCATGACAATGATCCCAAACACACCGCTCGAGCAACGAAAGAGTGGCTCCGTAAAAAGCAAGGTCCTGGAGTGGCCTAGCCAGTCTCCAGACCTCAACCCCATTTGAGGAGGGAGTTGAAAGTCCGTGTTGCCCCAAAACATCACTGCTCTAGAGGAGATCTGCATGGAGGAATGGGCCAAAATACCAGCTACAGTGTGTGCAAACCTGGTGAACACTTACAGGAAACATTTGACCTCTGTTATTGCCAACAAAGGTTATGTTACAAAGTATTGACCAAATACTTATATTCCACCATAATTTACAAATAAATTCTTTAAAAATCCTACAATGTGATTTCCTGGATTTTTTCTCATTTTGTCCCTCATAGTTGAAGTGTAACTATGATGAAAATTACAGACCTCTCTCATCTTTCTAAGTAGGAGAACTTGCACAAAGTGGCTGACTAAATACTTTTTTGCTCTACTCTATGGACAAAAATATCTCTGAGGAATGTTTCAGCACCTTGTTGAATCTATGCCTCAAAGACTTAAAGCAGGTCTGAAGGAAAAAGGGTGTCCTACCCGGTACCATCATGCTTGCCTCTGAAAAATATTTCCTGTATTTCCTGGAGGGGGTGATATGTACAACAGTTTACATGTAACACTATTGTAATTTGTTATAATTGTTAAGACCTCGGTCATTAAAGGGAACGCTCATTGATCAGATTGTTGTTAAACGGCAATTACCTGTACAAACACTGTTTCCAGACAAAACCAAAATGCAGACACCGAAAACACAGCCACATGGACTAAAGACAAATACCACATGCCCTGAAAACTACCACACCCCCTTAAATACAGGTGGAAATGTCTGGTAATCAGGCGTGGAACTATGTAGGCCGTGATGGTATACACACACCTATGGTGTAGGAGGTTACGAAACAAACCACTGTTCAGGGTTAGCACTCTGGCTTTTTGATTAAAGTATTACCATATCCCTGAGTTAGTCATGAACTCTACCCTCACCACATATGTTGTGTATAAAAAACACAAAGCCTGGCTCCAATGAGACATTATCATGTAGTGTTGTGCAAAAGTCTTAGGTCACCATTAGATCTGTTGTTTTAGCAATGGTATAATGACCACATATAATCATGTCTCAGTCTCTGTATTAGGATACAAATAGAACACCTAGGAAATATATATACACAAATAAAAACCCCACAATTTTCTGAACAAAATGGCCTCCACAAAGAGACCTTTGGTGATCAACCTTCTTTGGACTGCAGAAGGGTCAACTTGGTGTCCAGATAAAGCTGCCATATGTTGCTATTGCTCAAGTGTAAGGGGAGGTCACTAAATACTTACCATTGTAGCCTATAGACGCTGTTTTTTTCTGGGTTTTGTTTGTTTTTTTCATTTTTCAATACTGCATACAAACTTCCCGTATTTTCTTGTTGCATTCTAATAAGGAGATTGATTATATTTGGCAGCCTAAGACTTTTGCACGATACTGAAGTTAGTTAACATAATTAATGCTTTTGCTTTTAATGCTTTATTATTCAGTCCAGTTGTTGTTTAGTTGTACAGTGAGAGCTTAAGAGGGGAAGAACATGGAAAAAGACTGAAACATAAATGCTACAATTCAATTCGACAACTCTCCTGAGAACACTCAATGACACACGACTGGCAAATCTAAACACTGTCCAGCCTCTGTTTGCGAAAACACTTAATTCAGTAACTGGTTTGAATGAAGCCTTAGTTGTCTGTGTGAAGCGTGAATAACAGGATACTGAAACAGTTTCCTGTACAATTTTGGACTTTCTTATTTTTTGCACATGTTCAATGTCCAGTTAAATGTGCTTTTATGTTTAGGAAAAAAAACTGACTTAAATGTACTTGACACCAAAATAGACAAATCACAAAACCATGTTAGGAGCGAAGATGATTAAAAAGTGGCCTGACGATATTGAGGAGAACTACGGTACTTAGGCCACCAGTCAATTAAATATACCATTGTTTTAGCAGTACTATAATGACCATACTTAATTATTTCTCTTTCTTTTTTTAGAAAATACCAGAACATACAGGAAATTTGTACGCATTAATAAAAAACTGAAACAAATCAGAAAACAGCCTCTATACGCTACAGCAGCAAGTATTTAGCTTTATCTCCCCTTACACTTCAGGAATAGCAGCATCTGGCAGCTTCATCGAGATGCCAAGTTGACTCTTCTACAGTGTTTTTGGAACGGTAGCAACCAAGAAACCAATTTTTCTGACAGCGAAAGGTTAAAGTATGCAAAAGCTCACTGGAATGAAGATCAGTGTAAAAGAGTATTATGGAGTGACAAATCCAAGTTTGAAATATTTGGTTCCAATCATTAACAATATGCTATATATGGTCATTATACCATTGCTAAGACAACAAATGTAATGTTGGCTTTTATTTAATTAGTCTTCTGCACAGTACTGCAGCTCTTTAGATTCTTCTACCATTCCAGGCTTCTACTGCACATTTTATGACAGGCTATTATAAGAAATGGTGTTGGAAGAATCAAAGGGTTATGCACATAACAGATTGAGGAGTATTTATGCATGTTTGTAGATCAGATCCTCGACAGCTCCCTCTTCCACCATCCAATGTTTTTCATACCATGCGTGACTGGCTTTTGAGTAACTTGGTACTTTATGATATTGTGGTTAAAAGAGTCGGGAGGGTGTTATAACCAGTCACCCACCCACTTGGACTGTGTTGGGGTGGAGAAGACTTTAGCGCTATTTCTGAACTCTGTTTTCATCCGTGCCTGTGTGGAACAGTCTTGTGGTTTTGATTGTTTAAAGAAATGGCTTGAATTCCTCTTTTATGGTAAAACAAAAGGAAAGGATAATTGGAAGGCTGTGTGCTGCCAAAAAACTTAAAATAGACCAGAGTCAATTATGGTCAGTTTAGGTAGGAGAGGGTGATATAGGAGAGGAGAGAATGTATGCCAGCAGACAAGGTTAGAAAGTCAAAATTGAATTAAACAACCTAGTTTGCTCCATGTTTGTGCTTGTGAGTGCTAATGTGTGAAGCACACTTACGGCAATGGCGTATCTGGTAATGTTGCGCTTCTCGCATTCATCCAGCGCATCAGGAAGCTCCTCGCCATCATGCGACTCTCCATCTGTTACTACAATCATGACCTTGGTGGCTCCCTCTCTTGCTCCTCTCTCTGCGCTGAACGCCTCTGTGCTGTTGATGATTTACAGACACAAACTGAAACACATTTTTTGGAGAACCTACTGTGTACATGGGAAAACACAGAAACTGACTAATGAAAATGCAGCCCAAAGAGTGGCTTTACAGATACTATTTTCTAAAAGCTTGTTCGCCTTCTTTCGACATTTGTCTGATCTTCATGGTACTGCAAACTGGCTTGGTCCCATAGTCATAGTCATAGACATATACACATATAGACACTTCCATGCTGTGTGTGAGCTTGACCAGCTTCTTAAAGCACAAAGTCGCGTGACGACCTCAGACATAGTCAGTGCACTGATTTTCACCAGGCTGTCCAGAAGCAGGCTATATATAACCCCAGTGGCTCCCCGCAAGAGACGCCACGTTTGAAAACACCCAGCAGCCTCCCGCCTAATTACATACAGCAAGAGCACAGGCGAACATCGAGAAGGGGAACTAGATCACAGGGTGGAGATCAGAATAAAATAGCATAAATGAGACATGGACAATCATAAGAAAGACTTTAAAGGGAGAGATAAGCAGGAAAAATGGAGAAGGCTGTCTCAAGTAGAGTGATTAAATCCTCACACAACTTTTAAGAGGGTGTTCGAAATGACGGCATTATATCACAGACACAGCAGGCTAGTAAAATTTCTCATGACATCAGATCTGGAGTCCATCTGATGTGGTCTGACAAACACAGAGTTTGCTTACATGCTATAAACGTATTTGCCACAACACAATGCAGTAGGGGATTAATGGACGAAAGCGTTCTTGTTAATTAGGTAAAGCAGAGACTTTCGAGGGGGGAGCTACGACCAAGAATGTCTGAGTTAAAATTATGAAAAGTGTTGTTTTTTGTTTTTGTTTTTTTTTAAATAAAAGAACAAGAAAGTGGGATCAAGTAAACACTGTTAATGCCTATGCCTGGCAGTAGTTAATGCCAGAGCAAAGTTTATGGACTGCTCCATCTGGTGATGTGGTTTCTACTCATGTTGTTTACAGTAGGTTAAATTAATGTGTGCATGACTTTCAATGAATCTGTGCTTTCACTAGAATGAAACTACAATTAAATAGGGCACTCTCTGAGAATGTGTGTGAATGTAGCCTACTTCTTTGTGCGCGCGTGTATGTGTGTGTGTGTGTGTGTGTGTGTGCGCGCGCGCGCGTGTGTTTGCACAGCTGCTGAGACCAAAGCTAAGTATGTAGTACAGTGACCACACCTGCAGCAATGCTGACCCAGCTCTCTCTTGCCCACTTGCCCTCACTTGGTGCCAGCAAATATTAATGTTACACCCAGTGAAGCACCTCAGCCCATATTCTGTCATTTCATACACTGGGCATAGAATGACATACTGATACTAAGTACTGATAATAATCGAAATAATAATCGAAAGCTACAAATGCATCACATTTGCAAACTGATATTGTCTTTATGTGTAATTGTTATACAGTGGTGCTTGAAAGTTTGTGAACCCTTTAGAATTTTCTATATTTCTGCATAAATTGTAAAAAAGTTCACATACTTTTGCCACTCACTAATATGTAATATTGGATCATTTTCCTCAATAAATAAATGACCAAGTATAATATTTTTGTCTCATTTGTTTAACAAAGGACTTTTAGGATTTGTATGAAAACCTGATGATGTTTTAGGTCATATTTATGCAGAAATATAGAAAATTCTAAGGTTCACAAACTTGGAAGTTTGTTTGGAAGCAGTGGTTCTGTTAGGGCAGGCACACCACACAATAAGCAGGATCCCGGGTGGCCCACACACCAACACAGTAGATAGGATCATTTGATCCCCCAACAAGCACGAGCAGCCCCCACCAGTCTCATTCATCTTGTATGCAGGCTAGAGGTGTCCCTAACAGTGTACTAGAGCCTCCTTTCAGTTGTATCAGTTTGTCCGTAATAAAACTTATTCATTTGCTCTAATATTGTAAATCACTTAAAAAAATATCATCATTACATTCATACATACAAGCTTCGTTAAATTTCCAACAATAGATATACTCTGGTACATTTTCAAATATATAGTTTACTATATTATTATTTTATTAATAAACTGGTTTAAATTGTGGTTCAGTGATAAGAGCCCACATGCTGAAAGAGTCATTAGTAAACTTAGTAAATATGCTACATAAACAACTGAAAAATCTTTACAGGGCCTGGTGATCTTATTATGCTTCAGTAATAGAATACTTTGATTTAAATCAAAACAGCATAGATTATTTTAACAAGTGATTGTGTACTTATCATTGACCAGACTACCACATCATAAACCTGTGTTAGTTTAGTTTAGTTAATCAGTTGGAGAAATTTTCCTCTACAGGAGACAATGAGTTGTATGAAGTGAAATTTCGTGTCACAGATAAATCATTTCCTAACACGCTGACTAAGAGGGAAACGCACAAACAAAACATCAAAAAACAAATACATACAGAAATGTTAGCCACACCCACAGACAATAAAGTAAATGGCCATGAGCTAGAGCTAGTTCTTCTAATATAGAACACGTGCAAGTTTAGAGAAACACATCATTAGCATTGGTTGCGCATTTTGCGAGGAATGTATATGTACTGCCAATAACTGGGTTAAAGGCAACCTTCCCAATCAGCTAGCATTTGGAAAACACTGATTTACAGTTACTGCAGTTCCCCCTAAGTCTTGTCTTTGTAGCCCTTTTTAAACTGTGGGGGAGACATGTTAATAAAATGGTCTTGGATGCAGTAGCAGTTGCTAAAGGTAGTGATTACACTGGCTTTACATTTGGAAAAAAAATATTACAAAAAAGGAGAAAACCACAGTATTACTAGTATGAAGAACGTCAGAATGTTTTGCCAAAGTGTAGCACAAAGAAGTCAATACAACATTAAACAGCCTGATGTAACAACCACAGCTGGCAGCAAGTCTTGTATTTGAAAGACAGGGCTACGATGCACCAAGAATATTTTGGTTTCATGGAATTAGGGTCTGGTTTCCAGCAGAAATTTCATGGTCCAGTATATTTTTCTGAAACTTGAACAAGATTGATCAAGCTTCCTACAGCTAAACACTTTGATTGGTCTAAGTTCTGCTAACAGGACTTTTCCACCAACAGTTTAACATCAGTCATCAGAATGAAGGTGGGGAAAGAAAGGCAGCTCACTGGGGGGAGAAGAGCGGATGAGGAGAGGAAGAAGTGTAGGTCAAATGGAAGCTTGTGAACGTAAATAAAGTCTATGCATGTTTAAGCACACTTCAGGGGAAGCTATGATATTACCAGGAATGTGTCTTCACAGGCATCAATTCAGTGACAAAGTTACTAACGAGTGCTCCACACACACACACACACACACACAAAACACTGGCACTGAGAAGAAAGAGCCTCACTGGATACCATTCTAAAAAGACAGTAAGGGTAATAAACAATAAGAAAATGCAGAGAATGAAAGGAGAGAAGCCATACCAAGCCATGTTTATGGCGAACGCAGTGCGAGTCTCCCGCCCTTCCTGACGACTGATGTTCTTGGCAGCTTCCACCACTTCCTGTGTCGTCTGATAGTCCTTGAGGGACCACTCGTGAACTGAGACTTCGCCATACTGCAGGATGCCCACCTGGACACACGCATAATTCAGTATGTGTTGTATTACAACTGGATGACTCTACAAACCACTGGGTGGTGTGTACGGGTGACTTACAGTGGACGGCCAGGTCTCAACACAGCCACTTACACTAAACCAAACGTCTCAAGAACACTTTGGCCAGGGCAAAAAAAGCTTCACAACCAAAGTATTTCCTTTTACCCCAGCTTGCCCCCAGACCGCCTTATGTTTTTCTATGAACATGCACATGGCTGGAATTTTACAGCTCTTACTCACAGGCCACAGCGTGCTGACAAATACATCAGTGGCGTCATAACGGTCATTTGATCCAGGCTTAAGTGCTGAATGTTATGAACATTCCACGAAAGTTACCTTTTTTAAATCTTGAATCAGTGATAACACAAACAGCAAAACTGATGTATTTTCACAAGCTGGCTGCCATATGTATTAGAGCTGTCAACTGAGTTCATTTGTAAGGTTATTTTGGTAGTGGAACATTAAAAAAGGTAGCGACATTAATTTAAATTTACTCATTATTTTTATAACGTCCTTCACAATATCAAGGCTGCATTTCAAACGCAGGATAGCAAATAATAATTATTAATCAAACAGACAACAACAAAAAGCTATATGGACAGAAGTTTGAAAGGTCCACAGAAGACATTTGAGAAGGAAATAAAATCACAGCCCTGAAGAGACTATCATCAAGGCACTCCATAGCTTGGGGGCTACAGCACTGAAAGATCTACCACCCATTGAAGAGGGTCAAGTATAGGGGATACTAATTAATCTGCTGTCAGAGGACCTGACCCTGCAATGAGGGATGTGGGGATATGCCGGGGCCATGATACCGGTAGCCAGTTCAGCTGATTAAAAGTTAAATACAAGAAAACTTGTTAAAAATGTGCATAACAAACACACATAATTCTTAACTTATTCTCCCCCCATCGACTCTGTAACAAAAACCACAGCTCACATCAATTCAAACTAATATGGCTATTTATTTCCCTGAGCTGTTTCTGCTAGAGACCCTTTTCCACTCCAAGAAATGGCTTGTGGTTGTATCACATATATCCACAACTACACACACACACACACATACACGCTTATAACTTCATGCATCACAATGAGCTCTATGTGAGAGCCACTGACAGATTTTGGGCAAACATCTACCCATTTTCAACCAATATTCCAGGCTTCAAATAAAATCCTGAAGGGCCAGATCACTCCAGTGTCACATTACCAAGTTAAACTTGCATGGAGCATTAAACATAGAAAGCACCAAAATGTGTACTGGTGTGCCACTGTCATCAGGAGATATAGAGGTAGCCACCTTAAATCGTGTTAAATAGTACTGGGGTGGTGTCGGCAGGCCCTTGACCAAGTCCAGTAATCCACAGTTGCTTGGGTTGTAGCTTGTAAGTTTGGAGCAGTTGTAAGTCACTCTGGATAAAAGCATCTGTTCAACTAAATGTTAGGGCTGTAACGATACATCGTGACACGATGCACTGCAATGCAAAATTGTGACTATGTGCGTCATGGATATGGATTATGCATTATGTTTATTATGCCATCTAGTGCAATTCCATTTTTCGAACACCAGAGAATGCAATAATATGTCATGATCCCAGGCGCATATCTTCCGTTCTCAGTGAGCTTGTTTGTTTACTTTGATTTTCAGTTTCAGATATCACTTAGTTATTTAAACTTGGTGAAGCTATTACAATAACAGATATTGTTTCAGCAGCATTATTCAAAACTCCTAATTTCTTAGAATTGGAGCAGACTAAAGATAATTCATGTTTAGCTTTTTATACAAGAAAAGTACACATTAATTTGAATTGTTATTCATCAAAAAATAAAAATGGAATATTTTTCAATCAGTTATTTAAGATACGGTGAAGCCACAATAGAACATTTTGTTTATAATTTTAAACCCCTATTTCTAGTCATTTCTCTTCATTGCAGTAGACTAAAGTTTTTTGTTTGTTTAAAAGCTTTAACAAAAATGTGCACTGTTTTGCATTGTTTACACTTGAAAAACAAAAAACGAACATATTGTGAATCGAATCGTGTGTGTATCGTTACACCTACAGCTACACACACACACACACACACACACACACACACACACCTGCATCTGCTCTGGACTGATGTGGAACTTGCTGAGGATGTTTTTCAAGAAGTTCTGCACCTCATACCATGGGTAGATACTGTTAGAACCATCCAGAACTATCACTATGTCCATATAGGTGGTGCATCCTAGAACACAAACACACATCAGTTACAAATGACAGTGAATGAGCAAGCATTCTAATTCATTTCGGTAATTTGTTGGGGGGGCAGCATTTGGCTGAGGTTCAATAATCTACTGTTGTTGGGGTAGGTGACATCGTGATATTGTTCCTGAAATACACTCTCAGAACTCTTTTCTGAATAAGTTGTCAGTGCTTCAACGATGACTAATTGGACTGCGGACTACACATTTTACCCAAAAAATTGTTGTTGCAAATTCCGCTCACTAGCTAACATACCTTATTGTACAGAAGCTACCAGTCTAAGAGGGTTAAAGCTAGCACCCACTTCCACAGACACACATTAATCCAGTCACCACCTCTTTTCAAACCTCTTTTCTCTTTTCAAAGTGCGTTTGTTTGTTTGTTTCGTTCTTGGCTCATTTAGAGTGGCTTGCAGCCTGTGCCCCTGATCCAACCGCAACCCTAAAGTGGATTAATTTTGTATAAAAATTAATAAATGAATAAATAAATGCTACTAGGCAGACTGATGTACTTAGAGAAGGGAATTAGCATCCTCCTTTCCTTCCATATACACTAGGTCATAGACGCCTGTGATTGATCAGTTTTACTCTATTTATAAGAAAAACAAAAATGTCGCCCCGCCAAGGGAACAGGCACAGTTATACTCTTTACTCGAGACCCCAATTGACTGTGACATGATTGGGGCCTTAACATGCTATTTCTAGTTGCTAGAAGAGGTTATTTTTAACAAATGGTAGTTTCCTCCTATTAGTTGTTTTTAAATAACCTATTTTGGGAGACCCAGGTTCCAAAGATGTCAGATGGGCATGCTGTTACTTTTGTGGATCCATGTGGATTCGCTCTCACCGCAGCAGTCTGCCATGTGGCAGTGAAAAGAAGTTGTTTGTAGCCACAGGCTGTGCGAAGGGCACCCAACCACTGCGACTTTCCTCCTTCAGTGGGGAGGTCTAACACAAGACAAGGGACTGAGAGACTGTAAACTCTCAGTGGAACTTTTTTAATTAACTAAAAATAAAACTTTACTTTATATATATATATATATATATATATATATATATATATATATATATATATATATATATAAAGTAATTGGTAAGAGTTTGCTGCTATTTTATCCCCAAAGCTCACTGGAACTCTATAAACTTATTTTTCGGACCATAAGGCGCACTTAAAATCCTTTAACTTTCTCAAAAATCGACAGTGCGCCTTAAAATGCGGTGCGTCTAATGTATGATTAATTCTGGTTGTGCTTTCTGACCTAGAACCGATTGTAGATGGTACACGGCGCTCATAAATCTGTCAAAATGTTTTAGCACGGCCTGGTAAGTTTACAAAGCTTACGGTACACCGTAGTGCGCAGCATCGCGGAGTAATACGGTATGTGCTTCAGCATTAGGGTGTGTGTGCCATTCATTCATTCATTTTTGAAGCGGATTTCAAAACACAAACGCTATCAGTCATGCAGTACAACATGGACATAGAGCAGCTGCGAGAGAATTCAACATTAACGAATCAATGATACGGAAGTGGAGAAGCAAGAAGACGCCCTGCGCCAGGTAAAGACCAAACTGAGTTTCCGACGGAACTTAAGAGTTTCGTTTCATTTCATGCGCCTTATAACCCGGTGTGCTTTATGTATGAAAATAGATCCGTTAGAAGTTGATCATTGATATCACGCCTTATAACCCGATGCGCTTTATAGCCCGAAAAATACGGTACTGTAGTATAATATGTATCATGTCTTACGAACAAGTTTGACAAATCACCCACAGCTGCATGTAGTGCTGCTGTTTTTGAAAACATAATGAAGCAGATTTAAAACCTTTTTAGAGTAAAAATGCAAAGATGTCCATTCTCACTCTGCGCAGTGGGGGAGATCGTCTCTTTAGGTTCCAGGTCATTGCCGACAGACGAGCAGATCCCGATGCTGAAGAGAGATGTGCCACATTCCTGAGACCACAGTGGGGCACAGGCCTGCAAACACATACAGACCAGCGTTGTAAATGTAAATCATACACAGTAATACCAAACACTGTGACATATATCTAAAAAACCAGAAAAAGATGTGAGTGTGGAAAATACAAATAAACAATAAACTTTTACTCATTTCTTACAATTACTTTTATTTCACTGCAGACAGTATGAACCCAAAAACGTTCATGTTTTGTCTGGTTAACTTCATTTCATTTGTTAATAAATATCCATTCCTGCATTTCAGGCCTGCAACACATTCCAAAAAAAGTTGGGATGGTAAAGCATTTACCACTTTGTAATGTTGCCATTTCTTCTCACAACACTATATTTTGGCACAGAGGATACCAGGTGATGAAGTGTTTCATATGTTAGTTTGTCCCATTCTTCCTGCAAACATATCTTAAGGCGTGTGCAACAGTATAGGATCGTTGTTGTCACATTTTTCGTTTCAAAATTCTCCACACATTCTTTATTGGGGACAGGTCAGGACTGCAGGCAGGACAGATATTATGCACTTTAAAACGAGAAATATCTAAATCCCATCCAATTTTCTTTTAGGAAAATTGTTTTCTCCAAATGCATTTGTTGACAAACTGGAGATCCTTTGCCCATCTATGCTCCTTAAGGATCCTGCCTTTTGGATTCTGCCAAACCATGATTACAATCACCTCTTGACATCACCTATGTGAAATCACATCTGTCACGCCCCCTACCAGCGCCGTTCCCAACACACGCAATCTACCACGCTCGTCCTCGCCTGTCTACTAATCACCTGCACCTGTTCCCGCTCCGACCTCCCTCCGCTACCATACATATACCACCATCATTCACATTCACGCCGCTACACAACTAGGTTCCCACCTCGTTCAACTAGCTCCGAAAATAAATATCAAGTGATTGTACCTGTTATCTCTGCCTCGAGTCTTGTCTGCTGCCCGCGTTTGTCTCCTGCCTACCGCGCCATTACAGTTTGTGTAGCCTGTACATGGAGACAGCGGCTAGTAGCCCAAGCCCCGCCGCGGGTTTGGCAGAGCAGATCGCCGAACTCCGTTCGCAGCTCCAGGAAGTGGCTCAGGCGGTGTCTATCCTGGCGGACAACCAACGCTCGCTCGGCACGCTGGTCCCTTCGGTCGAGGAGCTCACCCGGCGTGTCGCTCAGCTGACGCCACCTGCCGCCGTGGTGCCACCTGCCTCCGTTCCACTTCCTCCCAGCCCCCCACGGGAACAACAGTCAGCCTACAGAATCGCTCTGCCGGGTAAATACGACGGCGACCCGGATCGCTGTGAGGGGTTCATCCTAAAATGCGAATTATCCTTCGCCCAGTCACCACCAGGGTCCGACGCCTCCCGTATCGGCTTGATAGTGTCCCTCCTCTCCGGACGAGCCTTGGATTGGGCCACCGCCATCTGGTCCCAGCAAGGCGAAGAGGCTAAGGATTACGCGAGGTTTCTGACAGCATTCCGCGCCGTCTTTCAGCATCCCCGCGAGGGACGGACCACCGGTGATGTCCTGTTCACCCTGCGACACAACCGTCGTTCGGCCGCCGACTACGCCCTCCGATTTCGTACCCTGGCAGCGCAAAGCGGATGGAACACTCCTGCCCTTCTCGCCGCCTTCCGCCAAGGGTTGCGCCCCGACCTCAGGAGGGAATTGGCAGGGCGCGATCTCGACCTGTCCCTGGACGAACTGATCACCCTCACCATCCGGCTGGACCAGCTCCTCGCTCCACGACTCACCTCAGGAATAGACTCACCTCTATTCCTCGTCCCACCTCCCGAGGCGTTCAACCTGACTCCCGTGATCCCTCGCCTCCAGCGGAGCCCATGGAGGTCGCCCGCACTCAGCTGTCCTCGGAGGAGCGTCGTCGCCGTTTCGAACTGGGTCTCTGTTGTTACTGCGGCTCGGACCGGCACCTCCGCCCTGCCTGTGACCTCGCCCCGGCCGGGTCGACCCACACCATCCTGAGTCAAAACCATCCTGATTCCTCCTTCATCTTACCGGTGCTCTTGCGGCTCGCTCACGCCGACGTCTCTGTTACAGCCTTGATTGACTCCGGCACTCAGGGGAACTTCATCGCAGAACATCTGGTCACGGAGTGGAAGATCCCCTGCCATACGCTCCAAACAGAACGCCGGATTACCTCAGCCGACGGACGGCCGCTAGGTCCGGGCCTACTCACCCGCGTCACCAATCCCATCTGCCTGGTCACAAGCGCCACTCATCGGGAATCCATCGCTCTGCTTCCGGTAACCTCGCTCACCTATCCTCTTGTCCTGGGGCTCCCCTGGCTTCGACTTCACGACCCCATCATCTCTTGGTCCGCCCGCGAGCTCGTTCGCTGGTCTCCGTGGTGTCATGACCACTGTCTGCTCTGCCTGGCTCTGCAACTTCACGCACTCCGGCTCGTGGATTCCATCCCCCTCCCGGACAACATGCCCGAACAGTACAGGGACTTATCCCTGATCTTTGCAAAGGACTCACCTCCTCCTCTTCCTTCGCATCGTCCGTACGACTGCGCCATCGACCTCCTTCCGAACGCACCACTGCCCAAAGCTCGACTGTACTCTCTCTCCGCCACCGAGGAACAGGCCATGGCGAAATACATCAAGGAATACCTAGACCTGGGATTCATCCGCCCGTCTACCTCTCCCGTTTCAGCGGGGTTCTTCTTTGTGCCTAAATGGGACGGTGGCCTCCGGCCTTGTATCGATTACAGGGAACTAAATCGCATCTCTCGCAGTTACGCCTACCCGCTTCCTCTGGTGCCCTCAGCCCTGGAACAGCTTCGCACGGCACGTTGGTTTACCAAGTTGGACCTCCGCAATGCTTACAATCTGGTCCGTGTCAGGGAAGGGGATGAATGGAAGACCGCTTTCAGTACCAGCACCGGACATTACGAATATCTGGTTATGCCCTTCGGTCTGGCAAACGCTCCCTCCTTCTTCCAAGCGTTTATAAATGATGTACTCCGTGACATGCTGGGCCGGTTCGTAACAGTGTACCTGGACGACATTCTGGTCTACTCGCCTGACTTCGCCACCCACGTCACACACGTCCGCCAGGTGCTCGAGAGACTCCGGCTCCACCATCTCCGGGTCAAGGGTGAAAAGTGCGCCTTTCACACCCAGTCGGTGCGTTACCTGGGTTATGTGATCTCTCCCTCCGGGGTGGCCATGGATGGTGCTAAACTCTCTGCCGTTCTCGACTGGCCCTCGCCAGGGTCCATCAAGCAACTGCAGCGTTTCCTGGGATTCGCTAATTTCTATCGCCGGTTCATCAGGGACTTCAGCCGCACGGTGGCGCCCCTCACCGCGCTTCTGCAAGGCAGCCCTCGTTCTCTCCGCTGGAACCCCGACGCCGAGCGGGCCTTCGTTGAACTCAAGTCCACCTTCGCACGCGCTCCTGTCCTGAGTCATCCCGATCCGGAACATCCCTTCATCCTGGAAGGTGACGCATCGTCTGTGGGAGTGGGTGCCGTTCTTTCGCAGCGTCTCGGCGTGCCCCCCAAGGTGCGTCCCGTGGCGTTCTTCTCACACAAACTCACGCCGGCAGAACGCAACTATGACGTAGGGGACCGCGAACTGCTAGCGATCAAGCTGGCCTTGGAAGAGTGGAGACACTGGCTCGAGGGATCCAAACATCCCTTCACGGTCCTTACGAACCACAAAAACCTGGAATATATCCGCTCAGCCAAGCGTCTCAACGCCCGCCAAGCCCGTTGGTCTCTCTTTTTCTCCCGCTTCAAGTTCACCATCACTTTTCACCCAGGATCAAAGAACACGAAAGCAGACGCACTGTCTCGCAGTCTCGACCTCGACCCGGCCTCTCCTGAAGCACCCACGACCATTCTCCCAGCCTCATGGACTATAGGTGCTATACAATGGGACTTTGACCGCGAACTGGATGAACGGCTCTCCCAAACGCACGTTCCGTCGACCTGCTCGCCGGACAAAAGGTTTGTGCCCGCGGACCTCCGGGACCGCCTCCTCGCCTGGGCTCACCTGTCCCTGTGCTCGGGCCATCCAGGGGAGACCCGGACCTACCAACTCTTGGCATCCCACTACTGGTGGGAGAACATGCGCCGTGATGTACATCGCTTTGTGGCCTCCTGCAACACTTGCGCTCAAGCCAAAACCCCTCGCACGCTTCCATCTGGCCTGCTCCATCCACTACCCGTGCCGCAGAGACCCTGGTCTCACATCGCCCTCGATTTCGTCACGGATCTCCCTTCCTCCCGAGGACACACCGCCATCCTCTCAGTGATTGACCGCTTCTCCCGCGCTGTCCGCTTCGTCCCGCTTCCGAAGCTCACCACCGCGCTCCAGACAGCTGAGTGCCTGTTCGTCTTCCGCAACTTCGGCATTCCTGAGGACATCCTCTCGGATCGGGGGCCACAGTTCACCTCTGCAGTCTGGCGGGCCTTCATTAATAAACTGGGCGCCACAGTCAGTCTCTCCTCGGGCTATCATCCACAGACTAACGGGCAGTGCGAGCGATCGAACCAGGAACTCAAGAAATTCCTCAGGTGCTATTGCATGCACAACCCCCACGACTGGTCTCAATTCCTTCCGTGGGCAGAGATTGCCCAGAACTCCCTCCGTCACTCCTTCACCGGGCTCACGCCATTCCAGTGCATCCTGGGCTTCCAACCTCCGTTCGTGCCATGGGACTCCACGCCCTCGGATGCCCCGGCCGTGGACGACTGGTTCCGCCGCAGCGAGGACGTCTGGTGTCAGGTCCACCTCAGAATCGACCAAGCCATCTGTCGGTACAAGAGGCACGCTGACCGCCGCCGTCGCTCTGCGCCCGTCTTTCAACCAGGGGACCACGTCTGGCTGTCGATCCGGGGACTGCACAACAATCAGGGAAGTACCCCGTTTTCTCCTCAATTCCTGGGTCCCTATAAAGTCGTTAGCCGCGTCAATGACGTCATGTACAAGTTACAATTGCCTTCTCACATGCGCATCTCTCCCTCATTCCATGTCTCGCTGCTGAAACCCTGGGCCCCTGGCCCGCTGGCGGAGGCCTCTCCTGCGGCACAGCCCCCGCTCGCCGGCCCATCGGACTCCTACACGGTCCACCGCCTCCTGGACTCTCGCCGGCAAGGTACGCGCCTCCAATACCTGGTGCAATGGGAGGGCTACGGCCCCGAGGAGAACTGCTGGGTGGACTCCGCTGACGTTCTGGACCCTCTCCTCATCCGGGAGTTCCACGCCGCGCGGCCCGACCAATCGGCCCCCCGACCGCCGCAACCCCGCCGGCACGAGTCCTTCGAGGGGGGGGGTACTGTCACGCCCCCTACCAGCGCCGTTCCCGACACACGCAATCTACCACGCTCGTCCTCGCCTGTCTACTAATCACCTGCACCTGTTCCCGCTCCGACCTCCCTCCGCTACCATACATATACCACCACACATTCACATTCACGCCGCTACACAACTAGGTTCCCACCTCCTTCAACTAGCTCCGAAAATAAAATATCAAGTGATTGTACCTGTTATCTCTGCCTCGAGTCTCTTGTCTGCTGCCCGCGTTTGTCTCCTGCCTACCGCGCCATTACAACATCATTATTTATTTATTTATTACCTCATTACTAACCTTCATTTTCCCATGTTCCAGCTTTTTTTGGAATGTGTCATAGGCCTGAATTGCAGGAATGTATGTATATTAACAAAAAAAAAGCCTGAATTAACACTGTCTATAATGAAATAAAAGTAAGGTGAATGTAAGACACAGTGGGTCAAATCAGCAGAAACATCTCTAGTTTAATGAATGAATTTATTGCATGGAGGACACTGTTTGTTTGTTTGTTTGTTTGTTTCAGATTATATTTGGTTTTTTTAATGGCAGAAATTGAGAACTGAGCAGTTTAGAGTCAGATGCCGATGAGATTTTATAAAAATGTTCAGAAATGAAGTGAAGAACAAAAACAGAGGTGAGACAAGGGGAAAGGTACAGAAGGTCACATGGAAAATAAATAACAATAAACCATGGGAACAAAAGAGAAAGAGAGAGGCAAAATAGGGTGAAATGAGGGTTGGGGCATTTTGTTGACAAATGTTGGCCTATTTCATAAATGCTTTAGCAGAGTTGGAAGATCCAACCCAACTAAGCAATTAAAATTCAATTGGTTGGAATAGTAAGAGCGAAAGAAAAAAAGTCACATAAATATGTTTATATCTTCAAAGCACACCATTTATTTGAGTGTAAAACCAAAGAGGAATGACTCGATAGAGCGAAGGCTGGTGGTTAAGACGGAGAACAAAAACAAAAGATGAAAGAAACAAAAGAACGGTCTTGGGTCAGGAAGGGATGGAGAAGGAAAAGAAAGTCTTGCCTACTATTACTCTGTTATTATGAACTCATACTTAAGAGAAATAAAGAAAATTGAGAAGAAAGAATGGAACAGAGTGATGAAAGCAAAAGGGCAGAGAAAGAGAAAGTGAGAGACAAAAATAGAGAAAAACTGAGAGAGGTGCTTTGGCTTTTGTAAGGCCTGTAATTACAAAGAAAAAATGGGTTGTATTCCAAGCCTGTTATAGCCATGACCACATGGAAGAGCCATGCAATGTACACACACCCACATGCACTTACACAAGCATGTTCTAAATATTCAAACTGGTTTATAATATGACTACAAGTATGTGGTAAAAACATCTAAAATAGGCACATATTATAGCACACACAGTGCTAGCATTGTTCCGTGACTTTTAACTATAAGAGGTGCTATGCTTTGGCAAGCTCTCTCTCTGACACGAAAACACACACATTCATACTCGTTCTTAGGTAAACATTTCCCTTCTCCTCCGAGCACATCATTCATGAACCATACAACTATTTCTTGGTTACACGCACACACACACACTCTGGCAACAGCCATTCAGCAATTCCGCTAAACCCACAGCGGAATGGCTTCATGAGCATTTTCGCTGTGTCGTGCCCCACACAGAGGCCTGTGTTCCACTGTGTGTAGACAGAGACTGTGTAATTAGCTGTGTAAATTATTTGTAAAAATGCCTGTTTTTCTCTCTGGGGTTAGGCGAGGTTTCCGCCGTGTCCTGAGCCATTTGCATCTGCCCCTGTCTGTTTCCTTGCTCCGCATACGGGAGTGGTGTTTACTTTAGCCTGAGCTAACCTGAAGCAGGTCAGCTAAAAGCACATAAATTCACAAGCATGGACGCCTCTGTTGGGACGAAGATTTAATGATGCCTGGCAATAGCAGGTGCAACAGACTAAACGCTGGGTTCACCTGTGCCTCCATGACTTTTTTATTATTTTTATTATCTGTCTCTCTTTATACTTCAAGCACATACAGGTAAGCACCGTTAACAACCACCTGATCAACGTCTGTTCACTTCAAAGACCAATGTCACTAAAATTATAACAAATTATAATAGGAAATAAAAATCAGCCTTTTAACTCGTTACATTGCAGCCGTGAACAGCTGGTCAGATAAAAAAAAAAGGTTTAGCGCATCCATTTTTAGTGCCATAAATACTGTCATAATTTGATGTTTTGTTTACATATTTTTATTTTATTTATTTTCATGGATATCGATTTAATTTTCATTAACTATGTGCATAACATTACGGTCTGTGTTGCGCACGGACACCTTTAGGTGTCGTGATGTTCTGAGACAAGCAGACACGTGAAATAAAAAGTCTGTACTCTGCTTAACACTACAAGTATCCTTGATCTACTTTTTTATTTATTTAACCTTTAATTTAACCAGGAGAGTCATTAAGAACTGATTCTTATTTACAATGCTGGCCTGGCAAGCAGCAGATGATACTTAAGGACAGGAGGCACAAAGAGATGGAAAATTATACAATGTATAAAATACAAAAGATGACAATATAAATTGACATACACCAGCAGCAGATACAGACACAAATACACATAGGGAGGGGTGAAACAATCAGTTTCTAGAGAAGCAGGTACAAGTGAAGAAACGGATGGCAGAATGATACAGAACATCAAGCTTCTGAAGATCTGCTTTGCATGCCAGTCTGTAAACTGCATCACCATAATCAAACAGAGGAAGAATGGTCATTTGAACCAGAGTCCTTTTGGCAGTATGGGAGAAAGAAGAGTGATTTCTGTATAAAAATACAGAGCACTGTTTATTTGACTAGCACTCATAGGACTGTGTTTAAAGTGTTTAAAAGGTGATATTGCATTGCCTGTTCTAGAAATTAGTGTTTCTTCAAGCAGACTCCCTCTTGGTTGTGTGCAGTCAGCGAGGTATGTTTATATTCCATCATGTGTGCTTATATTTTGGTTCAATAGTGTGTATGATTGTTATTGTGCGCTTGCAATTGAAGAACCACAGTGTATGTGCTATGTATAACAGTTTAGGTTCCGGATGCTCTGTAGATGGTACTGTTCAACTGGTGTTTTCAGTGCTATCTTTGACAGCCTTTGCTCTCAGTTTTCTTGTGAAAATACCCTTCATATTTATATTACAGTGGCATAAAAAGAGTATGTGACTACGGTAATGTCTGGTCAACAACCGTTTAGATCAACTATTTCACTGAACGTAATGTAGGCATTAAGCGGCGCATACCTGTATTTGTTAACTACTTAACAACCCTATCCAATTACATCATATCCAATCACTGACCAAGTACACCCTCTACAATTATTCATATATCTACAGTACATAGTAAAATATGCACAACCCTTACTGGGTTTGATAGTCTCAGCCTCAGCTTTTCCTAACAGATACAAGTTAGTTTGTCAAATTTCTGCCCTGCTACAGTTGCTCTGGTCAGCTGTAAGTGCTACTGTGGAATGAATACACTTTAGCCACAAAACAGCAGGCCACAGAATAGGGCCACTATGCAGCATACCACATAAAAATATCTCTCTTTGGTTGCAAAACTACCAAGTTCAAACCTGTTTCTGTATACACAGGACGTGCACCACTATGCAGAGTTTCCTGTACTTGGTGTCCATGGTAGAGCAGCCACCCACATGCTAATAATTACTATTATTAGATTAACATGTACCAAGTACTGGCTAGTGTGATACTTAGCGATGGGCCAGACTGGGTAATCAGTTCATTATTGAGTTAGACGTTAGGATTTTATTTCTAATATTTCCTTCAAAGTTATTAGTGATTTACAGTGGGGCAAAAAAGTATTTAGTCAGCCACTGATTGTACAAGTGCTCCTACTAAGAAAGATGAGAGAGGTCTGTAATTTTCATCATAGGTACACTTCAACTATGAAATACAAAATGAGAAAAAAAATCCAGGAAAACACATTGTAGGATTTTTAAAGAATTTAACTGTAAATTATGGAAAATAAGTATTTGGTCAAAAACAAAAGTTCAACTCAATACTTTGTAACATAACCTTTGTTGGCAATGACAGAGGTCAAATGTTTCCTGTAAGTCTTCACCGGGGTTGCACACACTGTAGCTGGTATTTTGGCCCATTCCTCCATGCAGATCTCCTCTAGAGCAGTGATGTTTTGGGGCTGTCGCTGGGCAACACGGACTTTCAACTCCCTCCACAAATTTTCTATGGCGTTGAGGTCTGGAGACTGGCTAGGCCACTCCAGGACCTTGAAATGCTTTTTATGGAGCCAATCCTTCGTTGCCCGAGCGGTGTGTTTGGGATCATTGTCATGCTGGAAGACCCAGCCACGTTCCATCTTCAATGCTCTCACTGATGGAAGGAGTTTTGGCTTAAAAATCTCACGATACATTCTTCCCTTAATACGGATCAGTCGTCCTGTCCCCTTTGCAGAAAAACAGCCCCAAAGCATGATGTTTTCCAATCCCCATGCTTCACAGTAGGTATGGTGGTAGGTATGGTGTTCTTGGGAACTCAGCATTCCTTTTCTTCCAAACACGACTAGTTGAGTTTTTACCAAAAAGTTCTACTTTGGTTTCATCTGACCACATGATATTCTCCCAGTCCTCTTCTGGATCATCCATATGCTCTCTGGCAAACTTCAGACGGGCCTGGACATGTACTGGCTTAAGCAGGTGGACACGCCTGGCACTGCAGGATCTGAGTCCCTCTCGGCGTAGTGTGTTACTGATGGTAGCCTTTGTTACTTTGGTCCCAGCTCTCTGCAGGTCATTCATCAGGTCCCTCCGTGTAGTTCTAGGATTTTTGCTCACCGTTCACATGGTCATTTTGACCCCACGGGATGAGATCTTGCGTTGGGCCCCAGATCGAGGGAGATTATCAGTGATCTTGTATGTCTTCCATTTTTCTTACAGTTGCTCCCACAGTTGATTTATTCACACCAACCTGCTTGCCTATTGTAGATTCACTCTTCCCAGCCTGGTGCAGGTCTACAATTTTCTTCCTGATATCCTTCGACAGCTCTTTGGTCTTGGCCATGGTTGAGTTTGGAGTCTAACTGTTTGAGGCTGTGGACAGATGTCTTTTATACAGATAACGAGGTCTAACAGGTGCCAATAATACAGGTAACTAGTGGAGGACAGAAGAGCTTCTTAAAGAAGAAGCTACAGGTCTGTGAGAGCCTAAATTTACCAGATAAATCTACCCGGATTTACAACTAAATTCTTTAAAAATCCTACAATGTGATTTCCTGGTTTTTCATTTTGCCTCTCATAGTTGAAGTGAACCTATGAGGAAAATTACAGACCTCTCATCTTTCTAAGTAGAAGAACTTGCACAGTCAGTGGCTGACTAAATACTTTTTTGCCCCACTGTATATTGAAAAATGTGTTTGTAAAAGTCTTACATTGTACTAGCTTGCTCTTATTAATAGCATGGTGGTTAGTCCGCAGACGGTGAAATAAGTTCGTTATCGAGCTGTCTTTAATGGCAATCTGCAATGTATACCGAAAATCATTTGCAGATTGTCATATTCAGCATCATCTGCCTTTTCATAGCTAAAACAACCTCCAAACGAGTGAGCATGAGTGGGCAAGTAAACCTAACCACACAGACTGAGGCTGGTGGTGGTCTACCTTAAACATATTTAAACACTTGCATTATACTACAGTTGGGCAAACCATTAGCATAAAGCTTATTTTATAATAAAGTGTTGAATATCTCATGTAATTTTTTGAATAATGTACTGAAAGTGAAAAACAAAACAGATTATTGTCATGACCATGGATTTTCCTCATTACATTTCCCAGCGCTCGTCACGCCCATCACGTGATTTCCTACGTCACACACTGCTGAGTTCCTATTTCAGCACTAGGGTTGAGTATCATTTGCATTTTATCGATTCTGATTCTGCTTAACAATAACAGTTATTATCGATTCCAAGTGTCGTCTCCAAAATGTTGAAAAACTATGCCAAATGTTTAGGTATAAAGAATGTGTTATTTTTTTCTATTTCAACTTCAAAAGTAATCATTATTTATGTTAAGTTTTTTTCTTCCCATTCAAACCTATTATAAGCTTAACGTGGCTTAATGTACTAAAGCAGTGACCTAGAAACACCAAACTTCTCTCAGTTACTGCTAGTTATAACTACTCTCTACTGTTTAAATGATTAACATGTGGTCCAAGGAAAAGTAATCATTATTTACATTAATGTTTTTTTTTTTTTTTACTATAATAGAGGTATGGGAAGAAAAAAAGCCTACAAAAAATGATTACTCTCCCTTTGTACCACATGTTCATCATTTCAGCAGTAGAGGTGACTTATGACCAGTAGTAATTAAAAGAAATGTAGTGTTCGTAGGTCATTGATTTAGCACATTAAACCACGTTAAGCTTTGTTCACAGTAAGTGTTTTAGAATCTCCTGCCAAACGCAGCATTTGCACTAACAGACTGCAGACAGTTGAACATATAGCATATCAAGCTCAATATCATGCTGGTGCTTTAGATGTTCCAATAGAGTCTGGCTGCAGACATGCCCTCTCAGCCACATGCCCTCTCTGCCGCGATGACGTTGCCATGTTGGAGGCATAACCCCCTTTACAACACATTACTACTTTCCACAAATATTGTATTTAGCCTTATCTTTACTCTTTAGAGCACTTTTGTGCGTCCATCTGCTGCTAATGCTCTAACAAAGCGTATCAAACCAAAACCACGTGATGACGTACATGAAGACATGACTCACCAGTCTTGATAGATAGATGGATCCTTATTACAGACATATTTTTGTTCTATTTGTGCTATTGTGAATATACCAGTGAGAATGCATATTTGGATCTTTGTGGAGATTGATTCATGTTGAAGCAGGAAAATGACCCAAAACACACCTCAAAGAAGACCAAAGAAGATCAAAGAATGCTGACTATTATCTACTGACTATTAATGCTGATACAATCACCTGACCCAAACCCCATCCAGCATTTATGGGGTCACTAGAAGACAGAGAAAGCCAAGCATTCAGATACACAAGATGCTCTCTGGATATTGTGAAATCATGCTGGGATAACACGGATCATCAAATTTACACAAGCTTGTGGAGTTTATGCCAACCTGGGTGCACGATGTCATTACAGTAAAACAGGTAACATACCAAATACTAACATGCTAATTATATGAATTGTAATGATTGTATACAATGAGAGAAGACAGAAGCATTATTAGTAGTGATCTCAGACTATCAGCCCCCACAGCATCTGCTGAAGATTCGTGTGTTCCCCGCTCTAGTAGTGAAGCAGGTATTTCATTAAAAAAGACTATGCTGATGTCTTCATCCTAAATATTTTGTTTCTGAATAGCACTTAGGACTGCAAGGTTTATACACAGTGAATTACGTACACAAAGGCTGACACATTTACATTTGGAAATTCAATTTCCATTTCACTGTTTGGACTAACCTATTTATTTTGACAATTTTTTTAATGCAATTTAAAATACATTAAGCAAGTGGGTAAAGGAGTTAAGGTAATGTAATGTAGGGGCACCCCAAGCCTGCGCTGTGTGTCACAAAATCCCAGTCCCAACCCCAAGGAGCACTGAGACTCAAGGAGCCTGATGGCAAGGCAGAAACATCCAGGAACCACACATACTGTACCACAGGAAGCACAACCCAAACTCTCAGTGCCAAGAAGCCATACATTTGAACTGCACAAGGAAGCCAAACTTTAAAACACAACTGAAAAATCCCTTTTGCCAGAGGCAGCCTGGTTCATTTCACACATATAAGGGATGGCCACATTACCGGGAGCCAGTTTGCATTACTATGTTTAGTAAGCTAAAGTTAGTGCTTGTTTTTTTGGGATGTCTGAAGTGTATCTGCATTCACTGTATTAACCCTGGCGTTATGTTATTGTTCTTGCCTTTGTATTTCGTCTTATTCATATTACATGCCCTCTGCATATTCAGACTTGGAAGCTCTACTCCACTGTATTGCTTATCCAAATAAAAATATAACCTGCAATTTTTTAAGGTGTCAAGCTTTCTAGTAATAGAAAAATAAATATATTTTAGAAAATAAGAAAATATTTTAATGCTGATAACTTATGTAGAGACTACTGCATCACCACTGTAAGAGATAAATTGTCTTGTCTGCGGTAAAAGGTGAGTGAGCATGGTTACCTTTATTTTTTTGGAGAAAGCATCCCTTACACAGGATGTTGCCTACAAGATGGTGGCTGGATTTCTTTGGTTAGTTGGCTATATTCAGTGTTTGAAAACCACAGCATCACGGTTGTGTCTGATCTCCTCATACCAGCAAAACACATCAAGCATGTCATGCCCCAAGATCTAACGTGGGTGTCCAGCAGAGGATTGTGGGTAATGTAGTCCCATTCGCCCACAGCAAAGGCAAACGGGACTACATTACCCACAATCCTCTGCTGAGTCTTGCGACCTCCACTGAACAATCCGGGAGCTCCACAGTTGATAAGCAGAGATTAGAACTCAGCTGTGGGAGGCTCTTCATAAGCAGGGTTGTTTGGAACGTTGGGCCTGAAGTATTGTCTCGGTTCCGCCCGAGCTTTAACGTGAGCCCCGTCCATTTTGGATTTACTCCTGTCTCTCTTCCTCGTTAAGAGTGGATTTACTCCTGGACTTCCTCAGCGTTTGCCGGGTTAGTTTTGCGTTTATTTAAATGGCTTGTGCCAGCACCCTCACGCTCTTTGTTTAACTTCCACGTTTTCTTGGACGTTTCCTTAGTTTGTGTTTTCGGTTTAGTTCGGGTGGTTTTCGTTCCTTCTATGTTTGCGATGCTCACTTTAGTTGTGTTAGTCTTTTGTTTAATTAAACTTCATTCAAATTGGAACCTGCGCACGTCTCTTCTGCTCTGTTCAGCTGCACATGTTACAGAATACTTAACATGTTGCAGATTCCAAGTCCACCCTGTGCTTACCGAACCGCTTCAACATGATCTGGACTCATGGTAGTGTTTTTTCTCCCAATGCACGAGGCATTTTTCTTTTTTCCCCTTCCATGTCCGAGTATCAGCGTGTGTCCCTAGTTGTCTTGTGCCTCTCTACTGCAATATGGCCGCAGATTCGAGCAGGGACTTGCGACCAATTTTTTGGGACACTTGGGGCTGTTTTTGGCCCTCCTCCTCTAGAGGTTCAGAGGAACTCCGTAGCTCCCCTGTCCAATGTGAGCTCAATGCTGAGGTCCACGCTCGCTAAATCAATGCTGAGGACTCAGCCCGCCTTTTGCTGGAACCTCCACTCGCTGGCTGTTGAAAGGGTTTAGTTGATGCCAGGGTCAAAATCAGTCCAGAAGATGTCAGATCCTGACTCAGTTCTGAAGACGTCTGATTCAGAGACCTTCCAGAGCACACTCCCTCCGGAGACCGTCCAGAGCACATCGCTCCCTATGGAGACCGCCCAGAGCACGCTCGTTCTAGAGGAGGTCCAGAACCTCGCGCTTCCTGAGGACATCCAGAACATGTCTCTTCCAGGGGACGTCCAGAACCTCGTGCCTCCTGAGGACGTCCGTTACAACATCTGTTGTCGAGACCTTCCAGAGGTCGTCTGTTCCCACGTCTGTTCCAAGGACATCCACCCCGGGTCCTGCTCTGAGGATGTCCCGAGCGAGCGTCTTCCAAAGGACGTCTAGAGCGCATCGTCTGCCGGGGGCGTCCAAAATGTTGTGCTTCCTGTGGACATCCAGACCGCTACAGTTTCTGTGGACATCCAGAAAGCTCTGCTTCTGGTGGATGTCCAGAACACTCCACCTGCTGAGGACATCCAGAGCAGGTCCCTCCTGGAGGACGTCCCTGCCAGCAAATGTTTCAAGGATGTTTGGTCTGGTCCCTGCGCCAAGGACATTCATTCCTGCTCTGAGAACATCCGTTCTTGCCCTGAAGGTGCCCATTCCAGTTTCCCGTTTCCGAGGGCATCCACTCCAGTGTTGGCTCCGAGGACGTTTGTTTCCGCTCCTGCTCCGAGAACCCCCGCTTCTGTGATGTGCTGAGGATAGGTAGGTAATGTCACGCCCCGCGATCTAACGTGGGTGTCCTTTTCGTTTGTCTGCACTGTGGGTGAACGAGACTACATTACCCACAATTCTCTGGTATTGTGACCTCCACGGACCAATCCAAGAGCTCCACAGTTGATGAAGCAGAGACTGAACTCAGCTGTGAGAGGCTCTTTATAAGAAGGGTTGTTTGGAACGTTGGGCGCCAAGTATTGTCTTGTTTTCGCCTGAGCCTATACATGCACCCCGTCCATTTTGGATTACTTCTGTTTCGCTAACCCACGCTACGTGGATTTACTCCTGTCTCTCTTCCTCGTTAAGAGTGGATTTACTCCTGGACTTCCTCAGCATTTGCCGGGTTAGTTTTGCGTTTATTTCCATGGCTCGTGCCAGCACCCTCACGCTCTTTGTTTAACTTCCGCATTTTCTCGGACGCTTCCTTAGTTTGTGATTTCGGTTTATTTCGGGTAGTTTTCGTTCCTTCTATGTTTGCGATGCTTTAGTTGTGTTAATATTTTGTTTAATTAAACTTCATTCAAATTGGAACCTGCACACATCTCTTATGCTCTGTTCAGCCATGAACATTACAAAGCACAGCAAGCACATCAGTGTCATTGCAGTGCTGAGAAACATTCAGCACCCAAACTGTACCTGAACTGTGGCGGGCCTGGGGACTTATCATCACAAGCAGAGTCTTACCAGAAATCCATTAGGATCATCCGGGGTAAGTGTCATGCCCAAGTGAGTGTTTTTCAAATTCCGTGACACATTCTGAAATGCATTGTCAGCTGTACAAAGACAGTAAACAATAATTGTTACTATTATACATTTTCATTACTCAGCATGTATTAAGTCAATGCACAAGTTACTCCTTGTTGTCTTAACTAGTGTAAACACATTCATTCATAATCATTGGTTTTACCCAGATTCACTTTAGAGCAATTGGAGTTCTGTTCCTCTCCCACCACACATTTGTAGATGTCTCCCTTTCTGTTATCAGGTGGACCATCCCATGGAGCACCAACCAACATCCTGTATTAGCAAAAACATGTAATTATCAAAGTTAGGAAACCTCACAATGCTAAAACATTCTATACAACTGTAACCTGATGAAGAAGATACAAACAAATTTTGCCTCCCATAAGTAAAGAGAATTGTGCTGAAGAAAAGAGGAAATCTTTCAGTTAGCAAGTTCTCAAATTCAGATTGAGACCTTACCTCCAGATAGGGTTGTGCGATATTGGCAAAAAAATATATATCTTGTTATTTTCTTGGATTGTGTCGATAATTAGTAGAAACTTGTAAAGTATTCCAACGATGTTTGAACCCATCTCTCTCAACCACATGAACTGGCACTGTGTCTGTCGCGATGTAACTGGTCACAGCATTTGTTATGTCTTCTCATCTGTTGCTTTTCTTCTTATAAGGCACTTTTTTGCAGAAGGATTCTGCTAACGTTTGCTGAGTGTGTTTTTGTTCTTCGCTTCACGAAGTCCATCTTCGACTAATGCTAAAGCAGTGTGTACCAAACAAAAATGACATGATGACGTATTACATGATGCACCAGTCCTGGCTGATATTTGATTTGATATTTTTGCACTAATCGTGGCTGTGTTTTTGAAGCATTAATTGCATTAGTAGGGTGGAATCAAGTGGAAATGGAATCAAATTTCTATTACTTAACGGGTACCCAGTTCTTGTAAATTTGGAATGTTTTTGACAGTTTAAAGTAAGTGAGTGACATACTCTGTAATATCAGTTCACAGGTCACACATCATTAAAACAACATTTAAGATATTATCATAGATATATATATATATATATATATTGCACACCCCTAGATCCTGAATTGCACTAGACACTACAGGTACTTTCACTGAAACTGGGCTGTATGGTTATGTGGGACAAAAATAGCACTGTTTGGAAACAATCAAGGTAAATTTGGTGTAAACAGAAGAATGACTACACAAAACCAAAGCTAATCCACAATGTAAAATACTGGATATACAGGATAATGGACCACATGAAGTGACAGGAGATTTTCAACAAAAACTTCATGCTGATGCTGCTTCCGTTACTACAGACTCAGCCCCATATAGATCTGGAGGAAGTCAGAACCCTGGAAAATGGAACAGGGTAGCCTAAGCGAGGGAACGCATCCCACCTTGAGGAACCGACGAGCAATCTGACTAACAAACAATCTCAATTTGCCAGAGGCGGAATACAAACCAGAGTGGCTCAGCTGGTAAAGACCTAGATCGCAATGCTGAGCCTCTCTGGTTCATATACCGACTCTGACAAGAATTGCTGGTCTGGGGTAGTGTACTGGGGTAGTGTACCATTTGTGTATCTGACAGAAAATCCCCTGTTGGAGGCATCTGGACTCTGGGCTGAACCAGGGGTTTCCACCTTCTGAATTTTGGACTTCTTTGAGTATAGGGGCTTGGGTCTGTGGTAGACCAGTGGTGATCCCATGTGACAGAAAATCTGGCTGCATCTGCCAAGAAGCTACAATTGGGGAATTCCCTGGACTGGATGCTAGTCTGTCACAGGGCTGGTTACAGGTCGCTGTTCAGCAGGCCTCCCCTCCCTCAGACACTGTCAATCTTTTATGCATGTGACACCTTACCCAGATGGAAGGCATCATCAAGAATTAAACCAAGGTCCCTGCATTAGTGGGCTAGCATAGCACTACAACTAATAGAACAAAAATACTCACAACTTCTCTCCGTTGACTTCATGCTGTAGCACAGAGAACCCAAACAGAGCATCCTCTGCCCCATGGAAGATACGTGGCCGGTTTACATCAATGTTAAAGCATTCACACAGCCCTGGAAGAGAGGCATAAGGAGGAAGTCAAACTGAATGAAGAGGTAATGCATGTTCAGTAAAGTGCATAAACAAAATGTACAGATTACTTCTTTTGATTTTATAACCAACGGTAAAGACAACAAGGGAAAAACACCTTTATATAGCACTTCCTTCTAAGCCTATTAGCAGAAAAATGAATGAAACCGAACGGTGAAATACATGGTGAATATCATACACTAAATACGTTTTAGGAAAATCATTGACTATGGGGAAAAAGGAGAGAGAGGAAGGTCAAGAGTGAGAGAGAGAGAGTGTAAGAAGGAAGGGTGTCACCTCTAATAACTACTGAACATAGTAGCTCCCTGTATGACACACAGACGTTCCTTATACTGTACATAAAACAGACATTGTGATAGAAAGTGGAGTTACACCACTAGCCGCTGCAGACTAAAAGAACTTCAGCCAGGAAAAAAAAACTCACATAATATATTACGGATTTCAGGCTGATCACATTCTGTCAAAAATTACCAAAAGCAAAAAGTTTGGCATAAAGCAAAATGTATGATACAGCAGTCTGTGTGAGGGTAGTCCAAGCTCTGTTTTGGTTGTGTATTCATGTACTTGTTTACTCAAAGAGATAGACTGAACAAAGGGGGAAATTAAGAAAGAAGGCAGACAAACCGAAAAAAAAAAAAAAAAAAAAAGGTTTTTTATGACCCAATTGCAGTTAGATCAAAATGGTGAACCAAAATATAACTAAAATAAAATAAACAATAAAATAAACCTGAAAAGAAAACAACTTCAGTGGCTGAGGATAGAACCCTGGGTGGACGCGTCGATAATGGCTGTGTAAGTCGAACGCTCCACTCAGCAACTGAAGAAAAAAGAAACAAAAACCTAAGGAAGGAACTTAAGGAAGTGCCGTTAGGTCCACTGTGCCAATGGCGTAAGCGGGTCTGTGCCTACGCAGAGTGGCAGAACCCAGGCAAAGTGTTCGCAAAAACGGTTCTTCCGCGGTTTCCGGGAGCACAAGAAGGACGCAAAGCAAAAGGACAGGGCTGATTAAGAGACAGCGTGGCGTCCTCTGTCCTTACACAATGTCAGCGCTCAATAATAAAGCCGTGTGAGGGCTGGTGGAGTGACCTAAATAGCCCCACCAACAGGTGTCGCCACTGACGCACATGGCACCAAACCAGGGCTGGCACATGCGCGATCGTGCCAAGCGTGCATAAGCCATAGAATGAATCAATGCTGACCTCTAGCATCACGAGCCAGGGTCATTGTGACCCCTAATAGTACCCCCTCCCCAAGGGGCGATGTCCCGACGCCCCTAAGTGCGACCAAAAACTCCCCTAGCCTGTCTAACACGCTCAGGATTGAGCATATGGCGTCCGAGGAGGCGCCAGTAGGCAGGACCCACTTTCAAATAGGGACTAACTGGGAAGGTAGGGCACGATAAGACCAAAGCAGGACTCAACAAGTCCAATGAAAGAGGTCGGCACCAGGTGCCAGGCTAGGACCTTGGCACGGGGGGGAAGAAGAAATCGAGAAAAAGAATCCAACAAATTTGACACCGGTAAACACGTAGAATCGGTCATCAGAACGCTACACATGAGTAACGGGGGTTATGGTGGGGGTCGGACAAGATACACAAAAGACACACAAGTGCGTGCCTGGAATATTGGGCACCCCACCATGAACCATGGCGCGGTGGGTGCCGCGCGCACTATCGGCAGTTGCTGGCATACATGCGAATGCGTCTGAAATATACGAAACTACCGAACCCACTGCGTGGATGGTCTGGCGTGCAGTCAGCACACTCGTGGTGCGCAACTCGGTGCGCACCGCTGCGCATCAAGTAAAAAGCCTAACATGCTCAGACCCGTACCTGGACGCCATAAGGGTGCACACGGCACTGCTGCCGGGGTACACAGGAGGATAGGCACGCGCTAACTGCATCTCGTGGTATGGGAGCTAAAGGCTAGTCGTGCTCTTGGATATGATGCTGGAGCGTGGGCGGCGCGAGCTGCCGCGTAAAGCTCAAGGCGCCGGCGACAGATTCTTCAGTACGACGCTGGTGGCAGCTGCCAACTCCTCAGGATAGCGCACACTAAAGGTGCAGCAAGCTCGATGTCGGTAAGAAGTGAGGCAGCCGATCTGCGTGTGTGTGCAGGATCGGAGCTAAAAGGGCGTGACAATGCTCAGGTCAGCGGAATCTCAGACGCGAAGCATAAGCGTGCTCAGGACTAGTATGAGCGCGGACAAAGGAAGCTGGTGAGCTGTAGTCGAACCGGCCACCGTAGAAGGCAGGGGTCCTGCACAGATGGCTAAATCGTACAGATCAGCCGAGGAGGCAGGGTCCGAAAAAAGAACAGCTCGTTCCTCACCTCCTCACTAAGGCCAAGTTCAAAAATGTCCATGTCCGTTAAGACCGGTCGCCACAGTCAGCTCACGGAACTCCCACACGTATACTGCAACCGTCCTGGACCCCTGGAAGATGCCAAAAATACAGGACGGTGCAAATCGCTCAGGTATGGTGCTAACATGCTCGAAAACTGAGCTAAAGTGCTCAGGTACGGAGCTAACGTGCTCAGGTACGGAGCTAAGAGGCGCAGTGTGCACAAGTACTACGCTGTGCAGTACTTCCCACTTAGGCACGAAAATCTGCTCAACGGGGTTGTACATATCGAATGGTTCATCCGGCCCGGCCCAAGGGTAGATGTTAATCTCACCCAAGGGCAAAAGAATTCCCATGGGGAGCTAGTGGAAGGCCTTACGCCTTGTCCTGCAAGCTCTCACACAACCCTGATCAGGATTAAATGAGTATGAAATTGAATGAATGAATGACTACTATGACTGAGCAACTCACTAACGTGAACTCTAAAAGAATCAGCTGAGTCAGTCAAATTAAACTCTTTTGAGTATATGAAGTGGTTATGATGACAAATGGCTTTAATACAATACTCAAGTCTCAAACTGTTTTCCTCTAACCAACATTTATACCTACTTAATTCATTGATATGAAATACTCACTTAAATATTCAGTCATTATGAACTTTCTGTCATTAGCACACATCGTCACAATAAAAATACGAATATAGGCATAAAAAACAATAAAGAGGTTCCACTGTAAATATCCCTAAATTATACATAGGGGTGGGAATCGATAGGCACCTCACTTATTCTATACAATTTTGAGGGCTGCAATTCAATTATTAATTAATTGTCTTTTTTGTCTACACAGGATTTCTTTATTCTCACAGTGTTTCCATGACTTCGATTTCGGACTTTTACTCACTGGACAATAAATGAGTTACCTGTTATTGAAATGTACCTAATAGTGTGTAATACCTCCACAAATTCTGACGAGAATTTCCTGTAGATTGTAATTTTTGACACTGCTGGTAGACCTGTATGACCGTACGCTTTGAAACAAATTGCAAATTCAGCTGCTTCCTTCATACTATGGCTTTTGTCACAGTTTGGCTTTTATTTATAGCTCGATCATCGACATGCAATGCCATCTGCAGGAGCCTGAAGTCAACTTGTTAACTTGTCATCACGATGAAAATGCCAGATGCTGCTGGGGAAATCACACTAACCACACTATGTGGTCATTACACCATCGCAGATAGAATGGTATTGTCTAATCTAATGATGGCCTAGGACTTTTGCACAGTACTGTACATTGGGGCATAAAAGTATTTAGTCAGCCACTGATTGTGCAAGTTCTCTTGCTTAGAATGATGAGAGAGGTCTGTAATTTTCATCATAGGTACACTTCAACTATGAGAGACACAATGAGAAAAAACCCCAGGAAATCACATTGTAGATTTTAAAAGAATTTAATTGTAAATCGTGGGGAAAATAACGTATTTTGTTCACCCACACACAAGCAAGATTTTCTGGCTCTCACAGAACCTGTATTCTTCTTTAAGAAGCTCTTCTGTCCTCCACTGTCTGTAATTAATGGCACGTGTTTTGACCCTCGTTAATCCGTATAAAGACACCTGTCCACAGCCTCAAAACAGTCGAACTATAGGAGGGACCTTATGAATGACCTGCAGAGCGCTGGGACCAAAGTAACAAATGCTACCACAGTAACACCCTACACCGAGAGGGACCGAATCCTCCACAGTTCCAGGCATGTCCTCCTGCTAACGCAAGTAAAACATATCCGGCTCGTCTGGAAGTTTGCCAGAAGCACATGAATGACCCAGAAGAGGACTGGGAGACTATCACTGTGGTACTGGTATACAAGACACCTGTCCACACCTCAAACAGTCAGACTCCAAACTCAACCATGGCCAAGACCAAAGAGCTGTCGAAGGACACCAGGAAGAAATTGTAGCCGGCACCAGGCGGGAGAGTGGAATCTACAATAGGCAAGCAGGTGGTGTGAATATATCAACTGTAGCAGCAATTGTAAGAAAATGGAAGACATACAAGACCATTGATAATCTCCCTCGATCTGAGGCCCCACGCAAGATCTCACCCGGTGGAGTCAAAATGATCATGAGAACAGTGAGCAAAAATCCCAAAACTACACGAAGGGTCCTGATGAATGACCTGCAGAGAGCTGGGACCAAAGTAACAAGGCTACCATCAGTAACATACTACGCCGAGAGGGACTCGGATCCTGCAGTGCCAGGCGTGCCCGCCTGCTTAGGCCAGAACATGTCCAGACCCATCTGAAGTTTGCCAGAGAGCATACGGATGATCCAGAAGAGGATTGGGAGAATATCATGTGGTCAGATGAAACCAAAATAGAACTTTTTGGTAAAAACTCAACTGGAGGATGAATGCTAAGTTGCATCCCAACAACACCATACCTACTGTGAAGCATGGGGGAGGAAACATCATGATTTGGCGCTGTTTTTCTGCAAAGGGGACAGGACAACTGATCCATGTTAAGGGAAGAATGAACGGGGCCATGTATCGTGAGATTTGAAGCCAAAACCTCCTTCCATCACTGAGAGCATTGAAGATTGAACGTGGCTGGGTCTTCTAGCATGACAATGATCCCAAACACACTGCTCGGGCAACGAAGGAGTGGCTCCATAAAAAACATTTCAAGGTCCTGGAGTTTCCTAGCCAGTGTCCAGACCTCAGCCCCATAGAAAATTTGTGGAGGGAGTTGAAAGTCCATGTTGCCCTAAAACATCACTGCTCTAGAGGAGATCTGCATGGAGGAATGGGCCAAGATACCAGCTACAGTGTGCGCCAACCTGGTGAAGACTTACAGGAAACGTTGACCTCTGTCATTGCCAGCAAAGGTTATGTAACAAAGTATTGAGTTGAACTTTTTGTGTTATGACCAAATACTTATTTCCACCATAATTTACAATAAAATTATTTTAGAAATTCCCCAATATGATTTCCTGGATTTTTTTCTGATTTTGTCAGTATCTGACTAAATACTTTTTTGCCTCACTGTGTATACACTCACACTCACCACTTCACTTCCAAACTGCCTTAATTCTTTGTGGAACAGATTCCACGTGGTACTGAAAACATTCCTCAGAGATTTGGTCTATATTGACAAGACAGCATCACATAATGGCTGCAGATTTGTCAGCTGCACTACATGATGGAGATTTCCTACATCCCAAAGGTGCTCTTTTAGTTTGAGATCTGGGGACTGTGACGTTCATTTGACCTTTGATGATTTGACCTTTGTGACAGGACATATAGAAGATGGGTACACTGTGGCCATGAAGGGATGGACATGTTCAGCAACAACATTCAAGTAGGCTGTGGAGTTTAAACTATGCTCAACTGGATTAAGCCCCCAGGGTGCTTAGAAAATATCCCAGCAGCCTGAACATTTGTAAGAAGCAAAATGATCCATGCTTTCATTTTGTTTAATCATAATTCTGACATTGGCCATGTCAGCAGAAGTTAAGACTCATCGACCAGGCAACATTTTTCCAATTTTCTTTTGTCTAATTTTGGTGAGCCTGTACAAACTGTAGCCTCAGTTGCCTCTTCTTATCCAACAGGAGTGGCACCCAGTGTGGTTTCTGCTGCTATAGCTGTTCTACTGTGCATTCATAGATGCTCTTCTGGAAGTGAGTGCTTTCTTATTACTGTTGAAATTCAATCAGCTCAAGCCAACATGGCCATTGATGTCTGACCTCTGGCATAAACAAGACATTTTTATTCAGAGAACTGCTACTCACTGGATATTTTCTTGTTTTGGAGCATTCTCTGTAAACCCCAGAGACGGCTATGTGTGAAAATCCCAGTAGATCAGCAGTTCCTGAAATAACCAGACCAGCCCGTCTAGCACCAACATCACCAAAATAAACTTTCTTCCCCATTCTGATGTTTGGTTTGAACTTCAGCAGGTCATCTTTACCTTCTTTTTCTTTAATTGTAGCATCTCTCACCATTTCCTCCCATCCAATTTATATCTCCAAACTATCAGTTCCATCTACAGGAACCCTCTATTTATCGCTATTTCTTGCACACTGGCCTTTTTACTCGATTCTCCTCAAATTTTTTTGAGACAGTATGTGTGGACTCCTCCTTTACTTAGCTCTATGGGTTATTTGGTTAGGCTTTGTCATGGCAACCATAAACATTTATGGAGTGTGGTGGTGGTGGATGTTTCCAGCATCAAGTCAAGTCTTTCATGTGTACACACACACACACACACACACACACACAAAATGACTTGCCCTTAGCTTGACTCGAACCAAAGTTCAATGCTTGCCTATAGAAACTAAACTGGTTCTGTACATAGTGTGTAATCCAAAAATCTCCCACCAGCTAGGGTCTGAGATATTTGTCATAAATAATCTGTAAAGCTCATGTCACTGTACTAAATTTGTACTACTTTATTAAATAATATATTGCAGAAGAGGAAGAAAATCACAATTTCACAAAACAAAATCACATTACTTAATAATTTAAAACAATTATAAATCAACTATTTATAATTTTATGAACTGTGACCAAAACAAAAATCTTTGGCTTTTAGTCATCCCATGTCTTGATTTACAGAATTTACATTTAACAGTATTAATAATTAGCCATGACATTTCTTTCTAAAACTTTTAAAAGACTTTATTATACATTCCAAAAGCAAAACCTTGCATTGTTAACATCTATCGATTCCATTTTAGACTTGATTTCACAGGATCTGTATCATTCTGAAAGTTTTCATGCATTTTGTCTACCACATAGTGTGGCGTTGGACACTATAATTTGATCACAACAGTTCCACTTTTCCTTTGCTCTGACTGGGAGTTGGCTATATCTCTCATCGTTTCAGAAAAAAATACTTCTTTGTTTTTGTCTAAATGCAAATCTCTACATTCTATTAAACTGCCCTAAGTTTTTGCAACTACTAACTTATAAATATGCTTTCATTTTTTACGCTTACCGAGCACTTTATTAGAAACAGTATGAATTTTAGGGCCTCCCTTTGCTCTCAAAACAGTCTCTATTCTTTGTGGCATGTATTCCATGAGTTGTTGGAAACATTCCCTTGAGATTCTGCTCCATGTTGACATGATTGCTTCACAAAGGTCCTGCCGACAAGCTGCAAACCTCTCATTCTACCATATCCCAAAGGTGTTCTACTCATTTCAGATCCAGTGACTTGGAAGGCCACTGAAGAACACTGAACTCATTGTCATGTTCATGAAACCAGTTTGAGATGAGTTTTGCTTAGAAGATGGGTAAGCTGTGGCCATGAAAGGATGAACATGGTCAGCAACAATACTCAAAAGGCAGTGTCAAACAAGCCACGACTGATTGGCAGCAACAACAGAAAACACGTTTAGCAAATTAACCCTATCCCTAACCTTAACCCACACCATTACACTTTCAACAGTCAGGACTGCAGACAGAGTCTGACACTAACAGTGATGTCACAGGCAAAATCACTGCGATTACATTTTTCCATATTCTAATGTTTGATGTGAAGTTTACCTGAAACTCCTTGTATCTGTATTATTTTATGCATTGCTCTGCTGCCACACAATCGGCTCATGAGGTAACTGCTTGAGTGAGTGGGTG
Source organism: Ancistrus triradiatus (assembly GCA_025084515.1). Classification (NCBI taxonomy): domain Eukaryota; kingdom Metazoa; phylum Chordata; class Actinopteri; order Siluriformes; family Loricariidae; genus Ancistrus; species Ancistrus triradiatus. The sequence goes on from JAJAGP010000092.1 coordinate 828,509, forward strand.
TTCAGGTACTCCTAATAAAGTGCTCAGGAAGTGTATATCTTGTTTCCATGCACTGTGTGCCACCACATATGCTTATGCTCCTCCCTGGACCAAGTTGTACAACACTGTTGGTTGTACCTATTATCTTGATTTGTCAACGTACAATTTTACATTACTTACGTGACAGAAATAAACACTAGAGTGCCCATATTTGAACATGCTGAATTTGATGTTTTATTTTTTCTCATTATGTTAACATCAGCAAATAAACAATAATGGTGTTTTACTTTGCATAAATATGTCATATTTAAGTTCGTTCTCCACAGAGGCTGTTTCACTTATTTTAGTTTCGAAAATTATCAAAACCTGTAATTTGAACCTCCTGCATCAGACTGTACTGGGTAATATGCATAATACTTGTCATGCCTATTATACAACCCCAAATCAGAAACAGTTGGGATGGGATGGAAAAAAAACAGTGTTCCTTACAGTTACCTTGACTTTTATTTCATGGCAGACAGTATGAACACAAGATATTTCATTTAATTTGTTAATAAACATCCATTTCTGCATTTCAGGCCTACAACACATTCCAAACAAAGTTGGGACAAGGGCAATTTAGGCCTAGTAATGAGATTGAAACTAAATAATGATGCGAATTCAAACAGGTGATATCAACAGATGATTTTAACCATGAATTGGTACAAAAGTATTATCCACAAAAGGATGATTCAAAGATGGGCAGATGATCCCCAATTTGTCAACAAGTGTGTGAGAAAATGATTGAAATGTTCTTCAAAGAAAGATTGGAAGGAATTTGCATACTTCAGTCCTAACTTTTTCTGATTTAGCCTGTTTTGCATTGTCTTGTTGAAAAATGCATGGAAGTCTCTGGAAATGATGTCGTCTTGAAAGCAGCATATGTTGCTCTAAAAGCTCAAAAATCACAAAAGTGTAAATTACCTTTACCAAGGGCACTCATCCGACCCCATACCATGACAGAGCCTGGCTTTTGGACTTGTTGTTGACAACAGTCTGGATGGTCCTTTTCATCTTTGATTCAGATTGATTGGTCTGACCACGTGATTGCGTTGTGAGTGCCCACACCTGTCAGTAGTGCTATTTAAGAGCACGCTTTGCCACTGACAGGCGCCACATCCTTATACACTCTACACACGCTTAGTGCACGAGACCTCACCCGTCTTACTTTTTTCGCTCGCGATTGCGCCGGTAGGGAAAATGGTACGGCCGATCTTGCACAGAAGGTGGGTCGAGTAGAGCTGCAAGGCTCGAGGTGAGGCTTAGTTTGTAGGTAAAGGGAAAGCTCTTCACCAGCTCGTACCTCCTCTCCCCTCTTTTCCGCTTCCCGGTCGCTCGGCATGAGCAATCTCTCTGGTGTGCCGCTGCCTGTGCTGCTGTTTGCCCTCCACGCTTTACTTCTGTAATCATTGTTCTCATGCCTGTGCTGCTGTCGCACTGCTCACGCGCACCCCCCCAGCGCACCTCGGCATTCTCCGGCACAGCCAAGCTCTAGCAAGCAGAGCTTGGCTCTGGAGCGTCCGGACCCGACCCGGACTGCTGTTTGCGCTCCGCGCTTTAATCTTTTAAATATTAACTTAAATACGTTCGTTTTAGGATGCGCTGCCTATAGGACGCCTAAGGTCTATTTAGATGGTGTAGACCTTATTTTGAGTCTGCTGTTAGGCTTAACTGCTCTTTCCCCCCCGAGTCCTAGTGTCAGGCCGTGTGGCAAGCCGTGATTACACTCGCCTGTGACATTAGAGATCAGGGGTTCGATTGCCGGGTACTGCACGAACTGCGGGCCCATTAATTAATCTCTTTTTGGTTCACTAATTCACATCTGGAGCTAACCGCACTTGGGTCCTAAATAAAATAAAATAAAATATTTACAACATATTTTATTTTTTAACGGTTCACCATGTTAAAGGGGCCGGCGAACCATTAAAAAATAAAATATATTTAAAATATTTTATTTTATTTTATTTAGGACCCAAGTGCGGTAACACAGAGCTCACAGCAGCTCAGTTTAGGCTTGCGCCCTTGGCCTTCACGCACTGAAATTCCTCCAGATTCCTTGAATTGTTTAATAATATTATGCACTATACAGGGAGAAATTTGCAAATACATTCGAATCTGTCTTTCAGGAACATTGTTTTTAAACATTTGAATAATGTTCTTATGTATATGTTGACAAACTGTAGATCCTCTGCCCATCTTTGCTCCTCAAAGACTCAGCCTTTCGTGGATACTGCTTTTGTACCAAATCATGATTACAATCAATTGTTGACATCAACTGTATGAAATCACAAACACAATTACCTCATTACTAGTGTCGCCTTTTTTTGACAGAATACATTCTGCTCACTTAATCAAAAATCACATTCAAGCCGAATTAGAGTTTCAGTGAAGAAGCAGACAATTTTATTGCATCCACTCATGAGTGGATGAGTGCAATAAGGACAACCACACATCACAACAGCGATGCGGAGATGCCAGTGATCCAATATTTTCTGGCCCTTATATTCAAGATCTGTACATTACGTCGTGTTTTTTTCCAACTTTTAGAAAACCTCCTCACATGGTGCCACTATTGTCTCCATCCTTAGGTCATCCTGACCTGGCAAGAGTGAAGATGACCTTTATCCCAGATTTTAAGTGCAGCATCTGGTTTCTAACTTCTACATATAAATTGTATTCAATTCTTAAATAATTATTTTAAATCCAGACTACGCTTAATCTCTGTAACCATGAGAAAGCTTTAAACTAACACTTTAACCTAAAAAATAAATCTAGTTTTCATCATATGCACTTACAGAATAAAAAAGATCCCTTTGAATAAATTTGCTTATTAATCAACTTACAAATGACTGAGTACCAGATAGTAATTATACACAGGAATATGTTAAATAACCCAAACCACTGGAGTTTACAGCATGTCTCCACATAACATATTCTACGCACACACATACCCACATTCCGCAAGACTGCTAAACACTTCCAAGGTCAAAGAAGATCCTGTACTGTCTCAGCTCAGGGTGAGACGCACCTACAAATTCAGTCCTCAAAAAGACTTAGTCTGAATGAGTGACAACACCACAATTAGAAATACAAATATATAAGGTGTAAATGAGTACATGGTTACATAAATGTGTAGCTTACGTGGTTACAAATACATATGTTTCCAACAAATCTTAAACATTATCCCTAATTTACCTCTGTCCCAACATTTCTGTAATGTGTTAGAGGCCTGCAATGCAGGAATGGATGTTTATTAGCAAATTAAATTAAGTTAAATATCTTGGGTTTATACTGTCTGCATTGCTTTTTTCTGATTTAGGGTTACATACTGATTGTTCAAATGTCTACAAAATAGAAAAATATATTTTAAAACTAGAAAAAAGTCCATGAAATTAAATTGAAGTCCATGAAATGAAATTCATACACTACTGAAAATGTTTTATACATTTCACTAATGTCGCCAAAAGTCAAGGTTTACAATGTCTATAAAACAATCATCATACCAAATACCAACTTGCACCCTAAATATTAATGTATATTACAGTTATTTCAGCTGTATTTATGGAAATACACACACATATTCAGTCACAACCCATACAGAGAGGGATGAGAGAGACAGACAATGTCAGATGTGTAAGGTAACATGGTGCAAACATGGAGATAGTGGAAAGGCAAATCTAATACAGAGACAAGTAGCAAAAGCCAAGGCAACAAACAACGCTAAAGACCAGACAGTACTAATACAACCACTTCATACAGACTATGCTAAGACAAATAGGCAATTTTAATACATACTCACAGTGTAAATACCAACAGGCAAAGAACTAGTACATACACAATTTTGAAACACAAGTACAGTGATGTAGTGACTAACGCTAACAAACAAACAACAGGCTAAACACAAACACTAACAAACAGACAACAAGCTAGTAGTAACTAATAATGAGATAGTGAGCACACAAAAAAACACTGAACAGAAACATGGACCACAAGACAGTATAACATCCAACATGGAACACTAGACATAAAAAGGAACATGAAACAAGAACACACAAGGACAAGGAGCAGAAAGAAAACAACCAAACAACCAACCTAGAAACTGGAACCAGAAGAAATAAGATGTGTTAAAATACCCAAACGGATAAAACTATGTAATTCACTATTCCTGAGAAAAGGCTTTTACTATCCCTAAGAATACTACTGAGAGCATTATTCATAAAAGGAAAGTATATGGCTCCACCAACACCTCACCTAAACTGGACCATCCCTGCAAACTGTATAACCGAACCAGAACAATGTAGATCAGGCCAGTGGCAACTTTGAAGGACTTTATGGTTGAGACCACAGAGTCTGCATGTGACACAATCTCTCAAGCTTTACACACAGCTGGCCTGTATAGAATGGTGGCAAGAAAGAAGCCTCTTCTGAAAAACCACCACCCTAAGTCTCTTTGTGCTTCTAAATCTGAAGCCATGTGGCAAAAGATTTTATGGACATTCAAGAACTATGTTTGGTGAATAAAAAAAAAGGCCCACCACCCGAAATGCACCATAACTACTGTGTATTAAGTTGTGGGAGTGTTTTTCTTCAGCCAGAACTGGGCAACTGATTAGGATTGAAGGGGAAACTGATGGTGCCATTTATACCCAAGCTGTGCCAAAAGACAACACGTTTGCTTAAGGACAGGAAGGTGAAAGTCCCTGAATGCAAGTCAGAGCCCTGGCCTACATCTGAAAATCTGTGGAGGGATTTGAAGAGAGCAGTCTATTGCTACTCACCACACAATGGGACATAACTTGAACAATGCTGCAAGGAATAATTGTTCTCGGTACTTGTAAAGAAGTACTAAGAACAGTTTACTGTAAAGAAACGTGTACATACATTGACGACTTATGAGATATAGATCATGATCGTTATACATTTACCTGCAAATGACAAGAAGAAGACATACTGTTCATAGCTAAAAAAACTGAAAAGAGTATCAGCGTTGTCCCTTTACTTCCTTTCTGATACACTTTTAAGGCATTCTCTTTTCTTTCTGATCAAGATTTATTTCTTTCCTCTTGAGATGTGTGGGTCGGAAATGGAAGAAATGAGGATAAGAGACAAAACGACAGAGAGAGAGAGAGAGAGAGAGAGAGAGAGGGCAAAAGGAAGAGAATTCCCCTAACGTACACCTGTATTCTTAATCTAGAGTACAACATAACATTTTGGCTTGTTCATCACAGACGAATGTCTGCAAAATCCATTAACTGCACCAAATATTCGCAACAACCTGTACATACACACACATACACATGTGCACATGCATACAATATCCATGTCATAGGATGGCACGTGCCCTCAGACTGAATAGGTATTATAATTGTATTTCATATGGCCTCCAGGTGGCTCATAGAGCAAGGGGTACACAACATGAATGCAGTCATGAAACCTGCAAACAGAGTCGCGTCTACAGCTGCACTGTTTCCAAAATGTCTTTTAATGCAGCAAAGCTCTTCAACGATTCAGTGATATAGCAGATTAGGATGGCTTGGGTCCCAAGCATCTTATTGGGTGCCCTCTTTGTATCTCCTATCAATATTTCACCTCAACTACAGTCACAGATACACACATCACCACAACGTTCAGTAAGTATTTACATTACATTTACATTTACAGCATTTAGCAGACGCCCTTATCCAGAGCAACTTACAATTGGTACAGTCTTACAATCCAAGCAATTGTGGGTTAAGGGCCTTGCTCAAGGACACAACAGTGGCAGCTTGGCAGAGGAGAGATTTGAACCCTGGACCTTCTGGTCCAAAGTCCAGTACCTTTACCGCTAAGCTACCACTGCCCTATTTACAGTAGTCTCTTACACAAGATATATATTTTTTCCCTTCACCTGAGACACAACAGCACTGATGACCATAACTTATGATATGACCAGTTAATAAACTTTTATTTTAAGTTAATAAACCTGGCTTAAATTTGAGAAATATAGCAAAGCATTAACCTAGCATCCCATCAGTAACAGTGCACTACTTAAGGCTATCTTGCTTTTCACTTGCTTACAAATATTGGTCTGTATGCAGTCTTTAAACTATGTTCCTAAGTTGTACCATGATTTGGGTTGTTCCATTTCTTTGAAATATCATTTTAGCAAGTGCAGTTTATAAAGTTAATACATTTATAAAGTGAACATTCAGGTTCACTCTGGGGTACACTTGGAAGAAACTTCTGTTTCCTGAAGAAACAACTGTATTGTATTTATACTGGTCCAAATCTGACAAGGTGACCAATGGTATGAGAGTATAGGCACTGCAAATGGTGCATTGGTGGGTGGAATTCAGTAGGTGGAATGGGGTGGAGGGTGCCCACTTTTATCCTTGAACCTCTGCCGCACAAAAACATCTATGCTGGGATTTATGGAACGAAGGAACTAGATCACAAGCACTTGACACAGTACGGTATGTTTATAAACTGTGGTCAGCCACTTTTGCGTAATTACACCGTCTAGTTTAGAACAACTCTGAAAGTCATTAAACATGTATCAGTAGTTTGAATTATGTATACGATCTTTACTGTAAGACACAGACCATGGTGAGCTAGCATATAATCATTTCAAATTACTCACGGTATGACTGGACTGTGATAAGATGTTGAGATATGCTGGTATAATTTATGGTACAGCCCTGCTTGGACACCCACAGAAAACCCTGCCCCTGCACTAGTAGCATTTAAAAGAGAAGTATGTGGTTATCTAGCCTACACGGACCATTATGTAACCCTTTTTCCTGTATTAAGTCATTAAAAGCGCAACTATGCTTAATCGTATGTGCTATTTCTCACTTCTTGATTTTTTTTAAAAGGCCCATTCATTTATTCTCTGGCCCAACATAATAGTGTTATGCTAGGTTTAGGGTAATTAAACTGCAATGGGAAACACAGACATCGAACCAATGCTAAACACTTACTCAAAACAAAGCAGTTGCTGCAGAGGCAGCAAATTAACACCTCAGGAGCCACAACCCTGTTTTTAAATTGGATGGGTTTTAGTTGTTTATTTGAAACATTTCTAAAAAAGCATATGTGAATACAGTATCCTGATATGGTGAACCCTTTGCTCATTTGTTAAATAGTTACTACAAGTATCTATGACAGTATTGCAAAAAGCTGAGACCCAATCTAGACAAAGGACTTTGACGCTGAACTGGACTTTCTTCTGCATTAATGAAAGGAGCAATGTGCAGACAGCTGTGAAAATAACACTGCCTGGGTCAGGACAAAAGTGGAACCAACAAGGGCTAGGTCTCAAAATTGTGTGCCTCCATATTGTCAACTCTTTTGTTAGAAAAGACATTAATTCACACTTAAAAATATGATGTACCATATGGTGGAGTAAAAATTAAGACCACCTCTAAGTAGTTACAACATGAAAATGCCAGAAAATAGTTATGATTTACACAGAAAAGCACAAAATAAATGCTCCCACTTGCTACGTTACAACAAAACAAATGGTGGTATGCAAATGTATCTTATGTAGAAAATAGATAGTGAATATTCAGATAATAGGAAGCTATTTCCATGGTTTCCTTCATGAAAAAGCCTAACTGGTTCCTGCATATATAAACCCCACCTGCTTTCCAAAATATCAGTGTAATATAGTGGCACAGTGGTACCTCTCGACCACCTCAGGACTCGTCGAATTTGGTTCGTGATGCATTTTGAGGAGAAAGAATTGCCTCTGTACTCGTCGTTTGCTCGGCGCACTTGCATAAACTTGTATGAGTTAAGTTGCACGAATCTCGATTCACAATTCATGATTCAGTCTCCTAATAGCTCTCACTCTGTGCAGATCTCTGCTGTGTTTCTCGTGTGTTTCTTTATTTTTATATCTACAGTACAGTATTCTTACCGCATACAAGTCCCCATGGGTCCTAAAACAGTTATTGATAACAGCCAAATGAAAGGAAAACAGTGACAACCACTGCACAGTGAGATACTCTCCCACATATGCTGCATTAATATATATAATTCCTTACACGGTGTGGATTTTCTGGGGGTCTGGAATGAAATGAATTTACATTATTCCGTATGGGAAAACTTTGTCTATAATCATCATTTTCGGTTCTCGCCAAGCCTTCTCTAATAAATTAAGGATGAGAACCAAGGTACCGCTGTACAGGAAACTTATCTTCATTTCTGCCTGTCTGTCTGTTAAGTGGGGCTTCACCTTTTGTTATTCATATCCATATTCTGCTTGGTCTACCAAAGATGGAAAAACAGACGAACCAGACTCAACCCAAGACTATCATTAACCAGTGTGCAGGGTCTGTACCTTGGACACAGACATGAACAGGAACTCCTGCCCAGCAGAACAGGGCATTCAAACCGGTAAAACTCAGCACTGGCAACCAGTGCTCTACCAGCTTAGACACTGGTTCATATAAGACCTCGGGCAATATGAGGATTATGCTAGGTGTGAGTAAGGACATTTATAAGTCTGTTATGATGGCTGTTGTGATCAAGTCAAGTCAAGTCAAGTCAGATCTATTTATATAGCACTTTTTACAATGGAGCATTGTCTCAAAGCTACTTTACAATTTTAGATTATCTCCTAATATCTATGTCCAATCCCAAATTGAGCAAGCCTAGGGCGACAGTGGCAAGGAAAAACTCCCTAAGTGTAATGAGGAAGAAACCTTGGGAGGACCAAGACTCAAAAAGGGAGCCAACCTCCTTGGGCGGCGTAGATGATAAATATATGATGGCTGTTATTATAGCTTTGGAATCTCCCCTAGCAATTTTCCCTATCAGTCAAAGCAATACTAGTCACCGTGAGTGTCTGTGAGCTCATAAATACAGAACTAAGTAAATAATTAGTGCTATCATCTAAATACAATGATCTGCCCAAAACTGTGTTAGTTACAGACTGAAAAAGCCACATGCAGACCTTCACTCTACCACCCATCCTGGAGTCTACCATGTAATAAGAAAGACTGAGTGGACAGAAACTGTCAATGAAGTTTTGGGGGAAAAAAACTGGTTAAAAAAGGAAATAAACTGCCTGTTCATTTGTGTAATAAATGTTCAATTAATAGTAATAAGATTCACAAATAATATCCACTCATATTGTGCTTGTGAATTGGTAGAAGTACTACCTACATAATTATATGAAGGACTACCAGGAAGCAACATGAGTACCATGGAAATATTCATCACCCATCTATTTTCCACTAACCACAATACACACTGATCAGCCATAACATTAAAACCACCGACAGGTCAAGTTAATAAAATCGACAGTGCGATGCTCCTGGCAATGCTGGGAAAACTGGGCCCTGGCATTCTTGTGTGTGTTTCTCTGACACATAACCACCAACCTAAGCTCTGTTGAAGGCCAAGTACACTCCTTCATTCCAACAGTATCCCCTAATGTCAATGGCTTTTTTCAGCAGGATAATGTGCCCTGCCGCACTGCTAAAACTGTTCATGAATGGTATGAGGAACATGACAATTCACCAGATCTCAACTGGAATGTGCTGGACAAACAAAAAATCCAAGCACCACTAAATTAAATCTAAACAAGACTAGCTGCACTCTTTATAATGAAACATGCAGGTGGTCAGTGTTCTTTATTTATATTGCCCACCCCTATGTGATATTATAACGGTGTGCTTCATTAGACAGGTAAAACTCACCTTTCAGAAGGAGGGTGATCTTGAATAACAACAGGTATTCTCGAATCTCCATTTGTAAATGATTTTAAGTCTTTTTGCTTCTTATTCGTTGTCCCAGTGTCTCTTCACTATGCGTTTTGATACTTCCAATATTGTATCTATGTGCCGCGCATATCCGTGATTCCAGCTCGAGTCCGGTAGTTACCACAGTCCAGTCGTCTCACATCGCCTTCACATAAAACACAGTGTGAAATAACTAGTCAAATACACAAAACTAAAGTAAAATGTATACGCAGTGCTGACAAAACAGCTGCTGCATTTTTTCAATGTACTTTAAAACAAAATCTCAGGTGTCCAGTCGACACTGGACGTATTCGTTCAACACTTTAATTTAAGTAATCATTCAAATGTGTAGGTGGTCGTTTAGTATTTAGAATTAAATGAATCATTTACTACTACCTGTTACATAAACGTGTTTGGCTTTGCATCACCTCTATAGTGTAATCCATGTGATAAACATGTTCTTACCTTCATTACATTTCTCCCAGTATAAAACTGAAAAACACTGAAGAACAGCGCTGATCCAAAGTGCAGCTTTTTAACAGCGCTGGCTACAAATCCCCATTAGGCACCTGCTGTCCAGCCTTCATCAAATCATAAACTGGACAACACAACAAACTTACACACAGTCACAATCCCACATCACTGACTGTAGACCAGCGTTCAGTCCAAGCCCAAAATGTGCGCCGTCCAGGACTAGTAAACGCCTACCAAGGCAACCAACCACGCTATCTTAGAAAACCCGTCCGTTTTGAGACTAATTCTATCCAATACGATTACAGCTAGTCTTCACATATTACTTCGGTTCTAGCTTATTTATTTAGCTGACAGTGTTTTTCTGTCGTCGTTTCGGGTTTCTCGAAACTGTTTCTTCAGAGCGCACGCGGACGAACTGAATGAGCGCTTTATACTACGCTCTCTCCATCAGCTAGACTCCAGGTTAAACACTCCAAACCAACCGCATTTTTCTCTCCCTCTCCCTCTCCCTCCCTTTCCCTCTCCCCAATGAGAATACACAAGTCATGACCCATACATGCTGTGTACTTGTGGTATTTTAAAATTCATTCCACTGAGACAGTATAGAGTCAGAGAGAAAAACAACAACGTAGAGCAGAGCAGACATACCATGCACTACCCTGTTTAAAAACAACAACAACAATGTATTGGACACTCTTATGCTGGTCAGTCACATTTACCAGCAAGACATTTGAGTTATTGTAAAACCAGCACCAGACAAGCACTAATCACCAAAACCAACTTGGACCAACATGGAACTCAGACCTCTTGCTTATTGATCAACATACCAGCATCCACAATACAACATATGTTGGTCTTTACTGTTTATAAGCAGGATGGAAAAGCCCAATAACAGCAAACTAAATGTAACCTAAATATAAGCTAACAATTATACAGTCAAGGACAGTCAAGGCTGAGGGTTCACCCCATACTAAATGTTAATTATCAGCTTTATGGTAAGGGTGGGGTGGCGTTGTTATATAATTTATCTTGTATCGGCAGCACACTGCAGTGGTTAGCACTGTTGTCTCACAGCCCTGGAAGCCCTGGTTCGAGTCCTGACCCAGCGACTGCCTGGGTGGAGATTGCATGTTCTTGTATGGCTTCCAACAGGTCAATTGGTGTCTGTAAAGTGTCCCTGCATGTGTGCTCTGGGATAAACTGGGTCCGTGTCTGTAGCACTCCTGCTACCTTGAACTGGATTAAGTGAGTATGGAAAGTGAGTGAGTGAAATGTCTTTTCTAGTGTATTTTAATCCCCTAACCTAATATCCACAGTACTAACCTGTTATAATGAACGGAAGTAGATGGTGTTCCAAATATTGTCTTACCTCGACCTACACTCTCCAATTCCATCCTGTCAGGGAGGGAACCTAAACATTTTGTTAAACTTAATTTATTCAGCGGTTACCACACACAGAAGTACATACCATGAACAGGTAGTCATTAGCATCAACTTTTACCAAGTGATGCGTGTTAAGTTTCCTAAAAACTCAAATACAGAAATGAGTACATTTAGCTAACTTATAATAATCTGGAATTAACTAAACTCAGATCTCTTTGGAATATTCTATATTTCTGCATAAATATGACCTAAAACATCATCACATGTCCTAAAAGTAGATAAAGAGAACCCAGTTAAACTATATTATATTTGGTCATTTATTTATTGAGGAAAATTATCCAATATTTAATATTAGTGAGTGGCAAAAGTATGTGAACCTCTAGGATTAGCAGTTAATTTGAAGGTGAAATTAGAGTCAGGTGTTTTCAATCAATGGGATGATAATCAGGTGTGAGTGGGGACCCTGTTTTATTTAAAGAACAGGGATCTATCAAAGTCTGCTCTTCACAGCACGTGTGTGGAAGTGTATCATGGCACGAACAAAAGAGATTTCTGGGGACCTCAGAAAAGAGTTGTTGATGCTCATCAGACTGAAAAAGATTACAAAACCATCTCTAAAAAGTTTGGACTCCACCAATCTACAGTCAAACAGATTGTGCACAAATGGAAGAAATACAAGACCATTGTTACCCTCCCCAGGGGTGGTCACCCAACAAAAATCACTCCAAGAGCAAGGCGTGTAATAGTTGAGTCACAAGGGACCCCAGGGTAACTTCTAAGCAACTGAAGGCCTTTCTCACATTGGCTAATGTCAATGTTCATGAGTCCACCATCAGAAGAACGCTGAAGAACAATGGTGTGCATGGCAGGGTTGCAAGAGGAAAGCCACTGCTCTCCACAAAGAACATTGCTGCTCTTCTGCAATATTACATGAACAAGCCAGAAGGCTATTGGAAGATTGTTTTGTGGATGGATGAGAGCAAAATAAAACTTTTTGGTTTAACAGAAAAGCATTATGTTTGGAGAAAGGAAAACACTGCATTCCAGCATAGGAACCTTATCCCATCTGTGAAACATGGTGGTGGTAGTATCATGGTTTGGGCCTGTTTTGCTGCATCTGGGCCAGGACAGCTTGCCATCATTGATGGAACAATGAATTCTGAATTATATCTGAGAATTCTAAAGGAAAATATCAGGACATCTGTCCATGAACTGAATCTCAAGAGAAGGTGGGTCATGCAGGACCCTAAGCACACAAGTCGTTCTACCAATGAATGGTTACAGAAGAATAAAGTTAATGTTTTGGAATGGCCAAGTCAAAGTCCTGACCTTAATCCAATGTGGAAGGACCTGAAGTGAGCAGCTAATGTGAGGAAACCCACCAACATCCCAGAGCTGAAGCTGTTCTGTACGGAGGAATGGGATAAAATTCCTCCAAGCCAGTGTGCAGGAGTGATCAACAGTTACAGGAAATGTTTATCTGCAGTTATTGCTGCACAGGGGGTCACACCAGATACTGAAAGCAAAGGTTCACATACTTTTGCCACTCACTAATATGTAACATTGGATTATTTTCCTCAAAAAATAAATGACCAAATATAATATTTTTTGTCTCATTTGTTTAATTGGGTTCTCTTTATCTACTTTTAGGACTTGTGTGAAAATCTGATAATGTTTTAGGTCATATCTTTGCAGAAATACAGACAATTCTAAAGGGTTCACAAACTTTCAAGCACAACTGTATAATGCACATAATGCTAGCACTAATAACTTGGCTAATAACCAGTGTACAGTCAGCTTCAGAATTTATCTCTTGCTAAAGATGGGTAAAAATATGCAGAGAGATCATTGTGGTTAGTTATCTTAAGCACATTCTTAACAACTTTTAACAAAACAATACCCCTTATAATTCTCATTAACAAAATGAAATTGAAGCATTTTCATTCACCCGAGTGTTTAGGAACTACTAAAGAGGCGTCCATGACTTCCTTGCTACTGTGCTCAAACTTAGCATACAAAAGTATTAGTATTTATAAATCAGACAATGATTTACAAATGGCTACACCTCTGAAATCCCCCTATACACTGTTAGGACAGTCATTATGAACTGGGACCCATCATGAAAATGTCTGTAAGAGGGTACAAGTGTTTTTATTACTCACACAATGAGGAGGGTGCTTAAAAACACAAAAATGTATGTACATATCATAGTCAGTTTGTATCCCAACAGTTTTTCTGAAAGAAAACTTTTTTTTTTTAAATCACAAACTTAAGTAGAGTCTGCTAGACGTTACTGGAACTCAAACCTGCTTGTTTGATCAGAGGAGACGAAAATAAAACTTTTTTTTTAACAAACACGAGGTGAGTTTGGGTTAAAAAGAAGAATTGGAAGAAAAAAGCAAACCTGCCTTCCATTTGTGATCTCCTTTTTACATTGTATTTTACACAACACTATAATTGCTATACTACTGATGCTTGGGTGGCACAGCGGTCTAATGTGCTAGACCACCACTGTGGTGACCAGGGTTCGAGTTCATGCAATGCCTTCTGGCTGTGACAGGCATCTCATGCAGGCACCATACCTGTGTCTGAGGTGGGCCAGTCAGGGCTCTAACAGCAATCACTTCTGGCACTGTAATGGACTGGCATTCCTCCAAGGGTACGCTTAAACCTGCACCCAAACAAAATTATACTACTGCTGTTCATATGTTCTGCACACAGCTGACTACCCACTCTTATATTACATTAATTTAGATATAAAACCTTTGACACTGTAGAATATGGCACTGGTATCGGTGGAATAAGGTGAAAAACATTTAGGAAATAAATTATTATTTTTCAGTTTAGATAAATCAAGTATTCTTTAACTACCTGACTGAAAATTTAAAAGAAAGAACAATCAAACAACAGCCTCGTTTTCTCCAATCATGTGAGAATATTTTAAAAATAACGAATCTTGATATATAACGGATCTGGAGGAATACTCCAGACAGAGAGCTGATGCCTGGCGACATCTGGTGGTAACGTATTAGAATTGCATGACTATCGTGGATGTATTTGATGCGTTACACTCGTGGTTCTGCAGTTAAGCATTGATTCGGTAGTAAATTATATGTAACCAATTGCTTTAAATATTCTTAGATGCTTCAACTTACAACTTATTTATAATTTTAAGATGTGGCCAATATGTTTAGATGGCTAACATTATTAGAAGTTATGGTCAGGTGTACTGCTGGTCTGTCCATTTGTCAGCACTCCTAATTTTGTTTTAAGAATGTGCAGCAACTAATGTATAGCTGTATAGCGTTGTATATTTAATTCATTATACAAAACTCATAACAAACAAATCAACAAACGTTCTGAAAATAGTTACCTTATCTGATTGTCATCAAGATAAGAAACGATGATAATATTAGGTAAAGGAGAAACCTAGTCTGGAGAGACACCTTGTGGAAAAGATGATGATATGCAATTGGATGCAAAAGGTTGACTTTCTCAATGTAAAGAAGTTAAAACAACCTCTGAAGGAAACAAACACAAATATCAGTTAACAGACAAAAGTAGTGAATTGTCTGAAACGGTTCCCAAATGTTTGTAAGTGTAAGATTTGCATAAATGATATACGGTAGTTATGCTTGTTTCCTGGAGAGCGTGTGGGCTAACAAAAAAGGTAAAGAAGCAATAAATATATTGAAAAGCATCTTATATATACTCATTGACAAACTTATCAAGGAGTTATTGGGACTGAATGAAACTTTGCATGTGTGAATGTAATGATGATATATGTAATTGATTACAATATTGAAGCGAAGGGATACATTTAAAGGCTAAAAATATACAACTGAAATGAGGCTCTAGTTACCCTATTTTGCTGCCTCTAGCCTGGATACAAGATGAAATACGGTTGGGCATGGCGGCAAACAGGTTCCATATGGTATTCTGCTGCACATTTGCCCACAGATGTTGCAGTTGGGCCTGTAGATCCTGCAAACTCTTACAGTGGTGCTTGAAACTTTGTGAACCCTTTAGAATGTTCTATATTTCTGCATATATATGACCTAAAACATAATCAGATTTTCACACAAGTCCTAAACGTAGATAAAGAGAACCCAGTTAAACAAATGAGACAAAAATATTATACTTGGTCATTTATTTATTGAGGAAAATGTTCCAATATTACATATTAGTGAGGCAAAAGTATGTGAATCTCTAGGATTAATAGTTAATTTGAAGGTGAAATTAGAGTCAGGTGTTTTCAATCAATGGAATGACAATCAGGTGGGAGTGGGCACCCTGTTTTAGTTAAAGAACAGGGATCTATCAATGTCTGCTCTTCACAACAGGTTTGTGGAAGTGTATCATGGCACGAACAAAGGTGATTTCTGAGTACCTCAGAAAAAGAGTTGTTGATGCTCATCAGGCTGGAAAAGGTTACAAAACCATCTCTAAAGAGTTTGGACTCCACCAATCCACAGTCAGACAGATTGTGTAAAAATGTAGAAAATTCAAGACCATTGTTAACTTCCCGAAGAGTGGTCGACCAGCAAAGATCACTCCAAGAGCAAGGCGTGTAATAGTTGGCGAGGTCACAAAGGACCCCAGGGTAACTTCTAAGCAACTGAAGGCCTCTCTCACATTGGCTAATGTTAATGTTTATGAATCTACCATCAGAAGAACACTGAACAACAATGGTGTGCATGGCACGGTTGCAAGGAGAAAGCCACCGCTCTCCAAAAAGAACATTGCTGGTCTCATCTGCAGTTTTGCCAAAGATCATGTGGACAAGCCAGAAAATGCTATTGAAAGAATGTTTTTGTGGACGGATGAGACCCAAAATAGAACTTTTTTTTTGGTTTAAACAGAAAAAAGCGTTAATGTTTGGAGAAAGGAAAACACTAAAACACTGACTGCATTCCAGCACTAAGAATACGTATCCCATCGGTGAAAACATGGTGGTGGTAGTATCATGGTTTGGGCCTGTTTTGCTGCATCTGGGCCAGGACGGCATTGCCATCATTGAATGGAACACATGAATTCCATGAATATAATTCAGAGAATTTCTAAAAGGAAAATGTCAGGACCAATCTGTCCCCATGAAACTGAATCTTCAAGAGAAGGTGTGTTCAATGCAGGGAAGACAACGACCCTAAGGGCACAAGTCAACAATGTCGTTCTACATAGCCAAAGAATGTTAAAGAAGAATAAAGTAATTTTTGGAATGGCCAAGTCAAAAGTCCTGACCATCAATTTTCAAATCGAAATGTTGTGGAAGGACCTGAAGTGAGCAGTTAATGTTGAGGAAACCCACCCAGGCATCGCGCAGAGTTGGAGCTGTTCTGTATGAAGGAATGTGGCTAACACATTTCTGCCGGTACACCAAAGCCGGTGTGCAGGACTCGATCAACAGTTACCAGGAAACGTTTTAGTTTTGCATGTTATTGGTCTGCACGGGGGGTCACACCATATACTACGAAAGCAAAGGTTCACATACTTTTGCCCACTCACTAGTATGTAATAATGGAACATTTTCCTCAATAAATAAATGACCAAGTATAACAGTTTTTTGCGCCAATTTTTTTTAAAAACTGGGTTCTCTTTTATTTATTCCTAACTGGGTTTTCTCTTAGAGATCTACTTTTCCTAGGAGACTGTGTTGAATTCTGATGATGTTTTAGGCCATAATTTATGCTGAAATATATAAAATTTCTAAAGGATTCATAAACTTTCCTCCAGCACCACCACTGTAATACATATACTGTTTAATTCAGATAGCCATCTCTGTACTCCTGCCTGCCCCGTGTTGACATTTACTTTTGGAAACACAAACCTTCGTTTGAGCCAAGGTCACACGGTTTTGAATCGTGCCAACAAGCCACTTGAAGGTGACTTCAGGATATTGTGCTCAAGGAGAGAGGAATGATGTGGCTTCATCAGAGCCACATTTGTTTTGGGCAGAATCAACAAGCGTTCATTTCAACAAATGGCCCTATCAAGAATGTTAAACATAGGGCTTTCAGAGACTTCAGAGATTTGGAGTGATCAGAGTGGCAAAACAAAATTAACTGTGTTTAAACAGTAGGGCACACAACATGGTTATCAAGATGTGTCCCTCACTTTTCTTTTCTTTTAAGCAGGATTTTAATTTAAACAAACAAGAAATGCTTGTCTAAGTATCACAACAACATGTCTGTTTAAAGCCCCAAGAACACACTTGAATTGTCTGACTTCTGTTTCTTACACTTACTTTGACTTTTGTGTCATTGCAAACAGTAATGTACAATAGCAGGCAGTAACCACAAAAGTACTGAGGTCTTTTTGAGAAGCAAAGATGATGGGCAGAGGATCTCCAGCTTTTCAACAAATAAGTGAGAAAAAATGCCAGGTTCTGTCATGGTATGGGGTTTATGTGAAGAGCCCTTTGGCATTTTATTTACATTTCTATGATGACAGCATTAATACAGAAAAGTACATTGAGATTTTAGAGTTGTATATACTGCCTTCAAGACAACGTCCTATCCAGGAACGTCCATGATTTTTCAGCCAGACAATGAAAACAACATCCTGCACACATTACAATGGCATGAGGAGGGTACGGATACTGGACTGGCCTGCCTGCAGTCCTGACCTTTGACCAATAGAGAATGTTTTGAATCAAAAATGTGACAATGACGACCGTGTACTGTTATACTGGGACTGTGGTAGCCTAGCGGTTAAGGTACTGGACTATGGAACAAAAGGTCCAG
The DNA here is from genome assembly GCA_025084515.1 of Ancistrus triradiatus. Classification (NCBI taxonomy): domain Eukaryota; kingdom Metazoa; phylum Chordata; class Actinopteri; order Siluriformes; family Loricariidae; genus Ancistrus; species Ancistrus triradiatus. The sequence continues at coordinate 846,855 of JAJAGP010000092.1, forward strand.
GGTTCAAATCCCACCTCTGCCAAGCTGTCACTGTTGGGTCCTTGAGCAAGGCCCTTAACCCACAATTTCTTAAAGCTGTAAGACTGTACCAATTGTAAGTCGCTCTGGATAAGGTCGTCTGCTAAATGCTGTAAATGTAAAATGTAAAATGTACACCTGAAAATGTGTTTGCAATAAGAATGGGACAAAAACACACCTGGAATACTTCATCTCATGATATCATTGGTGCCAAAACATCTTTAAAGACAAATGAAATGAAGCTGACCAGACAAAACATGAAATATATTGTGTTCAGACTGGTTTCAATTTGCATTTACTATACAGACCCAACTTTTTTTCTGATTTGAGGTTATATGTATAATATTCTTAATATTTTATTCTTCTTCTGAATGTCTGTGGTTTTTAAGAAAATTCTGTGTAGTCAGCTCTCTAGGGCGGTACGGAGGTACAGTGGTTAGTCGTGTTGCCTTACAGCTGCAGAGAGCTGGGTTTGATTCCTAGCCCACCCCAACCAGCCAAAGTATTATCATTGTGGGCCAGGCTTTAGGTGCACAACCAAAACCACATTTGGTGGAACCCATAATGTCCACTACAGCAGCAAAACTGTCTCAGAAAGCAATGCAACCTGCAGCAGTTTCCTTTCAAACAGGGGAAACAATAACAGGCAAAGCTGTTTATAAGTGGAAGTTGAAGCCAAAAAAATCATCACAATGCGTAATATGTCATAAATATATCATATAAATATTTAACATTATATTGTAGGCTATACACTTATCGGCCACTTTATTATGTCTTTATTTGTTGCAGCAGAAATCGAGACTCATCATACCAGGCAACGTTTTTCCAATCATCTACTGTCCAATTTTGGAGCCTGTGCAAATTGTAGCCTCAGTTGCCTGTTCTTAGCTGGCATCAATAAGGCATTTTCCCCAGAGAACTGCTGCTCACTGGATATTTTCTCTAGTTTAGACCATTCTCTGTAAATCCTCGAGATGTCTGTGCTTGAAAATCCCTTTAGATCAGCAGTTTCTGAAATACTCAGACCAGTCTGTCTAGCACCAACAACCATACCTCATGTAGAGTCATTGAAATCATGTCAAGTCAGATTTATTTATATAGCGCTTTTTGCACTCCCTAAGCGTTGTGAGGAAGAAATCTTGGGTGGACCAAGACTCCAAAAGGGACCCAACCTCCTTGGGTGGCGTAAATGATAAATTAAGAATGAAACTAATTTCTTTAAACTAATAAGTCTTGGAGAGATATTTCAAATACAATGTAAAGTATGCACATCGGCATTAAGTCCGATACACAGAGTCACTCCAGGATCCTGAGTCTAAGCAGGAAAGTCCTTGGTGGCACTTCGTCCCCAGCCAACCAGAGGAAGGAGAGAGACACCACCCCCTGGTGCGGCCCGGGTATGGTGGGACCGGAGCCGATGAAGGAAAACAGAAAATGTAATTAGTTATTGATTAAGAGGACAGTGTCTATTAACAATCACTGATGCCATGTGTAGCATGAGACTATAGCAGCATAGCTAGAAAGAGGAGAACTGGTAGGTAACACAGCCAAGAGGTATCACATGAGACATCGGCAACCCCACGGGAGGCAGAAGACAGCAACCCAACGTCTCTGATCACCATAAGACTCTTTGACTATGAACCCCCAGCTCTACCGTTAGTCTAAGGCAAGGATGCACGAGTCAAGATCAAGAGGACCGAAGCCCAGTTCAGCCAGACCGCCCACCCGACACTCTCGGCTAAAGGACAAGGCATGACAAGGCATGACAAAGCACCTTTCTTCACCATTCTGTTGCTCGGTTTGAACTTCAGCAGGTCATCTTGACCATGTGTACATTCCTAAATGCACCGAGTTGCTGCCACGTGATTAGCTGAGTAGATAGTTGCTTTAGTCAAGTCAAGTCAGATCTATTTATATAGCGCTTTTTACAATGGAGCATTGTCTCAAAGCAACTTTACAAGTTTAGATTATCTCCTAATATCTACGTCCAATCCCAAAGTGAGCAAGCCTAGGGTGACAGTGACAAGGAAAAACTCCCTAAGTGTTATGAGGAAGAAACCTTGGATGGACCAAGACTCAAAAAGGGACCCAACCTCCTTGGGCGGCGTAGATGATAAATCTAAATCATGGAGTCATACTTCAAAGAAAATGTAAAATTTGCACATCGGCATTAAGTGGCTCGGGTATGGTGGGACTGGAGCTGATGACGGAAGCAGCTTGAGTGAAGCTGCAGCGGATGAACATCATGTGTGGGGCTGGAACTGGTACCGGAACACAGCTCGGAGAGAAAACAGAAAATGTAGTTAGTTATGGATTAAGAGCACAGTGTTAACAATCACTGATGCCATGTGTAGCATGAGACCCCGTGAGACTCTGTGACCAAAAGTATTGGGACACGCACCCGCACGCTACCAAAAGTATTGGGACACGTCCCCGCACACAGCCAAAAGTATTAAGACACGCCCCCACATGTGGCCAAAAGTATTAGGACACGCCCCCGCACACGGTCAAAAGTATTAGGACATGACCCCACACGTGGCCCAAAGTATTGGGACATGCGCCCGCACATGCCCAAAAGTATTAGGACACACCCCTGCATGTGGTCGAAAGTATTGGGACACGCCCAATGAGTCATAACCACTTTAATGTATAATGTTATAATTAATGCATGCATATAGATGTTTCCTATATTATTGTAAGTGCATATAATGACAAAGAATTCAAGGGAAATGTTAAAAAGCATTTACATATTGCAAGCTCTACATTTCATGTTTTAGTCAACTAAATCTACTAAGATTAGATTTAGATTTAATCGAATATAATCTTATTTTACTTAGTCAACTAAAACTAGACTAAAACTAAAAACAATTCATATGACTACATTATGACTAAAACTAAATTAAGTTTTAGTCAAAAGAATATGACTAAAACTAAATCATAATTTGCTGTCAAAATTAACACTGGTCACAAGTACACGTTCACTGTTTAATTGCTTATGAGTATGTACTGAAATAAGATATGAAAAGGTATTCAATACAAAATATAAGCCTGAGACCTTGATCAGAGGGCATGATCAGACACAGCAGACATGACAGAGCAAGCAGGTCTTAAGCAATGGCAGCCTGTTTTTGGAGACATTTTTTGTTCTCCAGTGTAAACACGAACAAAAAGTGAATTACAGTGCCCTCCATAATTATTGGCACCCCTACTTAAGAAGTGTTCTTTGGCTGGACAACAATGTAAAAAAAGGAAAAGTCTAAGCTTTAATTCAAGTGCCTTTATTTGGTGCGAAAAAAAATCAAACAATAAGAAATAAATCTTTTGAATGAAATCATGTGTGCCACAATTATTGGCACCCCTGGTGTTAGTACTTTGTTCAACCTCCTTTTGCCAACAAGACAGCACTTAACCTTCTCCTATAACTCTTCACAAGATGGGAGAATACAGAAAGAGAGATCTTCGACCATTCCTCTTTGCACATCCTCTCTAAATCGTCCTGGGTCTTCTCCTATGTACTCTCCTCTTCAGCTCACCCCACAGGTTTTCTATTGGGTTGAGGTCTGGGGACTGAGATGGCCATGAGAGGAGATTGATTTTGTGCCTTGTGAATAATTTTTGAGTAGATTTGGCCACATGTTTAGGGTCATTATTTTGCTGAAAGAGCCAGTGAAGACCCATCTTGAGCTTTCGGGCAGAGGTCACCAGATTCTGATTCTAAATGTCCTGATATTTCAAAGAGTTCATGATCCCATGTATCCTTACAAGGTTCCCAGGTCCTTTGGAGGAGAAACAGGCCCACAGCATCACCGATCCTCCTCCATACTTAGCAGTGGGCATGAGGTGTTTTTCTGCGTACTCATCCTTGGTGTTATGGCAGACCCACTTAGAGTGTGTGTTGTCAAAAAGCTCTATCTTGGTCTCATCTGACCAAAGCAGACGGTCCCAGTTAAAATCCCAGTACCGCTTGGCAAACTCCACCTGTTTACGCTTATGAGTAGAACTCAGAAAATGCTTTCTCCGTGCATGCCTCCCAAACAGCTTGTTGGCATGTAGATAGCGCCTGATGGTTGTTTGGGAGACCTCGTAACCCCAAGTTGCTACCATTTGATCAATTCTATTACAGTGAGCTTTGGAGAGATTTTTACTTCTTTACCATCTGTGTCACTGTGCGTGGTGGCAAGATACAGCTCCTCTTTCAGGCTTGTTTGTCACAGTTTTACAGATGTTTGAACTTGTTTGACGATTGCTATGAAGTGTAGTAAGGGCATATGCAGGTGAGTGGCTATTTTCTTGGAGGCAAGTGCCTGATTATGAAGGTCGACCCCACATCTGCCTTACGTGGAATAGTGTAGTTCTCTTGTCTTTCCCATGTTTAAGAAGTGAGTAAAGAGAAATAGGCCTCTGTGTAACCGCCTATTTTATACCCCAGGGGGAAACAAGAAGTATGAATTACTAATTAAAGGTTCCTAGATAGTTTGATCCACATTATAAAAATACAGTTAGAAAGGACATTGAATGGTCTCAAATACATTTATTTCAAGAGAAAAATTGTTAAGGGTGCCACAATAATTGTGGAAACAGGTCATTATGGGAAATAACGATTTCTTAGTCGAATTTTTTCTTTTTTTATTTCTTGAGGTTGAAGGGTGATTTTTTCTAAATTTTTTCAGAGTGAGATTATGCTTCTGCAATAAAAATGTAATTATTTTCAGGCTTTTAAACACATTTTAAACTAGGGGTGCCAATAATTATAGAGTGCACTGTATACTTAACACACTTTATTAAAAGACACCCATCTAGTAGAACGTTGGACCTTAGTCAGGCACAATAGCAAGTCAAGTCAAAGTCAAGATCAGATTTATTTTATTCTCGCGTTTTTACCAATGGAGGATTGTCTCCAAGCAACTTTACAAGTTAGATATCTCCTAATAACTAGTCCAATGCCAAATTGGCAAGCCTAGGGCGACAGAGGCAAGGAAAAAACTCCCCCAAGTTCTAGGAAGAAAGAAAAGAGGAAGAAACCTTGGGAGGACCAAGACTCAAAAAGGGACCAACCTCCTTGGGGCGGGCGTAGATGATAAAAATCTAAGAATGCGAAACTTTAAAGTCATGGAGTCATCAAAGAGTTAGAATTAGAATGTGAAGTCTGCACATCGACATTAAGTGGCGGGGTATGTGATAAATCTAAGGCGAACTACAGTCATGGAGTCAAAAGTTCCAATAAAAGCGGAATTATGCACATCGATTAAGTGGCCCGAGTTGATGATAAATCTAAGAGACGAAACTAAAGTCATGGAGTCATCATGTCGATAAAATGTGAATTTGCACAGTGGAGCTCCTCAGATGAACACATATGTGTGGGGCCGGAAACTGGCCGGAACACAGCTCAGAGAGAAAAAAGAACATGAATTAGTTATTGATTAAGAGCACAGTTGTTTATTAACAATCACGGATGCCATGTCAAGCACTGATGCAAGTGTAGCATGATACCCCGGCAGCATTAGCTGATAGCAGCATCGCTCTAGAAGCTAGAAAGAGGAAAAACTGGTAGGAAACACAGCCAAGAGGGATACATGAGACATGGGCAACCCACGAGCGGCACCGAAGAAAGAAAGAAGACAGCACCCAAACGTCTCTGATCACAATAAGCTCTTTGATATGAAACCCAGCTCTGCCCTTATTCTACGCAAGGATGCATGAGTCAAGATCACGAGGGACCGAAAGCCCAGTTCAGCCAGACGCCCACTCGACACTCAAGGCTAGGCGGACAAGGCAGGCAGGCCAGAAATGACTCCAGACTCCGGCCCCAGCACCCCAAAGCCATGCAACCTGGTCTAAAATCTAGTAAAGCCTGCGTAAATAAGTATGTCTTTAGCCTTAGACTTAAACTTTTGGAGGGGTCGTCTGAAATCTCGAACGAAAGTGAGGAAGTTTTATTCCATAGTTGGGGGGCCATGTATGAGAAGCATTTCCCCTGCTGTGACTTTTTAATTCTAGGAACTAAAAGAAGTCCTGCACCCTGCGAATGAAGTAGATGAGTTGGATTGTAAAACTCTAAGAGTTCACTCAGATGATGTGGGGCCAGGCCATGTAGAGCTTTATAAGTTATAAGAAGTATTTTGTTATCAATGCAGAATTTGACTGGCAACCAGTGTAGTGATGATAGAACAGGAGTGATATGATCAAATTTTCTAGTTCGAGTTAGCACTCGGGTGGCTGCATTCTGAACTAACTGAAGTTTATTTGTAGATTTACTAGAGCATCCAGTAAGTAAGGTGTTACATAATCCAGCCTTGAGGTTATAAACGCATGAACCAGTTTCTCTGCAACATTAAAAGAGATAGCATTAGCATCATTAGCGATATTACGTAATTGAAAGAAAGCAATTCGAGTGATGCTGCTAATGTGTGCATCAAAGGGGAGATCTGAATCAAATGTGACCCCTAAGTTTTTTACAGACGGACTGGGCAATACTGGACAGCCATCTAGATTTAGGATAGATGTAGCCAACCTGTCTCTCACAGCCTTGGGTCCCACTAACAGAACCTCAGTTTTATCTGAGTTAAGTAAGAGAAAATTAAATAACATCCAAACTTTTATTTCCTTTACACAATCCTCGATTTTGTTGATTGTCCGGCCAAGCACTGACCCCTGAGGCACGCCATACTTCACTTTTGAGAGCTTAGACCTTAGATTATTTATATGAACAAATTGGTACCAGTTGGTAAAGTAGGATTTAAACCAAGAAAGTGCTGATCCCTTAATACCTACAGTATTTTCTAGTCTGTTTAATAAAACATCATGATCTATAGTGTCAAATGCTGCACTTAAATCTAACAGAACAAGAAAAGAAACACATCCCTTATCTGAGCACATTAACAAGTCATTTAGTACCCTAATTAATGCTGTTTCAGTACTATGATGGGGCCTGAAGCCAGACTGAAATGTTTCATAAATTTCATTCCTTTGGAGATAACTGCAGAGCTGCTGATAGATGGCTTTTTCTAAGATTTTGGACAGAAATGGTAGATATGAAATTGGTCTATAATTAAATATCACACAAGGGTCAATATTGGCTTTTTTAATCAGTGGTTTGATAACAGCTGACTTAAAGGATTTGGGCACATAACCAAAGGTAAGGGATGAATTTAAAATAACTAACAGTGGCTCTATAATACTAGGTAATACTTGTTTGAGTAAACGTGTAGGAATTGGATCTAATAAACATGTTGATGACTTAGACGAGCTGATCAGTGCGGATAGTTCAGTAATAGTAATTGGGGTAAAAAATTCTAGGCTTGATTTACAGCTCATTAAACAGATGTCTTCACTAGTGCTGCACCTGGAAGGTTGCTGAATAGTTTAGTGATGTGATGAGCATCGAGTTTTATGCCTAATGTTTTCTATTTTATCATTTAAAAAATGCCTATCTTGTAAGCCCTACTGTCCAAATATTTCAATTCCAAGGTATCCAAAGTGTGCCAAGAAAAACATTCCCCAAACAATCGTCCACCTGCACTGACCTGAAACTGTTGACACCTGACAGGAAGCACGCATCATTGGACCTCACATGCTGCAGCTCGCACCCGCACGTAAATTCTACAACCTCCCATGGTGTTGCAACAGAAAGTAGATTATCGGACCAGATCATTGTTTTCCCCTGCTCATCGATTGCAATTTTTGTGCTCTTTTGCCCACTGGAAATCGCTTTTATTGTTTTCTTTAAAAAGCCAAACAGTACTTGCCTGTGCAAATGAATGGACATGGCATTCAGACACGTGAGACTGGAAAGCTAGAGTGTTGTATTGGCTGAAGTTCGTTTGACTGTGCACGCCTTCCTGTTGTCAGGAATGATTCTTGACTTTCCTCCTCTGACACATTTGATGACAAGTTCACAAGTCCACGGTTTCCCTTTCGCTGGGGGTCTCTCCCTATATCACAAACATTCACGTATAATCTCAACACTGTTGCGTGAGAACCCACCAGGAGGTTTTTTTGAGGGTACGGACTGGCCCTGGCTAGTTAGCACCAGTGTCTATTGAATGCTCAGATCACTCGATTTTTCTTCATTCTAATGTTTATTCACAGTGCACTCCCGGGGGTGGTTACATTGTGTCTATTTTCAACAGGGAAGTTCCCAATAGCAGAAGGACAAGTGTCCTAATAAAGTGGTCACTCAGGTGATCCACTCAATTAGGGCTGCAATAACGAATGATTCAAATCGATACAATCGATTATTAAAAAGTGTGGAACGCATTCCATCCGAGCGAATCGTGTGTCGCATGATTAATGTTCTCACCCCTTCACCACGACCCTATAATCTGCTTACGTTACTTGCAGGCACTTCGTCAACGCTGGATTAAAAAACGGAGCAAGTTTTGAACAGAGCAAGGCGGATTAAATAAATTTCTGACCAAATGAAACAGGACCGACCACAGAGAGAAGGTTCGGTTAAGTCCTCAAAAAGGTCAGAGCACCTTCACGCTTCACACAAATAAAAAAATGTGTACATGCAAGCTTTGCAAAAGTGATTTGACCTGGCACGGAGCACCACGGGATGAGATACAGCCCTCGAACGGAGGAAACCATGTTGGAGTCCCAATGAGGTATGAAGGGAGCTCAACAACAGCGTAAGTCACCACAACTATACGAGTTTGTTCCGTTTTGAAGTGAGGAAACGGTAAAGGCGACTCAACACTATGCAAACGGACACAGCACGGTTGAATGCTGTTTTTTGCTTGTTAGCTGGAAATGACAGTGTGGAGTTATCCTATATTTGGCAGGGCTAGCCAAGTCCTATTTATGCATCATGCTTTTCAACACTGTCTGAAGCGTTTATCTTCTCAGCCAGGAAATATAGTCTCTAAAAAAACGAAAAGAGCCGCTTTAGCCAGGAGCCATGTTTGACATGCTGACATTTTGATTGCAATGCAAAGTCTAAAGAAAGAGCGTGAATGAGTTTGTATGTAGTGTTTGCAACAGAGATGCACTTTTAAAAAAAATTATTTAATTTGTTATTTTAATTTATTAATAAATTTTATTTATTATTATTCATTTATTTGCTCTGTTATTTAATGTTATATTTCTGAATAAAGACATGGAAAGGTTTTTTTTTTTTTACCCGATTCATCGATTAATCGGAAAAAATAATCGACCGATTAATCGATTAATAAAATAATCGTTAGTTGCAGCCCTACACTCAATGACAAAAAAACTAAAGCATCCACATAGAAATGGTAAATTGCTGCAAAACCGCATGTTGTAACATCGTCTGGTCTGATTAGACACTGGGTCTCGCCACAAGACGTTGTGAAAATTTTTGCCTAGCTGTCTACAAAAAAGGTAGTAGAGAATAGAGAGGATTGCTTGATCCACTGACAGGCATGAGCAGCTCTCTCAGTTTCATTGTCTACCATTCAGATACAGGTGGAACCTTCATTACACACCCCTCTCTCTGCCCGGACGATTTCCAGGTGCTAAGCAAAAGGATTTGTTGTCACAGTGCCCATTATGTGTCCTGCCATTGACAGCAAACCACCGTCACCTTCATTTGCAGTGGTGTCATGAACAAGAAAGCTGAACTATTACAGACTGGAACTGTATTGTCTGTAGCGATGATTCCAGGTTCTGTTTGGGTTCCAATGGCCATGATCGAGAATGGAGGTCTTGTGATGAGTGCTTCAATCCTGCCTTTGTTGTGGAGTGAATGCTGCCCCAACTACTGGTGTGACGATCCGGGGAGCCATTTCATATGACAGTCTGTCCCCCCTAGTAGTGATACGAGGGGCACTAACATATCAGCGATATGTGCAGGACACCCTGTGGCCACATGCTTCCTCTCATGGCAGGGCCTCCAACTGGCATTTTTCAGCAGGATAATGATCACCCAAGCACAGCAAAGTTTTCCCAGTAGTGTCTCCGCCAGGTTGCAACTCTTTCTTGGCCTGCCTGTTTGCCAGATTTCTCACCAATCAAGCATTTTTGGGACCAGCTGGGGCAGACACATGCACATTTGTGGCCTGCTAGAGGTCATTTTGCAGGGCTCTGGCAGTGCTCCTCCTGTTCCTCCTTGCACAAAGGCGGAGGGTAGCGGTCTGCTGCTGGCTTTGTTGCCCCCTTACGGCATCCTCCACAGCTCCGGTGTATTGCCTGTCTCTGGGGCGCCTCCAGCCTCTGGACACTACGCTGACAAACACAGCAAACCTTCTTGCCACAGCTCGCATTGATGTGCCATCATGGATGAGCTGCACTACCTGAGCCACTTGTATGGGTTGTAGAGTCTGTCTCATGCTACCACGAGTGTGAAAGCACCACCAACATTCAAAAGTGACCAAAACATCAGCCAGAAATCATAGGTACTGAGAAGTGGTCTGTGGTCCCCACCTGCAGAACCACTCCTTTATTGAGTGTGTCTTGCTAATTGCCAATAATTTCCACCTGTTGTCTATTCCATTTGCACAACAGCATGTGAACTTGATTGTCAATCAGTGTTGCTTCCTAATTGGACAGTTTGATTTCACAGAAGTTTGATTTACTTGGAGTTATATTGCGTTGTTTAAGTGTTCCCTTTATTTTTTTGAGCAGTGTAGTTTACTTTGTCATTTAGTTATTGAGGAAAATTAACCAATATTACATATTAATGAGTGGCAAAAGTATGTGAACCTCTAGAATTAGCAGTTAAGTTGGAGGTGAAATTAGAGTCAGGTGTTTTTAATCAGTGGGATGACAATCACGTGTGAGTGGGCACCCTGTTTTATGTAAAGAACAGCAATCTGTCAAAATCTGCTTTACACAACACATGTTTGTGGAAGTGTATCATGGCCCTAACAATGGAGATTTCTGAGGAACTCAGAAAGAGAGTTGTTGATGCTCATCAGGCTGGAAAGGTTACAAAACCATCTCTAAAGAGTTTGGACTCCACCAATCCACAGTCACACAGATTGTGTACAAATGGAGGAAATTCAAGACCACTGTTACCCTCCCCAGGAGTGGTTGTCCAACAAAGCTGAATCCAAGAGCAAGGCGTGTAATAGTTGGCGAGGTCACAAAGGACCCCAAGGTAACTTCTAAGCAACTGAAGGCCTCTCTCACATTGGCTAATGTTATTGTTCATGAGTCCACCATAAGAAGAACACAGGGTTGCAAGGAGAAAGAACAAAAAAAAGAACATTGCTGCTCATCTGCAGTTTGCTAAAGATCACGTGGAGAAGCCAAAAGACTATTGGAAGAATGTTTTGTAGACGGATGAAACCAAAATAGAACTTTTTGGTTTAAAAGAAAAGCGTTATGTTTGGAGAAAGGAAAACACTGCATTCCAGCATAAGAACCTTATCTCATCTGTGAAACATAATGGTAGTGTCATGGTTTGGACCTGTTTTGCTGCATCTGGGTAAGAACAGCTTGATGGAACAATGAATTCTGATTTATATCAGAGAATTCTAAAAGAAAATGTCAGGACATCTGTCCATGAACTGAATCTCAAGAGAAGGTGGGTCATGCAGCAAGACAACAACCCTAAGCACACAAGTCGTTCTACCAAAGAATGATTAAACAAGAATAAAGTTAATGTTTTGGAATGGCCAAATAAATTCCTGACCTTAATCCATTCAAAATGTAATAGAAGGACCTGAAGTAAGCAGTTAATGTGAGGAAACCCACCAACATCTCAGAGTTGAAGCTGTTCTGTACGAAGGAATGGGCTAAACTTCCTCCAAGCCGGTGTGCAGGACTGATCAACAGTTACAGAAAACATTTAGCTGCAGTTATTGCTGCACAGGGGGGTCACACCAGATACTGAAAGCAAAGGATCACATAATTTTGCCACTCACTAATATGTAATATTGGATCATTTTCCTCAATAAATAAATTACCAAGTATAATATTTTTGTGTCATTTGTTTAACTGGGTTCTCTTTAACTACTTTTAGGACTTGTGTGAAAGTCTGATGATGTTTTATGTCATATTTATGCAGAAGTATAGAACATTCTAAAGGGTTCATAAACTTTTAAACACCGCTGTATTTAGTTGCCTATAGGCAGTACAAGTTTAACTTGGATTTATGAAGAAATGTTACAGTGCAATCTGTTCAAACTTGCACTTGTGATAGATAAGGGGTACCAGTCTTTGATAGCAGTAGAAAGGTTTTGGCATTATGGGTATTTTTTGAGAAACAGATAACCAAAATCAGCCTATATGTAATGAGTATAGTTAGTCGTCTGCAGGTGGTACAAGTTTAGCTTGGATTTATGAAGAATTGGTACAGTGGAATCTTGTCCAAACTTGCACTGGTGATAGCTAAGGGGTATCAGTCTTAGGTGGCAGTGGAATGGTTTTGGCATTATGGGAAATTTCAGAAAATATTTAACATTATCTGATTGAAATGATCATTTAAACACCATCTAAAATGAAAATAATTCAATTTGGGGTTTTTTTCTGAGAAACGTTATATATTAAAACCATTTACACAGTGCTGGTTAAGCTATTTGAATATATAATGTTTTTAATGTAATAATGCAAGTAAACTAGTTCAATTATGAAAATATATTTTTTACTTATATATTTAGTAAAAGTGGGTTTCTACAAGAAAACTCTTCATAAAAAATGCAAAAGTCTGTCAAAGCCCTGCCAAAAAAAATGCTAGCCTGTTTCTCTCTGCTTAAGCAGCCTCAGTTGTAGTGAGCGGCGCAATACCGTAATAACGCGTATATAGGAGCATTCACAATTAAAGTGCGGATGGCTTGACTGTGAATCTCTAAAGCGCGGAAAGCTTGAGTGCGGTAATTGTACACAGCCGAACCCCCCTTCTTGCCACTCAGTCATAGCGGCACAACTGTGCATAAACAAGTTCAGCACTAAATGTTTAAAGTGATTTAACACTAAAGTGGACCACATGGATGAGAAACTAAGAACAAATTCACACTAATTTTTTTTTAAGTAATTGCATTTTGTTTATTCTAACGTAACTGCCTTTGCTACTTTAATGAATGCCTTTGCTTTAGTGGTGTAGTATGTACTTATGGTAGGTTATAGGGTGACCTCTCATTACCTTACCTGCAGCGTCGCAGACTTTTAAATATTTGCGGATGTCCATTACTCCATGCGAAAACCAAAAGTAACTGGATCTGACTTAAAGCGTTAGCCGGCAAGATTTTTGGAAAGATTTTGGGGCATGATGGGAAATGTAGTGCCTGCATAGTGAATTTGCGTGGTATGTCCTACAGTTCTGCTGAGCAATACAGGATAAAATTAACTTTTAACTGTGACTTTTGTAGGACACCGCAGGGTCTGATGAAGCCTCTGGTATTTTCACTTGAAAGTACAATATTTCTGTCTTAGCTGAATTGGGAGCAGGTTTATCCACTAGAGGGCAAAATTGTTCCACATATTGAGAAGTCAACGGTTAAGCCAGACTGGAGTACCAAAGGCCCAGAGAAGACAGGGACCTGAGAGTACCAAAAGGGAACAAAACTGTCCAGGAGACATTTTGTTTTTAACCTGCCAGGGCCCAAAATTCACACTGGCACTTTGGTCTTCATTTGTTACCCATAGTGTTTAGTTTTCATATAATTTGATGCAACCAGAAGAGGTTGGCAACAGTTGACAAAAAGAAAACAGTGCATTGCAAGTGTTGAAAGAGGTCTCTTCAGGGCCCAGCTGGCCCTTCTTACAGTTTGAACCCACGAGAACATGGTAATGCTGTGCTCAAAACCCTGGCACTACCTTACAAAACCACTGTTTGTTTTGTTGGTACTTTAGGTCTTTCTTGAATAGCAACTATTTTCAAGGCGTGCTGCCAAAAGTGTTAGCTTTCATATATCTAACTTACACAAACATCACTTTTGAGAGTACAGAGAATTGTGCAAGTCACCTGCAAGAATGTTCAGTCATGTTTCTGTTGTCTTGTTTGAGAGAAATATCACGTAGGCAACAAACCTGAGTGTAATCAAATTTTCCAATACTGTATAGACCTTCTGCTTCTTCATATCTAAGAGTTTCTTTCTGTCTCCCTCTGACTCTCTTAGACTCTTATTCTTTCTAGCCATATGGAAGGACAGGTCCTCTAAGCCATTGGTCTGCATCAACAGAAAGAGTGGTGATTTTTGGTGGTAAAACTTTATCTACTTTTAGCACTGAGCTCAAAGTTACATCAAATGTACTTTTGATCCTGTTTAAGGTTTTAAAGCCAACATCCAGTGAGCGTTATGCGATGTAGAAAATAATTAAACACAAGTGTGAATAATTAGCTTGATTGTACACTGGAAATGGTAATGCAGTGTGCCCTTTACTGCATTCCCAAAGGGGGGCGATACTGCAGGAGGGTGCAGCAAGACAAATGAATGAGGCATTTTGATGCGGAAATATCTCAGACGGAAAGATTTAATATACATCATGCATGTCACTTGTAATAATTCCACTGTAAAGGTGATTTCTAACTTTATTTTGTTTTGTGCAATAAGAGTTTACCACCGTTTAGTATAAAATACAATGTTTAAAATAAATTCCAATGCAGTTGAAGCCCATGTCAAAACTCGTTGAATGCAGGCAGAAGTACACACTGGGTAGGGCAACAGTTCATCACAGGGTTCTGTAACTACATCACCTGGCCTTCGCATTGTATTTCCAGTCTGGGGTTCAAACACGGCCCTCAAGAACTACTATTCCAGCAACTGACTCTTACACCTGAGGCACAGATGCTGCTATAGTGTCTATATTAATGCAAGGTATTACAAAAGATAAATATGCGTGAAAAAATAAAATTCTTACTATGTGATTGAGTGATGATTGAAAACACGTCTTATCCAAAATCTAGTGGAAAGCTGTCTTACAAGAACAATGGCTGTTGGGAGCAATGATGAGGGGCAAAGTTCTTACCCACGTCTTGAGAGGAATTTTTTGGGTGGCCACAAACTTTTGTCTATAAAGTCTATTTCAATTCTGAAAAAGAAAATGTTTTAGGGAAAAGCCTTGTTAAGTGCAGAACCATAAAATAATGGACGTGCATGGGCATTAGATGACAAATTGTAGTTATCATAAAAGTATTGCTGTAACGATGATGCAAGCCCTTGAGCTTGCATCCTTCTTGTGTAGCTCCCCCTGCTTTCTGCTTCCTAGCCAGCAGGTGGGGCTGTAGCCACCTGCTGGTCTGTCCTCTATATATACCCCGCTTCCTGTGCACTTCCTTGTCTGGCTACATCACACTATGGTTGTCCTTGGCTCCTGTGTCCCCTTTGCCTTGTCTTGTCCCTTTGTCCCTTTGTCCCTTTGTCCCTGTGTCCCTTTGTCCCTTAGTCTCTGTTTCTCTGTGTCCCTGCTATTGGTCAGTTGTCTTAGGTTTAAGTTGTATGTGTTGTATTATTAGCCTTGTAGTTGTGTTCAGTTAGCCTTCCTTGTTTGTTAGCACTGTTAGTTTGTTCCATGTGTTAGATGTTTGTTGTGTTCCTGATTGTTCTTAGCTTATGTCTGTGTGGTTTGTTTGTATGTTTGAACATGTGCACTGTAAATAAACCCGTCTCACTTGCATGTACGTCCGTCTCCCTTGTCCTCCCTTGCCCCGAGTGTGACAATTGCATTAAATTAAAGAAGTTTGAGTTTCCATGTGAGATTACTGTACTCTGTAGTTACTTGGGAGAAAATCTGAGAGACAGGAAATTTAAGTAAAAGTCTATTTTTTCATTCCATTTCATCTCCCAGTTGTCTCTGAGAAACTCTGAGATATTAAGGACCTCTCTTTTGTAATTTTCGTTTCTGATTGGTATTGTTTTACTCTTCTGGATTTCATTCATGTTCATCTTGGACTGTAATTGCATGTGTAATCCTGAGGGTCACATGGTTTCATGAGAGAAATATCAGGAATGATGTAATGATAGTTTAATAAGTGTTTCTTATTCATGATGTTTATTTAGTAAAGTATTTATACAGTCTTAAAAGTTTACCAAAAAGTCTGTTTACCATATAGGAGCGCTTTGTAGTTCTGTAGTTATAGTCCATCTGTTTCTCTACATACTTTGTTAGTCCCCTTTACTCTGTTCTCTAATGGTCAGGACCCCCACAGAACCATTAGAGTTCAGGTACTATTTGGGTGGTGGATCATGAGCGGCTCAGACACAGCAGTGCTGCTGGAGTTTTTAAACACCTCAATGTCACTTCTGGAGCAGCATCCTGTGAACTCTGATGAAAGAATAGAGGATGACTAACACAAACAATAATTTCCTTCGGGATAAATAAAGTATCGATCTATCTATCTACAAACTGGGCAGCAACAGATGAGCTACTGACATTACATCTACAAGGTGGACAAAGTAGTTAGGAGTGTCTAATAGAGTGAACAGTGAGTCTGATCCACTCATACCAGCACAACACACACTATCACATCAACAGAACATCAGTGTCTGATCTGATCTGTGGAGGTCCAGTGGGAGTCCAGGCCATTGAGGAACAGGGTGTAAGAAGACCAACAAAGTATGCAGAGAAACAGATGGGCTACATACTGTAATTATAGAACTACAAAGTGCTCATATGTGGTAAACAGAGGCTGATATAATGGATTATGAGTGTAAAAACAAAGGGTGGTCATAAAATTCTGATATGACTGTGTATACAGTGGGGCAAAAAAATATTTAGTCAGCCATTGATTGTGCAAGTTATCCTACATAGAAAGATGAGAGAGGTCTGTAATTTTCATCATAGGTACACTTCAACTATGAGAGACACATGAGAAAAAAAATCCAGGAAATCACATTGTAGGATTTAATTTAATTGTAAATCATGGTGGAAAATAAGTATTTGGTCACCCACACACAAGCAAGATTTCTGGCTCTCACACACGTGTAATTTCTTCTTTAAGAAGCTCTTCTGTCCTCCACTCGTTACCTGTATTAATGGCACCTGTTTGACCTCGTTATCTCTATAAAAGACACCAGTCCACAGCCTCAAACAGTCAGACTCCAAACTCAACTATGGCCAAGACCAAAGAGCTGTCAAAGGACCCCAGGAAGAAAATTGGAGACCTGCACCAGGCTGGGAAGAGTAAATCTACAACAGGCAAATGGGTTGTAGTGAATAAATCAACTGTGGGAGAAATTGTAAGACATACAAGACCATTGATAATCTCCCTCAATCTGGGGCCCCATGCAGGATCTCATCCCGCGAGGTCAAAATGATCATGAGAACAGTGAGCAAAAATCCCAGAACTACATTGAGGGACCTGATGAATGACCTGCAGAGAGCTGGGACCAAAGTAACAAAGGCTACCATCAGTAACACACTACACCAAGAGAAACTCAGATCCTGCAGTGCCAGGCGTGTCCCCCTGCTTAAACCAGTACATGTCCAGGCCTATCTGAAGTTTTCCAGAGAGCATATGGATGACCCGTCGTGTTTGGAGGAAGAAGAATGCTGAGTTGCATCCCAAGAACACCATACCTTTTTGTGAAGCATGGGGGTGGAAACATCATGCTTTGGGGCTGTTTTTCTGCAAAGGGGACAGGACGACTGATCCGTGTTAAGGGAAGAATGAACGGGACCATGTATCGTGAGATTTTAAGCGAAAACCTCCTTCCATCAGTGAGAGCATTGAAGATGGAACGTGGCTGATCCTCCAGCATGACAATGATCCCAAACACACCGCTCGGGGAAGGAGTGGCTCCATAAAAAGCATTTCAAGGTCCTGGAGTGGCCTAGCCAGTCTCCAGACCTCAACCCCACAGAAAATTTGTGGAGGGAGTTGAAAGTCTGTGTTGCCCCAAAACATCACTGCTCTAGAGGAGATCTGCATGGAGGAATGGGCCAAAATACCAGCTACAGTTTGTGCTAACATGGTGAAGACTTACAGGAAACGTTTGACCTCTGTCATTGCCAACAAAGGTTATGTTACAAGGTATTGAGTTGAACTTTTGTTATTCACCAAATTCTTATTTTCCACCATTATTTACAATTAAATTCTTTAAAAAGCCTACAATGTGATTTCCTGGATTTTTTTTCTCATTGTGTCTCTCATAGTTGAAGTGTACCTATGATGAAAATTACAGACCTCTCTCCTCTTTCTAAGTAGGAGAATTTTGCCTCATTGTATCTTCAACACATCTATGTTCACAGTTGAAGTGGACAAAAGAAAGAGAATTGTGTGGGATAACTGTTGAATGTGTATATGGTTTAATTGTCAGAGGTGTCATTAAGGGTGCATTTAGAATGTTGATGGAGTTGCGTGTGAACAACAGCTGTATATTGTGAAGAATTTGTTATGCAAGCGTGTGAGTCATATGGAAATCTGGCCTATCCAGTTAACATCACTTAATTGTAGCTGTTGCTGTTTACATTGATAACTGCTGTGTGTGTGTGTGTGTGTGTGTGTGTGTGTGTGTGTGTGTGTGTGTGTGTTTGAGGGATTATGTTGTTAGGTTGTTCATCAAAATTATCTTTTGATTAGGTTTTACTATATTAAATGTTCACTTCTGTGAGCACAGTGTGCTGGTTGTTCTATATCAATGTGACCATAGCTGATGTTTTCCCTGAGAGCTTAATTTAATGAAGATTAGACGTGACCTGACATACAGTGGTTCTTTAGAGCTCTTTAGAATTTCTGCATAAATTTGTGTCACATTTATATCACACTTAGGATGTAGATGCAAGTGTGTGAGAACGTATTTTAAACATTTTTAATTCATACAACACTTCAACTTCTTATTGAACAAAACAAAATAAAGTGAGAATCACCTTTACATTGGAATTACTACTTGTGACATGCATTATGTATCTGAATTTTTCTGTCTGAGATTTTTCTGACTCAAACATCCCTCATTCCTTTGCATCTGATAATGTTTTTGATCATATTTATGCAGAAATATAGAAAATTCTAAAGGGCAAGTCTGTCTAATTTCACAACTTGCCATAAAATGTAGACTCTTATCCCATTCTGTAAACTGTATTAAGATTTTGGGACACACTGTTGTAATTTTAATAGCAGTTTTCCAAATGATAATCAACACTGTGGTACTGACGTGATTTATAAAGTTAATTTAGTCAGTAGATATGTAATTGCTCCAGTAATAACTGCAATTAGTATTTGCTTTGAATGTAGCCCTTTGTCACTGGTTATATTACATTCTCTTTGATAGAACTGTGTATACTTTACTGTTATTAGATGCTGTCTAAACTGGAAATAAAATAACAATGCAGCATTGCTCTGGGCAACTAGGTATGTTCCTCACCTGTGACTGTGAGAAGTGTTGGGATGTTCTCTCTGTATCTGTGTTTATTTCATGTTTCCTCCAAAGCAGACGATTGATCTGCAATGTTATTCTTAGTTGCTCGGCAGTTATATTTCCAACCTGAAATAAATAAATGGATGGGAAGGAGGTGGGAGTGTGTGTCTAGAAACAGGCTCAGAGTGTGATGTGGTATGAGTAGTGGGTGAGAGGGAGGAACATTACACAGATTGGAGCAGCCACAGTTGATACCCAACTGTTAGGTGATCAAGACCAGTTCCCCTCTATTGGAGTGTAAGACAAAAAGCTGGTGCACACATAATGTCCATTCCTGGTCTGAGTCATGTGTCACAGATCCTGTCCCTGTAGTAAAAAATAGCTTTTTTTGGTCCTGGAACCAAACTCTTCTCAGTCTCTCACATGCCAGACTCTACTGGTCTATCCAGTAGAAAAGATGGGCAGAGGATCTCCAGTTTGTCAACAAATGTGTGAGAAAATTATTGAAATATTTAAAAACAATGTTCCTCAAGAAACATTGGAAATGCAATGTACAGTGTATTCAAGAAACATGGAGAAATTTCAGTGCGTAAATGGCAATGGCGCAAGCTTAAACTGATCTCCTGTGAGCTCCAATCCCTCAGACGGCACTGAATAAAGAACTGTCATCCATCCATAGCTGATCTATCCAAATGGGCAAGGGATTACTTTGGCCTACCTTTGTCATGCATTATAATATGGAGTTACATTCACAGATACCACTTAAAACTTTACTGTGAAAAAAGAAGCCTTATCTTAATCATGTTCAGAAGTGGGGTCAACTTCCCTGGGCTCTGTGGCGTCTAGGATAGACCATCACACAATGGAAACACGTATTGTGGTCAGACTAATCAGTATTCCAGATGTTTCTTGGAAGAGAAATGATGGCATGTGTAATTTACACCTCTGTGATGACAGCATGCAGAAAAATACATTGAGATTTTAGAGTTAACTTAAGCTGCCTTTAAAACAACATCTTTGTTCATGCATTTTTCATAAGACAATGCAAAACAAGCCAAATGTGAAAAAGTTAGTACTGCAAATTGCAAATCCCTTCCAACCTTTCTTTGAGGAACATTGTTTTTAAACATATCAATACTTTTCGCAAGCATTTATTGACAAACTGGAGATCATCTGCCCATCTTTGCTGCTGAAAGACTCAAATCACATCATGTGTCTCATGACTAGCCATATATTGCCCCATCCCAACTTTTTCTGGAATGTGTATGGAATGCCTGGAAGCTGACCAGAAAAAAACATGAAATATCTTGGGTTCATCCTCAATACAAGAAAAATTCCTACTCAATAAAATTCATATTCAATAAAAGTCAAACTAAATGTGAGGAATGCAGTGGGTTTTATTTGCATTTTCCATACCCTCCCAACGTCTTCTGAATTGGGGTTGTATATATATACAGTACTGTATACACCAGAGTAGGTCAGTGGTTAGGATACAAATTTTTGATGCTGAGTCTCTATGGTTCGTATATCAGTTCAGGTGAACAGAAGGCTGTCAGTTAAGGGTCCACAATAACAGAATTACATACAGAGCCCAGTTGGGGTAACAGGTGGATCTGTGACATATGAAACAAACCAGGCAAAGGCCATTTAACATGTTTGTTGTTGATCTAATAACGTTTATCCATACAATCATTGAACGTATTTATGTACAAATGTGTTTACAGTACAGAAGCTACACACCAAAAACTAAAGAAAAAGGCTGTCAGCTTTGACATTGGTCTTCTTTTTATTTTTCAGTCATTTCAACTCATCTCAGTCTGACGCATCTAAAGAATCTGGGCAGTAAATAAGGTTCAGATTCACAGATTGCTGAGTTTCTTTAATAACTTGATACTCTGGGGAGCTGGTTTTATTTTTTGTATCTATTATAGGGATAGGTAAGAAGCAGATATAAAGTGGTGCAAAAAGTATTTAGGCAGCCACTGATTGAGCAAGTTCTCCTACTTAGAAAGATGAGAGAGGTCCGTAATTTTCATCATAGGTACACTATAAGAAACAAAATGAGATAAAAAAGTCCAGGAAGTCACATTGTAGGATTTTTAAAGAATTTAATTGTAAATCATGGTGGAAAATAAGTAATTGGTCACCCACAAACAAGCAAGATTTCTGGCTCTCACAGACCTGTAACTTTTTCTTTAAGAAGCTCTTCTGTCCTTTACTCGTTACCTGTTTTAATGGCACCTGTTTGACCTCGTTATCTGTATAAAAGAAACCTGTCCACAGCCTCAAACAGTCAGACTCCAAACTCAACCATGGCCAAGACCAAAGAGCTGTCGAAGGATCTGGGAAGAATTAATCTACAATAGGCAAGCAGGTTGGTGTGAATAAATCAACTGTAGGAGCAATTGTAAGACACACTGATAATCTCCCTTGATGTGGGGCTCCACACAAGATCTCATCCCGTGGGGTCAAAATAATCATGAGAACGGTGAGCAAAAATCCCAGAACTACACGGAGGGTTCTGATGAATGACCTGCAGAGAGCTGGGACCAAAGTAACAAGGCTACCATCAGTAACACACTACGCCGAGAGGGACTCGGACCCGGAGTGTCCCCCTGCTTAAGCCAGTACATGTCCAGGCTCATCTGAAGTTTGCCAGAGAGCATATGGATGATCCAGAAGAGGATTGGGAGAATATCATGTGGTCAGATGAAACCAAAATAGAACTTTTTGGTAAAAACTCAACTCACTGTGTTTGGAGGAAGAAGAAAAAAAGAGTTGCGCCATACCTACTGTGAAGCATGAGGGTGAAAACATCATGCTTTGGGGCTGTTTTTCTGCGTAGGGGACAGGACGACTGATCCGTGTTAAGGGAAGAATGAACGGGG